>CM067365.1:43479593-43922093 GCA_034401795.1 Chaetoderma sp. LZ-2023a
CTCAGCATTACCTATACTAACAAAGGGAATTGGCTTAACCATGTGAGTAATCTCATAGCAAACGCTCAACACAAACTCTCCTTACTTAAAGGATAAAATATATTCTAGACGGTAAATGTCTCGAGATCATGTACAAAACATTTGTTAGACCATCTTTAGAATATGCAGATGTTGTGTGGGATAATATTCCACAATAATTTGTAATTCGGTTAGAGGACATCCAAAAAGATGCTCTCAAAACGGTATGTGGCACTTCACCCGTCATCATCTCCACCACCACCACCAGTGCTTCGATGGACATTTCTGTACCTTCCTCTAGCAGCAGGATACCGGAGCAGACGGCCTAAATCGAGCTGAAGCAGGAAATATGTCATACACATAGTGTATATATTTAGTAACTGGGATGAACTGTCTCTCTATATAGGGACGAACCAATCCACTAATGGCACGAATCGAGCCATTTAGAAAAGGTACTCAAGTAACTATACTACTGTACTATTCATTATTTCCGTAATAGGCACTGATGACTAATAAGTGCCTTCCCGGTTGTAAAACCGCATTTTTATACTTTCTGTTTCATACTGTATATATTATCTTGATTTACATGTGCTTATAACTAACGAGCACCGTAAGGTCCGATGACCTGATATACTGTTAGAACTGTACTAGGTAGTTATGTATATGGTAAGTAGCCATCCTAGTTATGTTTTGTTTATATATAAAAACTCTACGACGCAGTATGCTAGGCTATGCTATACAGCAACATTGTATCCACGTCACTATATTCCCCCAGCATCAATTTTACACGGCGGTCACTATTCATGCTCATATTGCTCGAACCAGACATGTGACCGACTAAACCTGGCTATTCTAGCTTGATAGGATAGGTTTAAAGTAGTTAGGGGCAATCTCTCCATAAGAGACATATTGTGTACGCCTCTTTTCCGACTGTAGTGGATCTGTAACACCACGCACCGGCTAGATTGTGTAAAATTGGCCAATTACCTTAGGGCCTCGTATTACTATCGAGTGATTGTCTCGTTCTACACTCCTCCAGGTGCAAGGCTTAATAATTATCTGGACTCCCAATTGACACGTTGGCAGGATCAGACTCTGGGAAACTATTGGGGCGTCCGAGCGCTGATAACTAAAGTGTCGATTTACATACACTCCACCTGTATATTCGGATACCAGTTAGTTTAGATTCTCCCATCAATGTCGGAAGCACTGCGAAAAGAAATTGTATTATGTGAAACCAGCCTGCAGTTCCGCAGATCTCCATCCAACTCGTTGTGGTGTCTGGGTGAGGTCTTAGAACCCACCACACCCTCACGGGAAGGTCACTAGCGATGGATATCTGTCTCTTACTCCCCACCATAACTACTATTGCGCTTTCTAAATTGGTTTTGTGAACTGTAACTCAACCTAGTGATGGTATATGTGGTTACGGAACGATGGTGACTGGGTCGTCATTTGATTCGGGAACTGTCGCCCCATAGCACGTACGCACGCTATTTTCTGAGGACGATGTTATGCGGGGCGACCTTCGGGAAGCTGAGCATCTTCGCCAGTTAGATATATGTGTCTAAAGATAAATAGGAATCCCTACCACTTGCGGCCAAAGCTTGTAAACGTATCTACTAACCAACTGGTAGATTAGAGTTCAGCAGAATGCCCGCATAAATAAAGCGGCAACTACCAATGCAGTATCTTTGGACCTACATAAGACTGTCACCTATGAATTCTTAGGAAATCAACCGTCCTGCCTTCATGTAAACCAATGTGCATTACATTAATTATGGCTTCACTAGGATTAACCAGCACTTAGCTTTTTTGTTTGAACAAAACAGTGGCCCTTTTTGCCAGCTCTTTTCCTCCGCTTCGGCGTTGAAGGCATTTTCCTGTGATGGAGGCCCATGCGAGGCACGTTCCTCTCGCAACAATAATGTTTTGTGTGTGTTAAGGGTATAATTAGTTTATATTAAACTATTCAAGTAGCCTCGTTGCAATGCTCTCGTGCGGGGATACCTCTGCGGATTTACGAATATGTGTGGTACTTTCGGCGAATCCATGTAGAAAGAATACCAGGTGGCTCTATGTACTGCATTATTTTGCTCATTCACTGTCAAATGAGTAGCATTGTTTGTATAGTTATTATTCTTACGTTGAATTATATCATCAGGTCCAGATATTTAAATTAGTTAATGGACTGACATACCGGTGACACGAACAGTTGGGACGAGACCATGAGGTTCAATCTTGGTGGCAATGGTCGCATGGCCCCACTGGAATGTGAACATTCCACCAGCTAATGAAGTCAGTCTTTGCACCTTTTGGAGAGATGCGATACAGTATCCGTAACCCTGAGAACCATAGCTAACCAGTCCTCCCGAGCATCATGTGCATGCAGTGCAACAGATTGGAGCAACATAACGGACCAGCACATACCCTTTGAGCTACAAGTGGTGCCCAATGTGGGGTCCGAATGAGAAGTGACCCATGCCAACTCTCAACACACATGCGTTTCAGTCTCCTTCATCATACAGTCAGCTCTCGTTAGATTTGGGAGTAGCATCATATGACAGATGAACTGCGCGCATGCTCACAGACTATGCCAGAAATTTCCCTGGTGCGGAACAACCAGCACCGCCTTTACATGAGTTTTCGCTGATAGGTGAGGGGACATTCCGCGATGCCTCGCAGGCAGGAACTCAATATATCACACTGTCGGATATTCGCGATAGGCACCCAGCATCTATGCCAGATCGCAGTCGACCACGACACAGACCCCTATGGGGGCATAACTATCTTTCACAACCATTATGTTCGCCAATGTCATCACAGGGTGACCAATAACCAGAGTTTCATGTACCATATCCCGCATATCTGCCGCTCCACGCGTCGTCACCATATTATCCATCGGTACCCTGATACGAACCGGGAGATGCGGTACCTCCCTTCCAACAATACACCAGAAGAACATCACACAGCATTCACCATCCCCATCAGTCATCTGCACCACCTCCATATGAAGAACACCTATCACAACATCCAGTAGAGCATCTGCGTCGTCTACATAGTACGCCTCTACCCATCTATAGATCAACACCTGTCTATGGACCTGCATCAGGGCGGTATTCAGCGGACCCCACCTATTGTGCACAGCACCATTGACGGGAATCGCCCCCATGGACATGGCATCATCATCAGAGACATCGACGGGAAACACCACCAACACGCAGATCAACATCCGCGTTTACGTCAGTCTCCCCAGCACTACAACCTGGATTCGCACCCATCACTTTTCATTGTGGACATGGCCAGATCATTCCCCCTCTTGAATTTTGTGGGGAGAATGATTGGGCTAATTATAAAGTTCAGTTTGAAATCATAAGTCGTATAAATCGGTGGATGGATCGTCAAATGGGAGAATATCTGGCACCAAAACTGTCTGGGAAAGCACTTCAGGTCTTGGCAGATTTATGCACAGATTATACGCCAACATACACGGAACTGGAAAGCACATTGTCGGAATGCTTTGGGGACACAGCCCTCGGTGAGACGAGGCATCTGCAATTAAAGAACTTGCATCGACGAGCCGGGGAAACACTACCAGAGTTGGCTAGTCATATTCGATGACTAGTTACCTGTGCCTACCCTAGCATGAATCACGAGGGCGTCACACACCTACAGGCCTGTAAAAATTTGCATAACCCATTTTAAGTTCGCGCAAAGATTTCGCAAACATTTCTGACACAACCCATTTTCCGTTCCCGCAACTGGTTTCATGTTGTAGATAAATACATGAAAAATGGTTACACAAAACAGAATGGGTTACCCAAACCTAGAGCTGTGCGATATACTGATCTCACACCGTAAACCGGTTCAATATGGTGACGGTTTGCAATCCGCCGTAATTATGCTCAAACCGAAAAACCGAGTTTAATAGAATTTTCGGTTTAACCAATACTGATTAATCTTTTCTTATTTATAAATATTGCTATTAAGACAGCCTCTACATTGGTCTTGAGAACTTTCAATTTGCAGACCTAAAGGAGTCCATTTTTGAAAAATTACCACTGCAATGACTGGCTAAATTTCCATGAAATAATAATTTTATTGACCAAATTTGGCCATTAAAGTGTTAAAACGCTGACTCATTTGAATATACAAAAGTCAACATTTCCGTTATGTTTTATTCCCACTAAATTGCTTATGATGAATGTCGCTAAGCTTTCCAAACTTTTGAAACGAATGTGACCGCAAGATGCAGCTGTTGTTTGAAGCACAAAATCTCAGTCAAATTAAGTTTCGAAATATTTAATCGCACGCGATAATATTTATGAAATTGTAAATAAATTACTTTCTATTGGTCTTTCATATTCAGTGTTAAGATAATCTAATTGTGTATAAAATGAGTTCGTTCTTTAATTCTTGTACGTGTGATTGACGCTAGATCAGCGTGTAGGTTAATGGACGAGATATGAATAAGTCAGTTATCACAATTCTGTAAAAACGTGATTACCTATATCTAAGACTAATTGTCCAAACCTTCCCCTAATCTAAACAGGTAGTCCACATCGGGAGTTCCAAGGAATTTTTTAATTGTTGCAATTCAGATACAAAATAAACATGTTTATTGGCGCTGTATTTCTGAGCGAGGGAGTTATCAAGACAAAGCTAAATGTTTAGAAAAGGCTTTAAAGCTAGGATCACAAGTTAACGACCACGTTCATCAGTCATGTCAGTGTGCTTTATATACCGATAATAGGTTTAATTCAATCGACGTACGCTTTAACCATGCCCCACCCACCCCTTTGTAACGAATCATCATTACCGGGAAGTCTAACCAATGTAAATGTTGTGACTAGATGACCGCTTGTCATCAGAATGTTAAAATAAGAGTAATTGATTGAAAGTTGTTTCTGTTTGTGAAACCAGCAGTTTCCAACAAGCAGTCTAAAATAATAGCGCATTAATTAACTGATTAAGAAATATTAATGTATATATCCCGTTGTTCGACTCATGATGATAAGTCGAGAAATCTTGTGCATTAGAATTAATCGATTGTAAATGGAATGCATATTATTGTTAGACCGTAAGAAGCTAGATTTTAACACTTACTGGCGCAATCAGAAATTGATGTTAAAAGTATATACCGTTTTCCAGATGCTTATAAAGAAAGGTCATGAGCGTGCATTTTGAGACAAGAGTTCCCGACAACACACGTATACTTGCGACATGCTTATCGAAAAAAAATATTACATAGACCTACAATAATTGTCCCCACTCATCTTTGGCCCCACCCCACCCCATAAAACCGATATACGGTTCAAACCGGTTTGAAAATTAACACCGGCACCGGTTTAACATTATGTCATACCGCACAGCTTTACCCAAAACAAATGTGCGCAACCCCAAAATGGGTTGCACACATTTCCAATTTGGACAGCTCTGACCTACATTTAGATACCTTCATTGACGCGTTGAGCGGTGAACCCGCCCTTAAGGAAAAACTATTTCTAACAGAACACAGTAGTCTCCAACAGCTGACAGCAACCGCGGTTCGGATTGAAAACTTTTTGGAGTGGGAGAAGAATAATCGCCGACAACTACACTCCATAAATGAAGTAAATTGTGTGAACGTCGCAACCACCACCGACAACACCACTGCATCCGTATCCGCATAAGCCTCTGCCCTGCAAACACAAACAGAACACCCCACCAGCCAAAATCATGTGCCTAAAAGAAGACGTCGTGGGCAATCCCATCTCGGGGCCCACAAAAATGCCCCAGGATGCCGGAACCAGCACAACAATAACAACAGACAGAACACGGGCACTGATTACAGAGTCGCTTCGGTGCCCACTATTACAACCCGGCTCAATTGTGGCCTCCGGACAACAACGTCAGGTGGCGTACACAACAGCTCACCCCCACACGACAGTATGCACACACACACCTCTTACATGTCGGCACCTACGATGCACACTGCATTCACAGCACCGACATCTCTCCCTGTCGGAAATTGCGACCCCACAGTTTCCGCATATAACAAACCTTTCCTATGTAAAATGGCAGTGGTAGGTTGTAGCACCTCTACTGAAATAACGTTTATACAAGCACCATGACCCACCACCAAGGTACTTAACACCTGGTGTCCTTTGGTGCTTTGCAACTCACGTGTCTTAACAGCATCACCCAGTACATCCAGCAGCGGCAGTGATGCGGATGGAAGTCAACATTCGGCATCATGGTCCCACGGGAAGAAGCGTCAATCGAGGGATGGGTAACCACCCGATTGGCATTGCTTCTTCTGTGCTTCAACTAAACATCCCATGATGCATTCTAAAAAGTGGCTCACACAGGTTGCCCTAATCCATGATCGCACCAGTCCTGTCCACACCGCTGTATACACCAACACCCAGTACATCGAAACTGCATCAATAACACCACCACTGCTACCCCCAGCTCTGTCATCGCCTAAGCAATCACAGCAAGCAGCGATGACGAGTTGGTCCCTTTCTCACTCAGCCACCAAGTGCACTCAAGGAAGCGATCCGGAAACAGACCGACTATGTACAGGAGGATACTGTACCAAAAACAATCACACAGACAGTATCGTTCGAAACTCTTCCACAAGCACACCGTAAAGTAATATATAAGTGGAATTGTCTGTTTAGTGACGGTTCCATCAGTGCAACTGTTGATACTGGATCTCCCATCAGCATGTTTAACAAGCGCTTATATGAGAGCATTCCACCTCATAAAAAGCCACCCCTTAGGCCTACAAACATCTTTTCAAAAACAGCTACGGGAGCCATCATACATTGCCAGCGTAGCCGTCATACATTGCAGACATCAGGAATTGGACATACCCGGCCAACGTATACCCCTTGCACCGGAATCAACATGTGTGCAGTTATTTTGGCATCTACAGCCACAGTTGAGCCGGGACAAGAGAAAGTCTTATGGGCCAGCGCACCGCAATTAGGAAACAACACACACACACATAGCCATGCTGGAACATGACCCTGATTACATGATTGCCTCACAATGCGCCAGTCCCAGAATGATCGTGGACACCACCAACAAGGATCATATACCATCTCAGCTATTCAATGACACAACAGACACAATAACTCGTGAACCGGGAGTTCGTTGTGGCCATCTGGTGGATGTGATATCACTGGAGACCCCCTGCTACACCGACACCAGCAACAACTTCTGATGATCTGCCGGAACACTTACAGGACATATATCTGCATGCCACAGTTGGATTGATGAAGACTCATAAACGTGACATACGGAAACCTTTATACAATTATCGTAATAGTTTCTCGGCTGGAGATATGGATCTGGGAGAAACTCATCTCGTGCGACACTCCACCAACACCGGGAACATCTGACCCATTCGACAACCCATTTGACGTATTCCCATTCACAAGGAGGTGGAAGCACATCAACAAGTGAACGACATGTTGCGGACAGGCATAATAGAGCCATTAGCATCACCCTGGGCCAGTCCCATCATTGTACTAGCAGGCAAAAAGGATGGATCCTTGTGGTTTTGTATAGCCTACCGTGGCCTTAATGATCTTAGCATCATGGACATGTATCCATTACTGCGGATTGATCAGGCCTTAGATTCCTTGTCCGGAACCAAGTGGTTTTGTATCCTTGATTTCGCTAGTGGGTACTGGCAGGTAGCCATGGATGAGGCTGACATGGAAAAGACCATGTTTGTCTGTAAAGACGGTCTTTTCCAGTTCCGCAAGATGCCCTATGGATTGTGCAATGCTCCTGGAACATTCGAGCATCTCAATGAGCAGATATTAACTACCCTTCAATGGGCGATCTGTCTCTGTTACATCACGCACGTAATCATCTTTGGCTCCTCGTATGAGCAGACTTTATTCAACTTGGACAAAATTCTCTTGCGCTTTCATACAGTGAACCTAAAGCTCAAACACAAAAAGTGTCATCTTTATAGACAGAGCGTCGAGTTCCTGGGACGCATCATACTCGGCGATGGAGTGGCTACTCAGCTATTAAAAACAGAACAGTAGCAGAGTGCCAGACCCCTACTTCAGTCACAGTCATCTGGCGTTTCCTCGGTCTCTGCCAGTACTATCATCGTTACATCCATCACTTCAGCGAGACTGCATCACCACTATTTAGGATCACCGAAAAAGATCGACAATTCGAGTGGACGAGTGAGTGTGAAGGTTCCTTCAGGGCACTGAAGGAACTCTTGACGACTGCCCCAGTTCTTGCTCATCCTAACCCTAACCTCGATTTCATCTTGGACACTGATGCATCAGCTTATGCGATTGGTGCAGTTCTATCTCAGGTCATGGGCGAATGGAACAGAGCAGGTACTGGGCTATGGTTCGTGTACTCTGAATAAGACAGAGAAACATTACGCGACCACAAAGAGGGAATTGTTAGCTGCTGTCCATTTCGTCAAGTGCTACACACACTTTCTGTACGGGCACCCATTTACCCTGTATACGGATCATGCCTCACTACACTGGCTCAGAAAGCTAAAAAATCTGGAGGGTCAGGTAGCGAGGTGGCAGAAATCACTGCAGGCCTTCAACTTCAATGATGTTCATAGACCCGGCAAACTGCATGGAAATGTTGATACCTTGAGCAGAATCGGGCTTGAGGATGATCAAGAAATGGCTACCACCATGACACATACTACACAGAAATCTCCGGTGTTCTCCGAATTATGGTGCGCAGAATGGAACATGGAGACAGTCGCTCACGAACAAGCAACATACACGCAAACACGTGGATCCAGGAGGGCGTACATCCCCCTAAGGAATCTGTTACACCACTTTCCGCGACGGCAAAATACTACTATCAGCGGTTTGGGGAGTGCCATATCCAGGATGACATTCTCTACATTAATAACTGGATAGTGATCCATGAGCGTTATCCTGAAAGCATCCTACAACAACTACACGGTAATGCTGGACATCTAGCCGTTGAGCGAACAATAACACAAATTAAACAGATATTCCACTGGATCTGAATATGCGATAGTGTGAAGGCATGGGTCACCAAATGTGGCCCATGCCAAAGATACGATGTTGGCCAACACCATTCCGCACCCTTACAAGTTAAAATGTGTAGTGAACCATGAGAGTGAGTGGCTATTGATGTGCTCAGCCCCTTGAATATGATGGATGAAGGAAACAAGGACATCCTGGTATTGCAAGATTATTTTACGAAGTGGGTAGAAGCATTTGCTTTGCTGGACCAAGAGGCATCCACCATGGTGGAGGTTCTGACAAGCAAGGTGTTCTGCCGGTTCGGTATGCATTATGAACTTCACTCCAACCAAGGGAGTAATTTTGAGAGCCGACTGATCTCCAAACTCTGCAAATTGTTTCATATCATCAAAACACACAAGATGCCATACCATCCGCATAGTGATGGGATGGTAGAAAGGTTCAACCACACCTTGGCGGAGATGCTGACAAAGGAAACATGCCTTGATTGTTGGGATTGGGATCTATGACTCCCATATGTGCTCATGACATACCACACTTAGATACATTCCAGCACGGGTTATAGCCATGGTCGGTTAATGTTAGGCCGTGAATTAGCCTTACTCCTGGATCTGGCCATGCCCAGGATTCCAGGAGAGAAATATTCACCATCTCTCTATGTAGAGCTCATGTGGCAGCGGATAGAACAGACCCATGAGCTAGTGAGAGCAACTTTATCCACTGCACACCCGCGTCAGAAAACGTGGCATGACCGGCAAGTGCATGGAGACCCGTATGAGGTGGAAAAAATTGTCTGAGTTCACGATTCGCAATGTTCTGCAAATGTGCCAAGTAAACTGAGTTACCAGTGGAAAGGTCCCTATATGTAAGAAGTCGGATGCGACCTACCATATCCGCGCCTCGAATGGCCTGACCGCAGTCATCCACTTCGATTGACTTAAACCTTGTGTCAGAGACGACCCAGTACCAGAGCTCAGACTGGGTGTTCTACGTGACACTGGTACCCAGACAGATGTCTCTATAGAAACAAGCATTTCCTGGCATTAGTCCAGAGCACCACAATTCCAGTTCGATACCCCTCCTACCAAGCCAGGAGTCCGCTGAACATATAACCAACGCTGAGGACGATGACGAGATACGTACTCGCTATTTCCATTCTCAGAGCGGGTCTACAAGACCTGGGAAGTCGTATCTGAAGACTTTCTCGTTTGTGCTGTCCAAGGGGAAAGGATGGAAAAGTTGATCCACCGACGTCTTCCCATTCCCAACCACTTCATGCTATGGCCCCAATTATAGAGTTGCCACAAGCGGAAGCTGAGGCTGCCCCGGGCCATGCTTTCTTGCCTTCTTTACACAAAGGGAACATTTGATCCGATGCCAGGAAAATTATATTAAATATTTTCACATTTGGCGGGACCGACTCACCATAAAACTTTCAGGTGTGGTCATCCGCCCTCCGGTAACATCACCAAAAAGTAGAAAAGGAGGAAAAGCGCACACTGAAAGTTAATCTTCCCATCAAACTCGACACAAGGGAAGATTTAGCATAGCCTACATTCATGTCGCAAACTAAATTCTGCTGTTTTCTTATTATTATTTTATTATCTATTATTGGCCAGGAAAGTTATGAAGAGTTAAGTTAAAATTAGGTTAGTGTGGTTCCGCAGATCCCCATCATGCGGGAATAATATGTCGCTTGCGGAAGATCTCACCTTGCCCGACAGCTTGGAAGAATCAGCACCTGCTCCTCTCGGAAAGAAGTATCCGTGTACAGCTTTACAGCATAACAGACACCCGTGTAAGCATGCGTTTTCCAGGAACTCGGACTTGAGACTTCACGTCAATCATCACCATTTATTACAAAGAGCATATTGTGCAGACTGCAAATACCTGTTTTCAGCTACTCGGTACAGTGTAACACATGCGTTATCTTTTAAACATCGTGTGTTGGTTGTGACAATAAAGCCTGGTGGGCAGAGCAAAGACCCAGATATCCTCGCATCACGTCTTGAAACCAGACTTCCAATAACCGTGCGTCCAACCAGGAAAATGGCAAAGACTAAATACATTAAACGACGACAAACTAACTTTCCGCAATTAGCTAGACCTTCGACATCAGCAACACAGCCACCACACATCAGCACCCCAGCACCAATCGTCACGGCATCAGCAGCACCCTCAAGAACAATACCGGCAGCACCTGCAGCATCGGTATTTACACCAACTGTAGTTTCCGCACCGGCAGCACCCGCAGTGACAACACCGACAGCACGTAGCACCATCACCGCATCCGTAATAGGCCAACCCATGTCAGTGGTAATAACAACTCCTGTGAAGATATTCGAACAATTCTGATCATTCAATATCTCCGTGTAGTTTAGTAATAGACAAGGAGATCTGCCTCATGGAAGCTATCATCACCACCACTACACCGCAGACCAGCAGACCGACATCCACGTGCAGCATCATCCTTCCAATAGATTCGGCCATTAGATAAACAACTACGCCGGACTGTCCATATTCGGGAAAACGTAGACTCGTGCATCAGCAGGAAATCCGAGCAATTGCCAGAACGTCCGCCAGCAAGTTACTTAAGGCTGTGAAAATAAGAAAGTTATCCGCAATCACTACAGCAGCATCTACGCCCAGCATCGACGCCGAGCATCATCACATCATTTAGCCGCCTGGCATCCAGCCCCACCAGCACCACCGCTACCAATAACAGTGATGTCAGCCATATCAGCAGCACCACCAGTCAGAACTACACCCGTCATCATCACCAGCACCACTAGCGCATCCATAGATACATCGACCATTTCATTCAACTTAAGTATTACCGACCTAGACAACATAGATAATGAGATTTCGGCATCAGAGAACCACCCACCATGACCGACCAGTATTAGTCGTGAAACCCAGACTCACTGGGAAAATTTCTACACAGACGTTTGAGGACATTATCATCGAGGATTGTGCGGAATATGTGAATAGGTGTGCGGAAAATTGAACACTTATTAATTTATTATTTTGAAATATTTTTCTTCTTATTATATATGGTTTTATAATCGAAAACCAGTACCTAGGCTGACTACGGTCATCCTACACAGCTACGCAAAATTCGTGCATAGCTGTGTCTCACAAAAATAATCGCTATGGATACCTGTGTTGTAAACACGTCGTGTGCGACGTAAGTACACAACATACTGTAGCGAATATGCCTTCTTCCCATCATGCCATCCCAGCTATTGCTGTGGCTGCCTGATGAACTAGTTTTTACCTTATTAAAATCTTGTTTTTCTTATTATTGCTCTTCTTGCGTCATTACGTCGAGACAGAGTGTGGATAGCGAGCGCTATCTGTGCGGGCCCGCCAAAACGGGCCGCATTGTATGCATTCCATAATATATCCGGAATGCATCCGTAATTTTTTAGTAACTGTGATATTCCTGTACTGTATGTATATATATACTTTTCCTATATCTTCTTATAAATAAATGATTACGGTATGTTGGAGCTTGTGCGTTCTCGTCGGAAATATGATTATCCGTCACCAAGAGAACACCCATGCAAGCCATTGTTTTAGCCAAATCAGGTAGCACATTAAATTAAAAGCATGCACCACGAAATAAAACAAACAAAAAAAAGAAGACATGGAAAAATAATTTCAGGGTCAAGATTAAAACTAAATGTATGCCTCGCTCCCAAACTCTTTCGCGCCTCTACGTGCACTTCTCTGATAACCATGCGTCTCTCACGTCACTAATCCTCTCATCTATGCGCCTACACGGGAAGTATATTATTCCTGCCTAGCATGCTCCCGTGTGTTCGATCCGTGAAGAGTTTGTCATGGGTGTCAACTTAGGAGGGGGATGGTGTAGCACGGATCGACCGAGCGGGTACGGACCATTCCAGCTAGGGTGGGTATGGGCCGACTGCTCTGGGTATGTTCCAAGCATGACCCCCTGGGTAGGATAGTACGCGTGTATAACGCCCTATGAGAGAGGTTTCGTTAAAACGGCGAAGCCCGTAAGAACAGGCACATGCAAACGAGGATTCCAGAACATTTTACATTTTTTAAATCTGACCAGAAATGGCCGAGTTCTCGATTAAAGGCTCATTTAAATTATCTTCAAAATATCACTTTGAAGTCATAATCGCGTGTATGCATTAAATGAATGGGGAATGCGCTGTTCACGTGATAGCCGCATCACCACGTCTAGCTGCGCGCTGATTGGCTACTGCTCGACCGCTGATTGGATGGAGCGTCCTGCCTCTGACATCATGAGTAGTATAAAAGGAGTCAGAAATCAAGAATTGAGAGCATCATCGGCGTGGAAGCCGACCCGTCAGCATGACTGGTGGACCAGTTGTTAGACGTGGGAGAGCTGCTAAAAGACTGCGGTACCTACATCACAGTAGTGTCCTTCGGAATTGAGATCTGCTGCGCCAGTGAGCAGTCTTGGACATCTGCAAAACGAATTTTGGAAACTCCGGGATGGCCATCCGGGGGAAAGATGAACCAATATAAGAACTCCCGCTTCCGAACTTTCATAAGGGAGTTTCCTGCGGATGGGCCTTGTGGCCCCGATGTGATTCTACAGGATGTAGAGCTGATGGTGATTCTTGGTGGATAACTTGCCGGATCTTCCGGACCATGCTGAAAAGTGGTATCAAACTTCCATGCAGCATATTGTGTGCGTTAATTAACTTTTAGACCACAGTCTGGTGGGACGCTGCTCGGTGCGTCGCAAGAGCTATGCGACGTATCCTGCACCGTGTACCCAGTTGAATGTACATGCATATTTAATTACAACTGTAGCCTTCCTTGTTAATGGGCAACTTTCAAACTACCGTCGCTGGACAGAAACCTTATAACAAACTGTGTAAATTTATGTATCAGTTATTCTGACTATCTAATGGACATCGTTCTAATCATTCTTCTTCACCACCTTGAGAGTGAGCCGCATCAAATGTCTGCTTGCGAAAATCTTCCCTGCATTCGGAATCATGCCATCTCATGCTAGTCAACTGTAGCGTATCAATTTCCATAATTTCTGAACTCTTACTGTACCGATGACCAATAGGTACTCAAGTAACTATACTATTGTACTATTCATTATTTCCGTAATAGGAAATGATGACTAATAGGTGCCTTCCCGGTCCTAAGACCGCATTTTCATACTTTCTGTTTCACACTGTATACATTATCTTGATTTACGTGTGCTTATACCTACCGAGCACCGTGAGGTTCTATGACCTGATATACTGGATGCAGTACGCTAGGCTATACTATACAGCAACATTGTATCCGCATCACTATATTCCTGCAGCATCAATTTTACACTGAGGTCACTGTTTATGCTCATATTGCTCAAACCTGACATGTGACCGACTAAACCTGGCCATTCTATCTCAATTGGATATGTTTAAAGTAGCTAGGGACAATCTCTCCATAACAGACATATTGTGTACGCCTCTTTTCCGACTGTAGTGGATCTGTAACACCACGCAGCGGCTAGATTGTGTACAATTGGCCAATTACCTTAGGGCCTCTTATTAATATCGAGAGATTGTCTCTTTCTATGCTCCTCCAGCCGCAAGGCTTAATAATGGCCAGGACTCCCAATCGACACGTTGGCAGGATCAGACTCTGGGAAACTATTGTGGTTTCTGAGCGGTGATAACTAAAGTGTCGATTTACATACACTACACCTGCATCTTCAGTTACCAGTTAGTTTAGATTCCCCTGCCAATGTAGGAAGCACTGCGAAAAAAATGTTATTATGTGAAACTGGCCTGCAGTTCATCTCTGGGCATTCTGGAACTTAAACCTAATGACAGGTGAAAGGGTAATTCCGTAACACACAGATGAAGGACGAGACGCAGAGCTCCATCCAACCCATTGTAGTGTCTGGGTGAGGTCTTAGAACCCACCACACCCTCACAGGTCGGTCACTAGCGATGGATATCTGTCTCTTACTCGCCACCATAACTACTAAATATTGTGCTTTCTAAATTGCTTTTGTAAACCGTATCTCGTCCTAGTGATGCTATATGTGGTTATGGAACGATGGTGACCGGATCATCATTTGATTCGGGAACTGTCGCTCCGTAACATGTACACACGCTGTCTTTCTGAGGAAGATGCTATGCAGCGCGACCTTCGGGAAGCTGGGCATCTTCACCAGTTAGATCTGTGTGTCTAAAGATAGGTACGAATCCATACCACTTGAGGCCAAAGCTTGTAAACGTATCTAATAACCAACTGGTAGGTTAGAATTTAGCAGAAGGTCCGCATAAATAAAACGGCAACTACCAATGCAGTATCTTTGGACCTACATAAGACGGTGACCTATGAATTCTTAGGAAATCATCCGCCCTACCTTCACATAAACCAGTTTGCATTACATTATTTATGGCTTCACTATGATTGGCCAGCACTTAGCCTTTTGGTTTGAACAAAAGAGTGACCCTTTTTGCTAGCTCTTTACATCGGCTTCGGCGTTGAAGGCATTTTCCTGTGACTGAGGCCAGTGCGAGGCACTTTCCTCTTGCAACAATAAAGTTTTGTGTGTGTTAGGGCTATAATTGGTTTATATTAAACTATTTAAGTAGCCTCGTTGCGATGCTCCCTTGCGGGGATACCTCTGCGGATTTACGAATCTGTGTGGTACCTTCAGCGAAACCATGTAAAAAGAACACCAGGTGGCTCTATCTACTGTATTATTTTGCTCATTTACTGTCAAACGAGTAGCATTGTTTGTATAGTTATTATTCTTACTTTTAATTATATCATCAGGTCCAGACTTTTAAATTAGGTAATGGGCCGACATACCGGTGACACGAACAGTTGGGACGAGACTGTGAGGTTCAATCTTGGTGGCAATGGTCGCACGACCCCACTGGAACGTGAACGTTTCAGCGGCTCTAGAAGTCAGTCTTTTTACCTTCCGGAGAGACGCAATACGGGATCCGTAACCCCGAGAACCGTAGCTAACCAGCTCTCTTGCGCGTCCCGTACATGCGGTGCAATGGAGTGGAGCAACATAGCGGACCAGCGCATAGTCCAGCGAGCTGCAAAGAGGCCATCCTGCACAAAGAAAGCGTCATTTAACAGAATATATATGTCCGGCACAGCCAAATGTCACTGTCCGTATAAGCTAAACAGTAAGCGCATTGAGATAGGATTATCGCATTCTAAATCACCAGGGTTCTGTTTATTTGAAAACCCAAAACTCTGATATTTACATCATATTCATAACACACGTATTTAAGGTTCAAACTTCCACATGAATGGTAAACACATTTGGTGACAGTTTGCATTATCTAACCAGTTGGCAAAACACGTAAATAAGTGGAGATATTGGACGCAGCACGAAGTATCGATTTATTCAAGTCACTCTGTCGTCTCATAGTAATATTATATTCTGTTTATCTGGTGCTAGATAACTGTGATGACGTCATTGATTATCATAATTTGGACGGGCACGCAAAACATGATCGCCTCGATTCATTCATTCAGCATTCCTGCGAATCAAATGACATTACACTCAAAGACACGCATACCAACACACGTCGAATCATGAAGGCATGGCCCATATTGCAGATGTACTGTAGAAATGACACACGCAAGTCAAATCACACACCCCAACCCCCACCCACCCAATCTCTGTCCAGTCCCAACCCACATTGAAACTCAGCACTCTCTATACATGGCATCAACAAGACATGGCTATCTCGGCTCAATCTACAGATACGTGTCTATTTGTCTACAAACTCAATAAAAACACACAAACTGGCTAGACTTAGCTTACTGCTGCAGGTATGGCAAACGGGCCAAAGTGATCCAGGATCATATGTAAGAATTATTAGCGTTACTTTTGAGCTTATTCTTGCTGTCCTAGACGCCGACAGCTTGTGTACTGTTATTAAATACATAACAGCAACTAATATATGCAACTCAAAACTGAGAAATAAAACCAGATTGTTGAGCCATGAAAGGGAGCATGACTGACGGGTATGGTATGCTAACAAAGCTACAGCAGCTACACAATTGACCTTTCCGGTTTTAGCTATGCTCCACCCATTTCTAGCTAAGCTCCACCCACACCTCGCTCGTGCTGGGATCGATCGATCCCTGAACACCCTGACTATCAATTTCCAAAAAACTACACAAGTAAGCTGTTGAATAGTTTGACTAATTTGACTGGGTGTTGTTGCTGCCTAAGGCAGCAACAGCGCCCAGTCAAATTAGTTTCAAAATATTCAACAGCATGTTTATTAAATTGCAAAGAATTACAAAGACATACAATTCATACAACGTGTCGGACTCTTTGAGGTTTATGACGGTCTATATTGAACCCTTTGTGACGTAATGATTGTGACGTCATGGGCACGCGTTGGGATGATTATGACGTCATACGAGGTCAGATGATGGATGGATACTCTGGAAAGGTGAATTGAAAACAAACATGTTCCTCCTCGTTCGTAGTTCAACTCTCTCCATTTACCATGTATCATCATTAGTGGCACTTACAAATTTGCTAAAACCAGATAAACAAGCAGCCTAACCATTTGGACTTACAAAATATAAATTTCAGACCGACAATACATGTAAGATGTTGAGTATTTGTTAAGATAATTTGACTGGAAGATGGGCAGCAACACTTTCCCGTCAAATTAACTTCAAAATATTCAACATAATATTTTTATTGCTTTTGATATTATGAATTCAAATGGTTTATTCACAATAATACGTCCATATCAGCACCTTCCTTACTCATCTGATCTTGAGACCATTATCTAAAGGTTAATCACCAATTCTAGAGTTGGAGAAACGGAAGTAACCGTCGCTTCGCCAAGTTGATGTAGACAGCGCGCTTTGACCATTTAACTAGAATTATTATTGATGAATATCTCATGTTTAATGGTTTTACATCACAATGATTTATACTCACCATGCTTTCCAGTAAATACCGAGACGACAGCAATGAATTCCATATGTTACCTAAGTACCCAACCATGGCACGAAGTAACTTACTGTCGCCACAATATGCTTACCTCGTATATGCGATTTAAGTAAACAAACTGCTGTTCCCGTTCACTATCCTATCATCCTAACTCACGCATGAGGGAAAAATCGTGTGTGCGCGCGCGCGTGTGTGCGCATGTGCGCATGCGTGCGTGTGATTGTTTGAACGCACGCGTACGTATGCGCGTGCACGCGTTCGTGACTGCCAGCCGGCGTGCATGTGTGTGTGAGTCCGTGCGTGCGTGCGTGCTTGCGTATGTGCGCGTGGGCATGTATGGTGTGTAGGTGAGTAGGCAAACAGAATATGCTTTAAGACAGACAGTTGCCAGAACGTGAAGACATTAACAATAGATGGATGCGTTTTGAGCGATGTGTTGGATTCAGTTTGAAACTTTGAAACCTGACCTCATAGAACCTGCATTTTAAGCTACCCACACAGGTAAGCTGCTGAATATTTCCAAATTTGACTGGAGAATATTGTAACAACCGCTCCCGGTCAAATTAGGTTCATACAATATTGGGATAATTCGTGACACTGTTTTGGATTTTGGTGAGGGAGCTAGATGTCATGTTAATTGTGACGTCAGCTATCTAGTGCCACCATTTATTATGACGTCACATGCTTTGGGGCTGGCAGATCGGATCAGTCCATTTATTTTCATCTAAATATCCAGCCACGCCTTTACTTTGCTATGGCAATATTGTCAGGATAGAGCAATTCTAGATTCACAATGTAGCCATTAATGGTTACAATGAAAGGGCTATAAAGAAAGGAGAGGTCCGAGTCATGAAGCAGATACAGGTGCCTTAATCAGCGCCAAACAATGGAGGCGTCTTCTGTCAGCGTCAGCATGATAAATATATCTCGCAAATACCTCAAAGAACTTGGACCATGGCAAATAGCTGTTGATTTTTCCGGCGTTCTCTCACAGAAGACTGAACCTCTATCGATAAGTTCCACCCACGCTGTTCCCCTCTTGGGATCAATCGATCCATGTACTCTCTGTATCCCAATTTCCAGAATACAATACAGGTAAGCTGTTGAATATTTTGAAACTAATTTGATTTGGAGCTGTTACTGCTTACATTGTTCAGTTAAATTGGTTCCAAAATATTCAACAGAATGTTTATTAAATAGTAAAGACATACACTTCGTACAACTTGAGAAATTAAGAAGCGATCATTAATGCGAGCTAATCCCTTAATATGTAAGAAACAGAGATATAAGATTTGCGTTTCTTAAGATGGCCATGCGACCACCTATCTTGAAGAACTTCTGTTTTCTTTGCCCAAGAATAAGTGGTGCGTATAGGTAGGTTTGAATGTACATCAATCTAGGATATTTGTAAGGGACCTGTGAAGTGATAGAAATAATTATTTCAAGATGACAGAATGTAGATGCTGAAAAATACATATTGGTAATAATTACGGATATAAACAACTAGAGAACATTTACTCTGTAAATCTGCGATGTCTGGCCATTAAAGACTATTTATAAGGCCTCTTCTAGGCCCATTGAATACGCCTGGTGCTGATCCAATAAACACTATGTGTAGTCACAGCTAAAAAATCCATGCTTGAAATTTCCATAGGTTTACACTAACGGTCACCTTGCCCCTAAAGATAAAATAAGGTGTCTTCTAAAATGCTCTTTGAAGTTGCGTGATGAAAGCCATGTTGGAAATTATTTAGATCTCTCAATGTTCTACAATCTGACCAGGTTTGAAGAGGAGAACACTATTGCACCCAGAGGTTTACTATGCTGAATATGTGGAACGGAATAGCTGATTTCCAATAAAAACCCGTTGATAGATCAACTTCAAATTTGAGACCAAATCAAGCCAATATAAGACTTAGAAGTCCACCCAATTTCAACTTGAGTCAAACGAGTTCATTTCTGCAAATAAACAAAACATTGTATTTTTACCCTAAAATGTGTGCCTAGCGGGAATTTCGAAAAAATGCATTTTCACAAAAAGAAATTATTTTCAGCATATTTCATCTTAAGATCATTTTTGCACCAAAAAAACCCCCGAAAACTGGTATTTTCGACGATATTTTCACATGGCGGCCATTTTGAAAAAAGAATTTTCAGAAATAATTTCCCATCCTAACCTAGTATAGTAGTGAGCCGATCAAAACTCTAGGTGTAGTAGCACTTCAAAGATCAGTGATGAGAATTCACATTCATTCCCTACGGGACATTTTACATGCATTGGCGGTTAAAGGACAAAGGCCAAGGTTACGTTTTACGTGAACAGACATCTTCAGGACTCCAAGGGTAACATCCTCACCAAGTATCCGATCAAAACTCTAGACGTAATAGCACATCAAAGATCAGTATAGAAAATCCCGATACATTTCCTATGGGACTCTTCCCCCCCCCCCGCGCAAAAGTGGGTAACTCAAAAACCCTCGGGCCAATCCGAACTAAAAGAATGAGCACACAATTCCAGGCGGAGTAGCAGAAGTTGACCACGTTTGAAGTTGATCAGATGAAAACTGTAGGAGAAGATGCAGTGCAACTATTTTGACGAACAATAAGAAAGAAAGAAGAAAGATCCTGAGTGGTTTTAATTTATTAGAACAGATCTCTACCATGCTCAAAATAAAACGAATCTCTTTAACTAACCCAGATAACACATCTTACTGGGCCGATGCTTTCAGTATTGGCCCGGTATCGGCCCAGCATTAGCCTAGTAAGCTGCGTTATCAGGAAAAGGTTTGTATGAGGATCACGTAGTTCAACACCTGGAAATAAGGAAACAATGTGTTGCCGACACTCTACAGCAAGGAAACCTGTCGAGTAGAGAGTGGTATGTCTGCTCTCGCTATAACAGTCATTATAGATAAATCCATTGAAGTCAATATCCACACTAGGCATTCGATACATAGAGCACCTGAAACGAAGTCCCATTTAATATCACTATTATCAACTGAGTAGAAAGTGATCACATTGTACGAGGTTGATAAGCCCAATGCACACAACGAACATTTCCCGAAACATTTGTTCTGAAGCAAATGTTTAGCCAAATGTTCGTAGTGTACATTGAATGTGTCACCGAAACAAATTTTCCCGAGCAAATGTTTTTTAAAATTTCTGTGATATTTCATAAAAGTTATCAGATAAAAGATAAAACATTTGTTTCTGGCAGTGTGATTTGAGTGAAGCAATTCTCGAAACGATTATTTTACAAACAACCATTCAGTGCTACAGTGAAGTACTCGTCACTTTTTATCCCACCGTTCAAGGGAGGTGTGGAGCGAGTACTTCACACTGACGATGGGTGGTTGATTGTCAAACAATGTTTCATTTCATTTATTACACCCAGACATTTACAAGTATCTGGGGGAACATATAAACATATTTATCATATAAACAAGCCTTTTAGCCCGTTCCATATTTTTCGATATGAGCACACGTGCCATATTCAACGGAGTTGTTTTCATTGGCTGTTGGGTGCGCAACCCATTTAAATCGACAATTAAAACATTGATTGATGTGAGCGTGACGCATAGGGATTACTACGTGGTACTGTTTTACTACAATTTGTTTACTACGATTTGTCATTCATGAAACGTCATCGCAAAATTTCATCGTTTGACAGTTTATCAGTTGACAGCGAAGTAACGATTGATGGCTGTGGCTCTGCGATAGTCTTAGAAGAAAAGTGTAGTTTATGGCTGACATCGCCAGATTTTATGTTTGTCACTATATTTTGCTGCGCATTCAGTATCTGTTATCAAGTAGTGGTGCATCACAGCGGCGGTATCGATTTCACGAAAATCAACAAAGAGAAATCAGATAAAAGTCACATCAGCAACTATTGGCAAATATTTCAAAATTACAGTATATATGATAAATAAAATCTCAAACTCGGTCACTTTTCATATCACTGTTATGAACCTCATTGAAAATTATCTATTTTGCACTCGCTAAAGCTCGTGCAAATTGATAATTTTCAACGAGGTCCACAATAGTGATATGAAAACTGACCTCGTTCCAGATTCTCTATGTACAAGTGAACAGACATAATACAAGTATAATACGGTACCATAACCACAACCACTACACTATATTATCATAATAATAATAACAATAACAACAATAATAATAATTATTATTATTATTATTATTATTATTATTATTATTATTATTATTACCAATATCACTATTATCATCACTAGCATCAATATCATCATTATTATCATTATCATCATTATCATTATCATCAGTATTATTATACAATAGTTATTAGTGAGGTCATCAGGCCGGAGTAGAGGTTGGGGTGGGGTGGGATTGATGTCGGACATTAAATGTTCAGATATACACTGCTCATTATAATAATATCTGTATATTATATATCTATTCGCCACATCGTGTCAGTTATGTGCCCACCCACATTCTCAATCAGTGGCAAGTCACATACTCGGCCATCGGGGTCATGCTGGGTGGTTTCTCATTGTTTATAAGTATGGATGGTAGCATCCGGAAACAATGTGGCAATTCAATTCGCGAGAGCGACCCCCACCCTTATATGAACATAATAATCGTTATCCCCACTTGTTCAGCAGTATTCCCTATATATTCACCATTAGTCACTCAACCCTTCCCTGTCATCACGAGTAACTGCGAAAAAACAAAAGAGAATCGAGGAGTGGGGCCAGTTTTACAAAATTAAGTATAACAACGCCACCCACCCCCACCCCCCTCATGCCATTTCACCCTTCCCTGACATAACGATTAACCTTTCTAACCTATCATAATTGTTTCGTTCAACGCAGAATTCAATTCAACTCAATTCAATTTAATTCAAAATTTTTTAGTTCATGCTTAAAATGTAATATACATACATCACAGTTGGCCAATCAATCAAAGACGTGGCCTATACAGCTATGGAACCACCTACACATAAAACAAGAAATTGCATTATATAGGGTGATAATTGATGCAACATCCACAATGTAATAAATGCCCCGGTATGAACAAATAACAGGATGGTACAACATATGTCAGTGTACCATATTGTGCTGTAATAACTTATAATGACATTCTTTATATTAGTATGTGTCTAGCTTCTATCTAGGATTGTTATTCTTATATGGGTGTTTTAATATGGTCCATTGAGAATGGAAAGGATAGGGAATGGATTTGGGGGGGGGGGTGCTGCTCCGCAATAACACAGCAGTATTAGAGTAATATAGATGTTAGTGGTTGTGATTTAGATAGATATGGCGCATATTAGTAGAGTGCCACAGACTCTGGAAAATATTAACAGATCTCGGTGATAAGAAATCACGACACCTCGTTTTCACTTAATAATTCCTGCGAAAAAGAATTTCAAGTGTATGTTCAAAAGTCGTTGGAATCTGGTCTGGCTAAGATATGTTAACATGTGTGTAGCTTTTCAGGGGTTGGGTGCTAGGGTGGGGTGATAACGCGGGAAAATATGGATGGATCACATCAAAGCCATTTCGTCGCCATCTCATAAAAAAGAAATTTCAAATATGGGTTCAGAACGAATCGCCATTTCCAGTTTATCCATCCATCATATGACGTCAAAATAAATCATGTGGTGTGCTGAGTGCCGTCGTAATCAATTACCAGATGAACGACTCGATTTAACCCATTTTAAACGCTTAATAGTCCAACACATTATACGAATTGTATGTCTTTGCCATTTAATAATAGGCAGCAACAGCACCTAGTCAAATTAGTTTCAAAATAATCAATACGTTACCTGTATACCTTTCTGGAAATTGATAGTCATTGAATGCAGGGGTCGATCGATCCCAACATGAGCGTGATGTGGCTGGAGCTTAGCTATAGAGATGGGTGGGGCATAGCTAAACCTGGAAAGGTCCAATGAGAGTTGACCGGGATAAGAAATGTTGACACATTTTATGCTCTTCATGGGGTATAACACTAATAAATTTGGTAAAAAGAATTGGTGCAGAATTGGAAAAGGTAAATTGGGATTGTCTCAAACTAAAGGGACTCGCTTAACCAACTGCAAGTACAGACTACATATGAGATTTAACTGCTAGGTAGGGAAAAAGGCTCTGTCTGACACTTTCCTACTGACAGAAACAATGATTATAAATGAACCATTTTCGAAAATATCAAACATGTTTGATTTCCTAAGCATTCAGCTCTGAAATTTGTTTCAGTCAAACATTCAATGCACACAGCGAATATGTGGGTAAAACATGTATATCTAGTATATGTTTGGGCACATATGTGGACTAAAAGCTGTATTTATATAGCAAATTCTAATACATTGCAGTTACTAGTGACTTCCGGGTAAAATACTTTTGTAAATTATTATTATATATTGCTATGCTAAGTCAGTATTAACAAATTGGTATGAATTCCGTTTTTTTGGTCTCAAAAATCTCAATGTATTTACTATATAGCTACAACCTTACCCCTTTCATGAAGTAGCCGGACACAACCTGCCGCTGCAGTGGTCTTGAGGATTGTCCCTTTGTAGGTCAAGAAAAACGTATTTTTGAAATGTTGTTACTGAAATGACTGGCTCTGTAACCGGGATGAAAAAATTAGTATATGGTTTTGTTCTTCGAGGTTATACCAAGAAGTGGAATTTGAATATCTGGCTCATGAACTATTGAAAATGCACACATTCTGTTTGTGTCTTAGATTGTAACCGTATATTTTAGCAGTAGCAAGGTGTAGGGAAATACGATATGTTTTAGCTATTGAACAAAAGCAAAGCATAAATTTAGGTGATAACTTATTCTTTGTTACTTGCAAAAACAGATCAATTCGTATCTCAGCTTAGTAATAAATAGGCCGCAAAAGCTATGCACTGTTTATCTTGAGTAGGAGGATATGAGCAAACAAACAAAAGAACCGACCGACTGACCAGTGACCAATCGTCCAACAGGCAGGCAGGGGTGGGGGCAGGCAGGCAGGTAGGCAGGCAGGCATGTAGGCAGGCAGGCAGACAGGCAGGCAGGCAGACAGGCAGGCAGGCAGCAGGCAGGCAGACTGACTGACCGTGTGACCGACCGACTGACCGATGACCGACCGACCGACCAACTGACGTACCAACCAACAGATGGGCAGACAGACAGACAGATATACATACTTATGCTTACATACTTACATATGTTCATTTTGCCGGATAGACAGTCGTGACCCATTGAGCCACATAAAGTATATATGTTTGCAAAACATGTGTAGTTTAATAAATGATTATGATCATATATTTATATATAATAAAACAGTGTTAAATAAACAATGACACTGCTTCCTTAAAAACATATGTAGATATAAAATTACCATTTATGAAATTATCTCTAAACATCGTTTTCAGCATGTACCGATTTTCGATATCAAACCGTCAATATGACGTTGACTAAAATGTTTCGTTCCAGCTAAGTACTTGACGATTTTGTTGAATATCTTAAAATTGTCAAGGTAATAAGTGAACTAATGTGTTCTCACATATGTTCATGGTCATGTTGTTGCATGAAATATACAATTAACGAGAACTCAAATATATATATATATATATATATATATATATATATATATATATTTCTATACTCGTATGAACAGTATTGTGTTCCTCCCTATGGTGATGACGGTGATCTCGAGTGACTGTGTTCTGCAGCTGAAGCAATGAAAACTTCTTTCAGCTGCAATCAGATTTTCTCGAACGTTCTTCAACGTGTCTTCTCCAGCACAAGTTGTGTGAGCTCTTTTAGGTTCTTTCTCGTCTGTCATTGTCCTAAATTACTTTCTTTGAGGTCTGATCGGAACACACGTAGCAAGTTGATGTTGTGATGTTCTTTGCCTGTCTGATACATGTTGGGAACTACCACTACAAATTTAGTGATTTCTGAGGGGGCGTATTTCTTGGCATTCAGAGAACATGTCTGAAAACAGAACATCACGGTTCCTGTACTCTCACAGATAGTGACTTTGTGTTTCACAGTTCATAGAGTGCGGCATTTGATATGAGATTGGGTGCTCAGCGATGATTTGTAATGGTCCATGGTTCGTAGATGTTTGCGGTGACATACATCAAGTTTGTTTGTGGGAGCCTTTGAAGCTTCTCCCTGTTGCAATTGCATAGCATGATGGAAACCGAGTATCATATAGTTGCAATTTGGCTTTCATGGGGATTTTAGACCCTCGAATCCACAGATTAAAAGAGGACCAGAAGGCGATGTCTCCTGTTGCACATCAAGTTCCATTATCTGTAGAGCTGCAAATGAGGGAACCCAGAAACCTATTCTTCCTCCACTTCTCAGGTCCCCGATGGGTGTGCCGTCATCATTCGCTTCTGTAGAGCCGGATAGGTATATGTGAGCAAACTCTGTTTTGGCTTCATTCACGAAGATGTTTGCAGACTTGAGCTGTTGTGCAGCCATTAGAATTAGTGTACCAAGAGGGTCGTTTCTTCCATATGCAAACGCTATAATACAGTAAGAATGTATCCTTATATTTGTCATTTCCAGGCAAGTATGCATTTATTTAGCTGAATATATGTATGATGCCGGCCCCGTCTGACATTGGCGGAAATCTAGGGAGATATTCGCTAATCGGGCAGGGTATACACATTTTTAATGATCACCGCACATGGGCTCATGAGTCATTCCCCCACCCAACCCAACGATTCCCAACTGTCACGTCAGAAACTTCCTGAAATCGAGACGCTCTTAGATTTCCTACACTTTTGGAGGTAAATGAGCACCGTTAGTTGGCTATGAAATTGTTGTATTGTACGAATTTTCTTACACTACTATACAGATTAATTCTTGAATATTTTGAAACTAATTTGACTGCCTATAGCAGCAACCGCTCCTAGTCAAATTAGTTGCGAAAAACTAAACAAAATGTTTTGAATTAGGAATTCATCAAAGACATACAAGTCATACAGTTTCGTGAGTTACATCTATTTTCGTGGCAGATCGCCGCCATCATTATCTGTGAACTCATCACAGCAAAGATCCAGAGATAACATCGCGTTGACATATTATAGTTGGGCAGGGTTTTGGGTCAATGCTTTAGTATAACGTTATACGTGCATATGATCATCGTGGCGTGATCACTCCACATATAAGAGCGAACACTGCACATATTAAAGTGATCACTGCACAGATTAGAGAGAATACTGTACATATTAGAGGGAACACTGTACATATTAGAGAGAATAATGTACATATTAGAGTGAATAATGTACATATTAGAGAGAATACTGTACATATTAGAGTGAACACTGTATATATTAGAGTGACACTGCACATATTAAAGTGAACACTGCACATATTAGAGAGAATACTGTACATATTAGAGTGAACACTGTATATATTAGAGTGAACACTGCACATATTAAAGTGAACACTGCTCATAATAGAGAGAATACTGTACATATTAGTGAACACTGTACATATTAGAGTGAACACTGCACATATTAGAGCGAGCACTGCACATAATAAAGTGAACACTGGACATATTAGAGAGAATACTGCACATATTAGAGTGAAAACTGCACATATTAGAGTTACCACTGCACAGATTCGTGTGAACAGTGCACGTATTAGAGTGAACACTGCACATATTGGGATTACTGCACTTTTATTACGCTGACCCCATAAGGGGAAGAGGGTATTGTGAACGAGCGTGCCTGCATGTCTGCCTGCCTGCCTGCCTGTCTGTAACTATGTATATAGTAATCTACTGATACGATTTGGTTCAACATTTAATACACCATAGAACTTGCAGTGCAAGAGGATGTCCAGATGCTGGAGATAACCCAGATCCTCGGATACCACTGGTCCGATTTCGCTCAAATTATAACATGGGACGGGAGACGGTGGCCATACAGTATGATTCTAAACTGTGTACGTAATCCGGAAAAAAAATCTGAAAACTCCGTAAATATCCGAAAGATTCGAAAAATCGGGAAAATTCGGAAACATTTTACGGTGGTAAAAACAGGAAGGCGATGGCTTGCAATCTCGGATTTCACTCTTTATATACCCTTCATTCAGGTATATGCACTGGAGTAAACTGACCCTAAAAGCAATACTATTATGTTATTCTTTTCAGGTTGAATACTTTCGGCTGACAGACCTCCATGTTATGTTTGTATACATCGAACACAAAATGTCTGAATCATACTATTTCGAATTTCCCCAGAAGATAGAATATACACAAATGGATTAAGGATGCTGTTAACGTATGTGAAATAAACAGAATAAACATGCAAGGCTGTGTGAATTGGTAAGTTAGGGTATTCCAAAACGGAATGATAAAAGTTATGTGCTATACTTGGGATCACTGAAAGCACAAACAGTGTGATGATTACTGTAACTGTTCTGGAGCTCCCACTACGACGTTCTTGCTGTGTGAGCTTAGGACATTTAGATACTTTGTACATTTTTAGCAAATGCAATACACTGATAGCGACCAGTGGTACAGCTTCGCAAAATGTAGATTTTAGTGTTTGTTTCAAAGGATAATTACCAGAAAAATAATAAATTCCAATTGTAGTGTTATTGTATGAGATGTTATATATTATATAATAAAAGGCATATGGTATAGTGATCATAGCACAAAATAGCCACATTGAGACACAGCACTTCAATACGATAGAGAATGTTACCTTAGCTTGGGCTAGAAGCGGGTGACAAAGTTGGAAGTAACGCAAGCCAGCAAGGAATATCAGATGGCACAAGCTGGAGTGATAACTTGTCGTCTCCAAATGAACATTTATTTTACTTATTACCATACCACCTGTTTGAAATACATTTTCTGGTATCAGTGCGACGAATACAAGAGCAGTCGTGATACACGTCACCCAATCACACACAGCCAGACTTGTGAAAACTGTAAAGACTGGAATACGATATTTCGTGGACTTACAGAAATAGATTAACAGCACTGTATTAGCTATAATACCTATCACATATGTACCAACAATAATATCTTTTATGGCCCACTTTGGGATTGTCCGACAAGATTGCCAGAACCATACAAGTTGGGCATCTAAGGTGGAATAATACTGGGTAGTGTTAAACGTTACAAGACCTCGATTTATGTAGCGGTAATTCATTTTGATTCTTTTGTCGATACGTTCAAACTGAATGCTGAATGAGACTAACTACAAGTATAATCATCAATATTTGAATATAAAACAAAATGAACTTATCTTAATTTCAACGCATTGATATGACAAGAATGATTGAGGAACATTGTATATATATCCTACTGATTCTAATTAAGTATTTGGAGAAGTCACAATTGTAGCCATATTCCGCTTAAAGCGCAGAGGCAAGATGTATACTGATGAGTTTACTAATGCTAGTTAATATGGTAATGCGTTTTGTGCAGATGCTCTTGGAAAATGCTATAACAAGCAGGTTTCTCAGTGCCTCTAAAGACTATAATATATAACAGATACACGTCACAAATAGTAAGTATTCATAAGGGGGCTCACTTCCCTGATTTGATGAAGTTGATACCTATGTTACATGTGTACTATTCCTATATACTTCATTACTACGTTCAACTGGGTTCTACAACATGACTGTCGTTGAGCTGGTAAATGAGATTTGATTTCAGATGCAGGAAAACAAATCACGACCCTTATATCCATATTTGTATATCCCCATCATGGGAATATGTAACATTGATCATTTTAAAACGTCACTGATGATCACACGATGATAAGATTGATCCGTTATTTACAGCGTCTGCTTAACCCTCTCACTAACAAATCCCAGAAAAAGCATATTATTAACGATTTAAAACTTACTCTGTTGAATATTTTGAGACTAATTTGACCTGAAGTCGTTGCTGCCTTAGGCAGCAAAGATCTTCAGTCAAATTAATTTCAGTGTTCAACAGCTTTCCTGCATGGTAACGTTAAAAGGAGATATTGCGAATTCATCAATGAAAGGGTTAATCTCGGCGATAAACACACAAAGTCTCATTATGAACACTCTCATGATATTGATATTAGTTTTCTATAGCAATGAACACACGCACGGACGCACGAACATACACGCCCAAACTCGATCTCAATTCCCTCCTCAGCTTAAGGGGCCGATGGTAATAAAGCGGGAATACTTTAGCCACATCGTTACTGCAATGACACCCACAGACCAGATACAATAGGGCCGTACTATATAAGATCGATGTTCAAAATATTCAAGGACTTACACGGGAATTTTTGCTTTGCAAATGAGACACTGGAATTTCAGATTTAAATAAAGCGTAATCTTGTCAGATTTCCATTAGTTTGAATAAAAACATTACATTTACATACATGAATTTTAAAATGGCTTTCTCTGTAATTTCTGAAATAATCGATCGCGATCACTCAAAGCAATAATCGTGCATGTCCCTACGTCATAGGCATGTGATGCAAATACCAGACATATTTTGTAAATACATAGAACAGAACGCTGAAGATTTAGAAGCAGGTAATCGTACCTCTGCGTGCTCACTGCATAAGCATACGCGGAGAGAGATACGTGGGCGTGGTAGGAATATACTGTTGTATGAGGTTTTGCTGATTCATATTGGTCACGTGAATAGAATTTGAACACACCCCTAATTACAAGGGCGGGGAGGACGGCGGACGGACGACGGAGACAAAGACTCAGACGCACTTGGGTTTTTTCGCATTTATGGTTGAGCCACAATCTACCCACTCTGTAGAGATGCCGTTAGTCGTGTGGAGATGCTGGTGGTGCTGCTTGCTGGCTGCTGTGTTCCTTGTGACGGCCTGCCTGATGATGCAATGACGCAGATGTGAAGACGAATTGTGCAGCTCTGGAAGCACAAAAGCTCGGCACGTGAATCATGACTGACGTAGCTTTGCCTCCTGCTGTGGATATGTGGTTCTGCTTTCTCTCCTTTCCCCAGTGCCGGATCAACACTTTAACTGTTTAATTCCTAAGTAGCAATAACTGTATTACACTTATTATTTCTTACAATAAACGTTCTAATTTTAAGTTCTAACTTTGAATTTTTCGTTTGCAATTGCTTGAGAATGTCACTTGCTTTTTCAAAATATAACAACAATGAGATTTTAGGGAAATTTTGAAGATGTTATTTACATGAATGGAATAAAACGAATTGGTACAATAATAAATATGTGTAACTACACTTAGCTATGAATGTCTTTGGCTTGGTCCAGACTTCTAGGTGGGCATGCCCTTAGACCCGTCAATTCTGGTGCACCAGGTGTAGAAATCGACGTTAGCCGGGCAAATAAGAAGTACACTCCGAAATAATAACTGAGACTGACGAACGTACGGGCGGACGGACGTAAAATCCATAAATGTTGAATGGACCGACCATTATTTATTAATCATCGTGACAGGATGACGGACAGACATAAAATCCTTAAATTATGAATTGATGGACCTTAGTTCAATAACATGAGTGGTAGATCGACGGACTTATTTAGTAATACATACAAAATTAATACTAGGGCAATCTTTAAATTCAACTGAAAGTTTGACATGTGACAATTATGACAAAAGATCTTTAACCCAATAAATGGCTCAAAAATTACATTACATAACTACAATCCATCTGCAATAATATACTACAGGTAGAACAATACACAAGACACTATTTTAAGACGTATACTGCTGACTAACCAAACAAACAACACTAAAACGAAAGACAAGATGAAGAGACATTGCTATACAAAGAAACAACAGCTAAAAGCGCAGAATAATTGTCAACCAGAAAAAACTCAAATACAGCAGAATATTTGTAACTTAATTTTCAAAATAATTCACTTACATGAGCCGCAAACAAATATGCTAAAGTGCAGGTGAATTAAAAAAAATACAGGCCCAGCTGCCTGCCTTAAACCGCAACACACTGTCGGTCAAGAGTTTGAAGAGTCGCCAGAATAAAACACTGGACAGGCTATAAGCAGAATCCACAAGCAAATTAATTTGAATAACAAAAGAACAGAAATTAACAAACCACCGATGAAACTAAACACCTGAAATATACAAGCCACGGGTAACACGACTTAACGTTACACAAAAAACAAAAACCTGTAAAACTAATGACAAGCTTTAAGGTTATAATAAAACAATAAAAGTAAGAATAAAGTGTGACGGCCAGTGAGATCTGGGCTCGACGCTGGTGTTGTTCTATAGCTAGCTATGCTATGGTATTGCTGACTGGTTAACAACTCAGACAATCACTAATTATTATTTTTATAAGGAGAATTTAACCAAAATCACTGATAAAACTTAAAAACTAAAATATCAAGTACTTATTAGCAAACTAATTTAAACTTATTAAACAATGTCTTACAGGCTAAAACTGATAAATCGTTAACAGTATCAATCTAGTGACTTTAGGTTCAGTTAGTACAAGGCCATTGATAGCATATATAGAATTACATTTTTGCTATACCTTATTGCCATATATAACGTTGAATATTTTTAAACTAATTTGATTGGAAATCATTGCTGCCTGTCAAATTAGTTTCAAAATATTCAACATACAGGTATGGAAAATATATCAATCTAGTGACTTCGGTTCAGTAAGTTCAAGGCCATTGAAAGCATATATAGAAACATAATTTTTAATTTATAGCCTATTTAACATACCGATATGGAAATTATATCAATCTAGTGACTTTAAGTTCAGTTAGTACAAGGCCATTGTTAGCATACATAGAATTACATGTTTGTTATATCTTATAGTCATATATAACGTTGAATATTTTGAAACTAATTTGACTGAAATATACAAACCACAGGTAACAAGGCTTAAAGTTACAAAAAAATCCAAAAACCTGTAAAACTAATGACAAGCTTTAAGGTTATTATAAAGCAATACTAGTAAGAATAAAGTGTGACAGCCAGCGAAATCTATAGCTAGCTATGCTATGGTATTGCTGACTGGTTAACAACTCAGACAATCACTGATTATTCCATATCTTCTATTGATCATCACATTCTAAATACTTGCTCTAAATTTATGCAAAATTATCTTATTACAGACTGATTTTGCCAAGGTCTACACTCTTTAACGTGTGTCTGGATTGATCGATCCCAACACGAGCGAGGTGTTGGTGGAACTTAGCTAGAGTAAGGCGGGGCTTAGCATAAACTGGAAAGGTTCATTGGGAGACACGTGTGCCACATAGTCTGATGTGCATAAATTAGTGTTAGAACAATTTTGAATATGTTAATTCTGTAAAAGCCACCCTATGGAGAGTACACAGCGGAAATTTAGTAAGCTAAGTATCGGGAAAATCGACTGATGGTTTTTATCATTTATCACTGATTAATCATTTCATAAAATTCCTATTATATTGATAATTTAACAACAATTAATGCAAGACTAAATAGCGATAGATGCAAACAATTTTGAATATTTTAATTTGGGATACTAATTACGCAGTGAATTGAAAAATCAGTGGACTATATGGAAACCGTCCACTAAATGATTTAATGGATGTTTCCAGTTTATCCATCCATCCATCTTATGACGTCATAATCAACTACTTGATTCGTATGATGACGTCATGATCTATTACAGCACGAATGCCTCGATTTAGTCCATCTTACGCGCTTAATAGTCCTACACGTTGTACGAATTGTATGTCTTAGCTATTTAATAAACATGGGCGACAACGGCAACCAGTCAAATTAGTTTCAAAATAATTAGCAGCTTACTTGTATAGTTTTCTGGAAATTGATAGACAGGGTGTTGAATGATCGATCCCAACACGGGCCAGGTGTGGGTGGAGCTTCGCTAGAGGGAGGCTGGGCATAGCTAAAACTGGTAAGCTCCATTCAGAGATCGACGTTCTCTTAAATCATCGGTTTTCACGTGACATTTCATCTCTCTGTCAGCAATAGAAATGTGAATTACAGTGACGGTAATGAAAATATTCGCTTATCAAAGGCTCTTTAAGAAATTAAAATATACGTAATTAACAGAAAATTAATAGTATAGCGTAACCGCCTTAAAAATAACTTCAACCACTTTCATATATAGACGCCCAGTCTCTGCTACACTATTCTAGATGTAGGCGTATATTTAACCCCTCTTGTGTCAACAGCACAGTAAAGCACTCAAGATACTATTTATTTCAATTAACCGGTTAATTGCCGATACTTTTCAAGATTTTGTAAATTTTTAGCGAAAAAATAGATTTCTGTTATCCTCAAATGGGCATTCATCAAAAGTGTAATGGTCAAGAAAATTAAAATTTCTGCTTATCCAGTGTTCACTTGCCGACCAAGAAGAGTATTTTTGAAAATTTGCCACTAGAATGACTGGCTCGGTTACCGAGCCAGTTATTCCAGTGGTGAATCTTCAAAAATATTCTTCTCATAGCCTGCAAATGGATATTTCGCAATAACATTGCAGATGTCGTTTTTAACAACTTGACCATTAAATGGTTAAGTTGACACAAGAGGGGTTAAAACACGCAGATAATTATGTGATTTGATGGTAGACCCAACCTTGTTATATGGTTACAGAACAGAACTGATGTCATAGGTTTCTATTCCTTGGTTTAAACAGTATTTATTTTTTGTTTCAGTGGGAGCACGCTAAGACTTATCTTATTACCGTGTCTCTCACTCACATACAGTTGAAATATTTCAAATGACGGCATATAATATAATATATCATACATATAGGCCTATAGAAACACTATATACGATTATAAGAGTATAACATGAATATAAAACAAATGAAACTAAGCTAAAACTAATAAGAATAGAGTAGATTAGAGTAGAATAGAGTAGAATAGAATAGAATAAAATAGAATAGAAAAGATGGGCTTAGGATGCAGCTTCCCCACTGCCTGCCAACACCGTCCTGACTCGCATTGGGCAGATCGCTAGTTCAGAGCAGAACAGATGCTATTTAAACAGATTAGTTTCGGCAATATATTTGGAAAGCCTAGTAGTCACTTGTAGATTAATAGCAGGGGTATCATCGTCATTGCTGTAGATGAGTTGTATAGCTGTTAATGATGTAAGACGAATATTGTTGGAAACAAGTTGTAAAAAAGGCATTGTATAAAGAAGCTCTTTGTTTATTATAGAGTGGACAGAAGAAGAGATAGTGGTCACTTTTCATTATTATGACCACATAGGCAGCCTGGACAGTCTATCAGAAAATTATCATAGAGATGTCTATTTAGATTACTGCAACCATTTTTAAGCCTGCATAGAGCTATATTGTTCGGTCTGGTACCTACATAGTACCATGGGGAGGCACTGGAGTAGGGGGAATACCTTTCAATTTGCTGGACATCTTGAAAGGAGCAGTAACCTGAAAAAGGAACCACGGTGGAGCTCAGTACGACATCGAAATGGGGTGTAATTTTGTTGGTGGCGGATACTGTAAGGATTTCGTGTTTGTGATAAAGGAGGTAGATAATCGGACAAGGCCTCGCCATTTATACCATTAATAATTTTGTAGAAGATCACTATTTATGTATATTTCGCCTATGGGAGAGTGTTTTCATGCCCGTTTCTGGATACACGTTAGCAGGACGAACACTGCGCGTAAAACAAGTTATATTTCTAAGAGCGTCCTTCTGGACGTTTTACAATCTGGTGACAAGATACTCGGGTATATTATCTCAGACAACGTCTGCATATTCTAGGGACGGTCTAATGACAATTTCATACATGATTTCAAGACAAATAATCTAATGCTATTTAATATATTACTCGGCATGTCGTTAATAGAAATAGGAAATAGAAGCAGTCCAAGGACTGAGCCCTGGGGAACTCCTGTTTGCAGATTCATCAGTGAGGATTTTGTACCGTTTAAGACAACTCGCTGTTGACGACGATAAAGATAATCTTTGAACCAATAAAGAAGACCTCCAGTAATGCCAAATTGCTTTAATTTCTTAAGAAAGCCACGATGCCATACACGATCATAGGCGTTCGAGATGTCAAAAAATAAAAAACAACACTGCTTTGGGATTATCAAGGTCTTGTGTAATTTCAGTGTACAGTTCTAAACGTTGATTGACTGTGGAGCGCGATGGGAGAAACCCTGACTGATATCGGGTAATAGCATGTTTAATGTGGTTGTATATATACTTAAATACTACTCTCTCCATTATTTTACCTAAGCAGCTCAACAGTGAGATTGGAAGGTAATTGAACATGTTTCGGTCACTTTTTTTAAATATTGGGGTTACATTAGCCGTTTTCCAAGGTGTGGGTAATCAAGAGCTAGCAATTGAATGATTAAAGAATTGGGCCATGTTTGGGGCTAGTATATCGCTGCTCTCTTTCAATATCTATTGGCTTAATATATCAGGACCGACTGCTTTGGAGTTATCCAAGTTAGTAGGTATCTATCGTATCGTTAATATATGGTGACAGGGGAGGTAGTCGTATTTCAGAATTTATCCAAATTAGTAAGTATACCCAGCACGTCAGTAGTTGTTATCCTTTTAGTATCTTTCGTGTCTTTAATATATGGTGACATGGGAGGCAGTTGTATTTCAGAATCACCCAGTCTGGCAGCGCTAATAAAATATTCATTAAGAAGATCTGCCTTTTCATCATTAGCATAAGCAAATGAAGAATCGACACGTTCCAAAGGGGGGATTTCGTTAAAGTTAGAGTTGTTGCTATTTAGGAACGATTTTCTTATCTTCCACCATTGCTTAGAACCTATATGGTAGCTTCTTATTTTTTTGACTGAGTTGCTTTATGGTCTTCTTTAGCTGCTCGAACTAATGAGCATTGTTTCTCTGCTTCTTAAAAATTGCCACGTCTTGGTCTAAGTTAGTTTTCCTGGATTTTCTGAATGACTTTTCCCTAACTCTCATCTCACTTTTTATCTTACTAGTCGTCCAAGGTTTATCAACAGGTTTTATGCTAACTGTTTTATTTGGTATACTAATGGTGGTGGCACCATTCGCAGTAATAGTTTGGCACCATGTATAAACATCATCGTCATGGGAAGGATTATCCCACAATCAATCAGCAAGTTGGTTGCGAAGTTTGCCCCAATCAGTCTTAGTATAGTCCCATATACATCTATGGTGAGATGTCCGCTTAGATGTGTTAGAGGATAGGGCCACATAGGTGGGAGTGTGGTCACTGCAAAGTGGCGAAAAGACGCTACTATCTTGGACTATTCTAATGTTATTAATGATAATTAGATCAAGTAATGTATTAGAGATTGGTCGCGTCGATTCTTGGATTAGCTGGTGGAACGCAAGTGTATTGATAATGTCACATAAATTATGCTTGCCTATATCGAGTAGATCATCATTGAAGTCACCAACTATCATAATAGTTTTATTTCGGTTCAGATCTCGGACATTATTGATATTATCTAATATAGTCTGCCATTTGTCAATGGCTGTATTGTGCGGGCGATAGATAACACATAATAGAAGTTCTGGGCGGTCATGGATATCTGTCCAGATCATTTCAATATCTGAGCTTTCATACTCATCTCGACGAATAGCAGCGATGTTGTCTGATACATAAATACAAACTCCTCCCCACGCCTGTAGGCGATCTCTACAATAAGGCTCATGAAATCCTTGCAATTGGAGTAAATCGTCATTAATAGTTGGAGTTACATTACTTTCAGTTACAGTTACAATGTCAAATGTGGACAGATTAGCCTCAACTAGGTGGATTTTGTCTTTGAGACCGCAGACTTTTATATATACAATGGTAATATCACTACCGGAGGGGGGGGGGGGGGGGCCCGGATTTATTTCAACATGACCAGCCGGAAAAAGGAGGAGGTAAATGAATATCCAACATTTTTCATTGTTCTGATAACAGATGAATAAAGATAACAAAAGGCTATTAAATTGGAGACATACAATTCGTACAACGTGTCGGACTATTAAGAGTTAAAGACGGGCCATATAAAATCATTTATAACGTAATGATTATGGCGTTATACTACACGCTGCTTTGCTGATTATGGCGCCATATGATGTCAGACGATAGATGGATACTCTGGAAAGGTAAATTACCTACACACTACAGGTACACCTGATGTGCAACATGCAAAGTCACTAAGCAATGTTGATTATCTTATGGAACGTGGATGTGTAGGTGAAGAGTGGTGTCCAGTGTCTACTCTATCAATGGACCTTTTAGTTTTAACTATGCCCCGCCCACCTCTAGCTAAACTCCACCCACGCCATGCTCGTGTTGGGATCAATCGATCTCTGAAGTCTCTGACTATCAATTTCTAGACAACTATATAGGTAGAGCTGTTGAATATGTCAAGAGTAATTTGACTTGGTGCTGTTGTTGCCTATGACAGCAACAGCGCCCCCATCCAAATTAGTTTCAAAATATTCAACAGCATGTCTAGTAAACAGGAAAGACATACAATTCGTACACTTGTCATGTCGTACTATTAAAGGTTTAAGACGAGACGGACAAAATTGAGTCAGGCATGCTGCCATTGATTATTACGCCATCCTATATGTCACGTACTCGAGTATGACGTCTAATGATGGATGGAGAAACTTGAACGGTCCATTGCTTATCGGCCTACACGTAAACATATTCACCAATATGCATTGCAATTTGTCGTGAATTCTTCCTTGAGGTTCCTTCAGGGGCGTCGTGCAAGCCGAAAAGTTGGGGCAGCCCATTAGGGTGGGTCAGGGAGGGGGTGCCCCACTTCATGGAAGCATGAGGTTCCGGAGAAAATTTTGAAATTAGATGTTCTGAGAAGTGTTTTCCTGCATTCTGAGTGATAATTGAGAATCAGCATTGTGCTTTGAGATTATGACTTTTTAACTTTCATATTACCATTGGTAATGTGAAGGTTAAAAAGTCATAGTCTGAAAGCGTAATGCAGATGCTTAGTTATTATCGAATAGCACGAGAAACAGGCTGGGTCAGCTATCAGAATACAGCATGTGCATCCATCCCATATTCCCAACACACCCCGTAACACACTTGCACCGACAGAATGACCGCCACAGTAGTGCCTTTACATGTACAGCGGTCAGCGAAGGCATGCCATGTTCTCGTGTAGGCCTACTTTTGCAGAGTTTTAATTATATCCTAATGGTTAACTCTCATAAAAAAAACTATAGGCTATGCCTAATGCAAACAAGATGCGCTGGCATAGCACAATTATTGGTGCTAGTCTGGTGACCTCATTTTCCTCGATGATGCTACGTATCACCTGTTATAAATAATCCATTACGTAAATCCTTATTCGTTAATGAACCAACCATGCCACGGTTTGCAATTTACACAAGTGACATTACATTTGATGATGCGAAGTTACCTCACCCCCAACCCGCTCCAATTTGTAGTGTATATTTATCTGTTTCACGATCAGACCCGCCGCTTTTTTTTTTTTTAAATTGTGAAAAAAATTTTGGGGCTGGGGTGGGGGAGCCTGGACTCCCCGTGCACCTTGGGCACGACGCCACTTGGTTCCTTCCACACAAGAAACATCGGTTTCCTTGTAGCCGCCAAATCCAGAAAGAAATGATACTTAGTTCACAAAAAATCAAAATTTATATCAGACAAATTGGCACCCGCTTTCGGATCATGCCGTATATCACGGCTGGCATAGCAATAGAACCCCCTTCGGAGGACCGGTGGAATATAGTGGGGCACAATTATCCCCTAAAACAGGAAATATAATTTGTCATGATTCGTGGTCTGTAAACCGTGAATCTATCTCTACTGCCGCTATAAATTGGATATCGTGTATGTCTGTAGGCTAATCAATGTTGGTATTGGCCGTGGTGTATTAGCTGGAAATTTCTGTTTAAACAAGAGTAATCAGAGACTGGCGAGCCTCGTCCCTCGCCACTTCCGAAGATCAGAATCAATTTGTATCTCTGTATCCGGAATAAAACCTGAATATCGGAAATTATACAGGAACAAACTTTCTTGGAACAAACTTTCTTCTTTTGACATTTTGGTGGATAAGTTTGGTCAAGAAAATCTAGATATTTGCTAATTTATTGCCCATTTGTAGGTCAAGAGATGACTACTTTTAAATATGTATCACTGGAATGATTAGCTTGGTTACCGAGACAGGCATTTCAGTGGTAATTTATTTTAAAACTTGAGGGCAATGAGATTAATAATTTTCGAAACAAGGCCCGTGGTAGACACAAGCCATCCTTAAGCACGCACGCCTGTATGACCACCAAGGATTGTGACATCAGCGAAATAGTGACATAAATATATATCAGGAGAATTAAATTTCTAGGCCGCGCCGCGAGCATTTCGTGTCAATTTACGCCAGTAAACGGGACTGTGTATAATTAAAGCGTCCATGATATGACTGGTATACCTTTGCATAAATAGATCACACATGCGTCAATATTTCATAAAATATACATCGACACAGCAGCTTCCTGATTATAATCGTGGCCAGCGTTCTATCGCTATAGTCTCTTCTTGTCTGAATCCTGTCTGTCCCGTCATGTCTAAATTCTAGCCACTTCTAGAAACTCTGTCGTCATTCATTAACCAATACTTGACGAAACCTGTCTAAAACGGATTCTGTAATGGCAAGGGGGAATGCCCATTTGCAGACTAACAAAATACTAGTTGAGGCAGTCATTTCAGTGATTAATGTTCAAAATAATATTTTTAAATTAATTAATTCATAGATAATTATATATTATATAGGTATGATTGAAATCAATGAGACACATATATACATTAACACGCACGCACGCACGCACGCACGCACGCACGTCCGTATGAACATGCTACTGCCCATCGCGTTCTGTGTAAGTGGCCATCCTGCTCCAACATAGCGTCATTTAACAGTATATATGTCCGGCACACACAAATATCGCCCTCCCTATAGGCTAAACAGTAAGCGCATTGAGATAAGATTACCTGATTCCAAATCACCAGCGTTCTGTTCGGTTTATTTGAAAAAACCCAAATTCTGATGTTTACATCACATTCCTGACACCCTAGTCCAAGCGCTACGATAGTTTTAATGACATGTTTGAGGCCAAAAGGTTTGAAAATCTGATGGCAAGATTCCATGTGGAAGATCAGTGTGGGTTGGGACCGGGAAGAATGAGAGATAGGGTGGGGGTGATGAATTGACTTGCGTTTGTCATTTCTATAGTGCATCTGTAATTTGGACCATGCCTTCATGATACGATGTGTGTTGGTATGCGTGTCTTTGAGTGTAATGTCATTTGATTCGCAGAAATGCTGAATGAATGAATCGAAGCGATCATGTTTTGCGTGTCCGTCCAATTTGGGATAATCAATGACGTCATCACAGTTATCTCGCACCAGATAAACAGAATATAATATTACTGAGACGACAGAGAGACATGAATACATTGATATTTCGTGTCCAATATCTTAACTTATTTAAGTGTTTTGTCAAATGGTTCGTTAATGCAAAACTGTCACCAAACATGTTTGCCACTCATTTGGAAGTTTAAACACTAAATACGGGTAGTCCAAAAGCTACGGGACTTTTAATGACATGTCTGAGGCCAAAAGGTTTGAAGGTCTTTTCTAAATCAGAATTGTATGCTGATTCTGAAACCCCATTTCTTAATTGCCGTAGCCTCTGTATTTTGGGTGAAAAATGCAGGTTTTTTTGCATGTTTTCAATAAAATTTTGAGAAAAAGTGCAAAATATGGTTTTCATCTCACACATTCATTGAACAAGTGTTTACCCAATCAAATAGGTTATCAAATTATGGTAATGAGGCGACAAATACATACATATATACTTATCATATACAGAATCAGATTCAGTAAAGGAGACATTTTCCATAAGAACCTGTAACTAAATTCTTCAGTTTCAAACATAATTTCCTAGAAAAAGTCCATTTTTTTAAGGTTTATATACAAATGGTATATTTTCCATGCCAGCAATTTAAAATAACTATTTTAAAGTACTCTATTCTGAAAGTTAACATACTTGTTTAGTATGTTATGCGTTATATCGCAATTATGCTATTCCTACCCTGTAATATCAGAAAAGATTGAAGAATTATTTACCCACATTATATTTACTTGGAAAGTTACAGTTACTCAGTAACACACACGTAGGGTATCAAATTAAAGGTCACGAGGAGACAAATATATATATATATATTGTCATGGCTATCTCTGATCAATCTACAAATGCGTATCTATTTGTCTACAAACTCAATAAAAACACACAAGTTGGCTTGACTTAGCTTACTGCTGCAGGTATGGCAAACAGCCCAAATTCATCGAGGATCATTTATATGAATTACTGGTGTTACTCCTGAGAATAGTATCGCTGTCTTAGACACCGACAGCTTGTGTAATGTTAGTAAATGCATAACAGCAATTAAAATATGCAACTCGAAACTAAGAAATAAAACTCCATTGTTTAGCCGTGAAAGGGAGCATGTTTGAGGGGTATGGTATGTCACTAAAGCTACACGAGGCACACAATTGCAAACAAAGATGTTCCTCCTCGTTCGTATTTCAACCCTCTCAATTTACCATGTATCATCATTAGCGACTCTTAGAAATTTGCTAAAACCAGACAAACCACCGGCTTAACCATTTGGACACATGCAGAAGCAGCAGCTTCCAGTCAAATAAACTTCAAAATAGTCAACATAATCTTTTTAATTTTTAAATGAATTTTACTGCTTTTGATATTATGGATTCAAACGGTTTACTTACAATAATATGTGCATATCATCTCCTTCCTTACGCTTCTAATCTTGAGACCATCGTTTAAAGGTTAATCGACAATTCTAGAGTTGGAGACACCAAAGTAACTCGGTTCGCCAAGTTGATGTAGACAGTGTGCTTTGACCGTTTAACTAGAATTAGTATTGATGAATATCTCATGGTTAATGGTTTTTACATCACAATGAATTACAATCACCATGTTTTCCAGTAAATACGGAGACGGACAGCATTGAATTCCATATGTTCCCTAAGTACCTAACCATGGTACGAAGTAATTTACTGTCGGCACAATCTGTTATGCTTACCTTGCATGTGTGGTGTGAGTAAACAAACTGCAACCTAGAATGTGTTCACCATCCTATCATACTAACTCGCCTACCATCATCGCCGCATAAGGGAAAGGATAAAAGGATATTGCATCTGAGTGTATCTGTATGCGCGTGGGTGCGCGTGTGCGATTGTGTGCGTATTGCTGTCGGCGTGCATGCGTGCGTGCGTGCTTACCTGCTGGCGTACATGTGTGTGCGTCTGTGCGTGCATGATTGGGTACGTGCGTGTGTGCGTGCGCATGTGTTGGGGTGGGGTTGGTGAGCAAACAGGCTATGCTTTAAGGCAGGCAGCTGCCAGAAAGTGAAGATATTAACAATATATGAATGAGTTTCGAGCGATGTGTTGGACCTGATTTGAAACGTTGAAGCCTGAACTCACAGATTCTACATTTTAAGCTACCCAAACAGTTAAGCTGTTGAATATTTCGAAACTAATTTGACTGGAGGATGTTGACAACAACCTCTCACAGTCAAATAAGTTTCATACAATATTCGGATACCTCGTGACAGCCTTTTCGTGAGGGAGCTATACGTCATGTTAATTGTGACGTCAGCTATCTATTGTCGACATTTATTATGACATCAAATACTTTGAGTGGCAGATCTGATCCGTCAATCTATTTCATCTAAATATCCAGCCACGCCTTTACTTTGCTATGACAATATTGACAGGAGAGAGACATTCTAGGTTCACAATGTAGTCATTGATGCTTACAAAGGAAGGTCTATAAAGAATGGAGAGGGCCGAGTCATGAAGCAGATACAAGTGCCTTAATCAGCGATATTGTGTCTGGCCATACGGCAAAACAGTGGAGGCGTCTTCTATCATCGTCAGTAAGCAAAATAAACCCCGTGAATACATCAAAGAACTCCTACCTTCGTAGCTAGCTGTTAATTTGTCCAGCGTTCTGTCAAAGAAGTCTGAAATGTCACAGCATACAAAGCTTCATCCACGCGGTTCGCGTGTTTGGTTCAATCGATCCATGCACTCTCTGAATCTCAATTTGCAAAAAAATATACAGGTAAACCGTTGAATATTTCGAAACTAATTTAACTGGGTGCGGTTGCTGCCTACAGCACCAAGTTAAATTAATTTCAAAATATTCAACAGAATGTTTATTACATAGTAAAGACATACAATTGGTACAACTTCACGGACTACTAAGCTTTTATGACGGACTAAATCACATCAATCATGACGTAGATAATTATGACGTCAGCTTATATGTGACGTAGTTGATTATGGCGTCGTGTGATTGGCTGAGAAGATGGATTCCTCAATTAGATGGTCACATGCTCATCAGGTGTGTTGTTGCTCTGCTGTGAAAGATTCATTGATGTGAACAATGTGGCTGCAACAGCAGGTAATCAAGGTGCATGTCGTCAGAGCAAACTATTATGGCGTCGTGGTCTGGAACATACGTCAACCAATCAAAATCCTATATAGTGATGGGCATTGGTGGACGTGAGAGGATGGTATTTAAGCGTTTCCTGGATGACAGAATCGCCAGCCCTTCAGTTCTCTGATCTTCAACCCTTTCATGACGAAGCCAGCCAAATCAGCCTCTGCGGTGATCTTGAGAAATATCCATTTAAAGCCCAAGAGAAGACTATTTTGGAAAGTTAGCACTGGAATGACTCCTGTCCTGTTAGTGGTAAATTTTCAAAAACAGTCTTTTCTTGAAAAGTCTTTGAAATGCTTGGCCAAATTTAGGCATTAGAGCGTTACTATATGAAGATCTGAGTGTACTGCTTCCATACATGTGACAATACGAATGAAGATGAGTATGTAGAATCAGACCGTAAATCGTCTGAGGAGGACATCAGTGACGGTGATTGTGACTGACTATTATTACACTCGTCTCATAAGGGAAAGAGGTTTTTGATTGGCTGCGTGTGTGCATGTGTGCCCTATCTCAAAGACTAATAATATGGTTAGACTCAAATCTTAACACAATGAAGGAACTTACCATGCAAGAGTATTTCCAGACTTGTCCATGATCCGGATCTGGATTTGATCAAATTGTGGATCTGTCATCTGTCAATATTTCAGAAACTGCTTGTCCGATTTGTTTAAGACTTTAACACAGGAAAATGTGCAACCATACACTATGATTCTGCAACAATCCGAAAAATCCGAAAAGAATCCAGAGAATCGTTTTACAATGTGACAAATATAAGTCGAGGTTCAGCAATCTCTGATTGCTCTTGTTAACTTGGTGTTGTATTTCATTCAAGGCATGCGGCTTTTACAGTAAATTCCGCTTACGCCAGACATCTACGGGCAATTGAAAAGTGGCCATTATTGACAGCTAGTCCTTTAATATGTAAGAAACCGTTTTTGGGTGCTATAAGATGACGTCTCTTAACCCTTTGACGACAAACCCGGCCTAAACTGGCCTCTGCAGTAGTCTTGAGGATGTCCATTTGCCAGCCAAGAGAAGACTATTTTCTAGCTCTGGAATGACTGGAAAGTCAGTCCAGTTGTCAATTTTCAAAAATAGCCCTCTCTTGGCCTGTAAATTGACATTCAATAAGTAAATATTTTGATTTTTCTTAACAAATTTAGTTATTAAAGGGATAAGACGGTCATGTGACCACCTATCTTATGGAACTACGATTTTCTTTGCTCGAAAGCAAGTGTTCATTATGGGCAGGTCTGAATGTAATTCAATCTACGATATCTGTAAGGAATTTGCGAAGTGTAGAAATAATTTTTTTAGGATGATACAATATAGATGCTGAAAATTCATAACATTACATTGGTAGTAATTATGGATATACCAAAATGGATATATATGTGAAGAGGTGTTACATAAACAATAATACATCTAAAGCTTATTAGACCAGATCTCAATCATGCACAAAATAAAACTAATCTTTTTATGCAACCCATATCACGCAGTGTATTGGGACCGACGCCCAGCATCAGCCCAGTAAGCTGCGTTATCAGAGAAAGGTTTGTATGAAGATCGCTTAGTGCAACACCTGGAATAAAGGAAACAATATACTGCAGACACGCCACGTAAAGGAAGCCGTATTGAAGTGTAGTATGTCCCACAGGACAGCCATTATAGCCAAATCAATTCGTGACTCCATTTCCTAGCTCAAGCATATGCCATCATTATCAACTACGTGACGTGTAATCATGACGTCATGAATGATTCAAAATACTCATTCTTTAGCGCTTACTAATCGTACACGTTGTACGAATTGTATGTCTGTACCATTTAATAAACATTCAGTTGAATATTTTGAAACCAATTTGAATGGGCGCTGTTGCTGCCATAGCGCCCAGTCAACTTAGTTTCAGAATATTTAACAGCTGTACGAGGTTGATAAGCCTCAATGCACACAACGAAAATTTCCCGAAACATGTTGAATGTGTCGCCGAAACTAATGTTTTTGAAAGTGAAATCGAACATGTTTGATATTTCCGAAAATGTTTCAGTTAAATGTTGTGTCTGGCAGTGCGAGCGGAGCGAAAGAATCCTCGAAAACCTTATTTTACAATCAACCAAGCAGCGCTCGCGATTTTCGTATCACGACTTTCAAGTGCTGTGTGACACGAATGCTTCACCCATGCGATGGTTAGTTGGTTGTAAGATAATGTTTAAAGAATTGTTGCGTTCAACGCACAATTCAATTCAACTCAAATCAATATAATTCAAGATTATTTATTTCATGCTTAATATATAATACATACATCGCAATTGGACAGTCTATCAATGTCGCGGCCTATAAATCGAGGGACACCCCCCCCCCCTACACACAGAGCAAGTATTGATGCAACATCCACGATGAATTAAGTGTCCCGGTATACACACATATTAGGATGGCACAACACACACACACACGCACGCACGCACGCACGCACGCACGCACGCACTCACTCACTCACGCACGCACGCACGCACGCACGCACGCACGCACGCACGCACGCACGCACGCACGCACACAAAAGGTAAACGTTAAAAAATACTCTTCTCTTGGCCTGCAAATGGGCATTCAATAAGGAGATAATTCGATTGGCTTGACCAAATTTAGACAATAAAGGTTTAGGGAAGTCTATAATATTTGTCTGTGTTCTACAAAGATTTGTAATGAAAAAAATAATATATGCTTTTGTCCAAGAAGTGAAATTTGAATCTCTGGCTCATGAACTATTGAAAATGCACACATTCTGTGGTTGTCTTAGTTGTAGCCGTATATGTGACGATCATAAGGGTATTAGGATGTAATTAACGGTAGCAAGTGTGTAGTGAAATAAAATATGTATTAGCCATTGAATAAAGGTAGAGCACACATTTAGGTGATGACTTTTGTGGATATGAGCAAACAAACAAAAGAACCGACCGACCGGCGACCGATCAACCGACTGATTGGCCGGCAGGCAGACAGGCAGACAGACAGACAGACAGACCAACGGGAAAAATGTATGGTGTGTTTGCAGTGGTTTGCAGAAACTGGTACACACAATAATTGTGAATAGAACCTTAAGATTCCGACGAAATCTACTAATGGGTTACAGTCTATATTTAATGAGGTGTACTAAAAGACAGCACGTACGAGTTGCATTGCTAATGAGAGTATGGGATAATAATCATTAACTAATCAAATTGATTAAACACAATGTAATGAATGATTGCTACACATGTATATCAAAGCACTAGCTAACATATGTTGTCATTTCATTTCTAGAACAATTTTAACTGGTTTGTAATTAACACTATATAAGGGATATTCCAGAATTACTATTCTCTGAAATTCAAGGTAAATCAGCCTTTTAATAATAATGTTGAAGGTATCCCTCGTTGTAGGACCCCTACATTGTTTGCTACACTAATAAGATAAACCAACCCCACACATATGATAAGGAAATAAAACAGCGTACACAGGTTAAAAGAGCTAATGGTTAAAGTCTGAACGCCTCCCTAACCCATAGCACATATTTAGCTAAGACTCACAATATAGAGACAGATACCTTACAATGAATATGCTGTGGCACAACCCACAAGGTATAGGCTAATAGGCCCACACGACAGAGACAGATACCTCACAATATATAGACAGTGCAATAAGCCACACGATATAGACTAATAGACCCACAAGACAGAGATAAATACCTCACAATACATAGCCAGTGGAATAACCCACATGGTATAGACTAATAGACCCACACGACAGAGACAGATACCTCACAATACATAAACAGAGGGATAACCGACAAGGTAGAGACTAATAGACCCACACCACAGAGACAGATACCGCACAATACATAGACAGAGAAATAACCCACAAGGTATAGACTAATAGACCCACAAGACAGAGACAGTTACCTCACAATGCATAAACAGAGGGATAACCGACAAGGTAGAGACTAATAGACCCACACCACAGAGACATATACCTCACAATATATAGACAGTGCAATAACTCACAAGGTATAGACTAATAGACCCACAAGACAGAGACAGATACCTCACATTACATAGACAGAGGGATAACCGACAAGGTATAGACTAATAGACCCACACCACAGAGACAGATACCTCACAATATATAGACAGTTAAGACGCACAACGTATAGATTAATAGACTCACACCATAGAGACAGATACCTCACAATGCATGGACAATGGAACAACGCACAACGTACAGACTAATAGACTGTACCTGACAATGCATAGACAGTGGCACAACCCACGAGGTACATGTTATACCTAATAATCCATAGGCATTGGAACAACTCACAAGGTACAAGAATTATAATATAGAGACACATACCACAAAATATCCGCCAACCACACGAAAAATATGAAGCAATATGTAGAGCGTAATATAATGTTAGTGTTTCACACAGTTTCGTTTTGTCAACCTAATCGCCTCAAACTTGTGCTGCTTCCTCATAATATGCATTTGCTTGTATTCAATTTGGCTTGACATAAGATCAACCAATCATGGAATATGACAATATCAAGAGCTAAATGCAATATTGAAAAAGATCTTCAACAAGAGACACAAGGACGCTGCAGCTCACCTCGAACGTTAGCCATTCAGATTTCACTAAATATCTTTTAAATATTTACTCATAAAATTCAAGATGACCCCTGGAGAAACTGACCAATAAGAGGTTTGTATATGTGCTCAGAAGGCTATAGGCCATATCAAGGCAAATCTGGTTGAAAAGTCAGCCACAGCGTTAACAAAGAGTAGACTTATAACTGAATTCCCCAGAATATTCGGAAATCATATGATGATCACCAGGCAAATTGACCTATCAAATTTTGTATATATGGTCAGAAGCATATAACAATGTGATCTTCCACCAAGATTTAGTTGAAACCTGTCAAGCGGTTAATGATTAGCCATCGTTTACTGACTTCCCCAGAAATTTTGGAAAATCCAAGATGGCCAACCAAAATGTGACCAATCAAAATTGTGTACACAAGTTCCGAACCATACCACTCTAAGGACTTTCCAGTCACGTTTGCTTCAAATCGGTTAATGAGGTGTAGGCTCTTAAATGACCTCCCTAGAAATTTGAGAAAATCCATGATGGTCACAGAAAAAGGTGACTATCACAATTCTGTACACAAGTTCTGAACCATGCCACTCTAGGGTCTTTCCAGTCGCGTTTGCTTGAAATTGGTTAATGAGGTGTAGACTTTTTACTGATTTCCAGAAAATTTCGGAAGGTCCAATATGGCCCCCGGAAAATTTGACCAATCGCAATTCTGGTTAGAAGTCTTGAAGTCTATCAGCGTAGATTTATTCCACACCAGTTACGTTGAAACTGGGACTTTTGTATTGTATGAGTCACTGTATGAGGCACTAATGGTTTTAAATGTTTCCCCGGAAAGGTTTTCGAAAATCCAAGATGCCCGTCAGAAAAAAATGCCCCTTCAAAACACTGAATTGACGTTATGGAGTCTAGCATGATAGGGTACTGCCAGCCAAATTTGGCGGAAATCATTCAAAGCATAAATGAGGAAATCTGAGAGAGGGACGGACAGATGATGGCCGATTGATAGCCGCCATAGCCTAAGCTCACTTGGCCCTTCGGGTCAGGTGAGCTAAAACAGAGACATGATCATAAATACAATCTTGTACATGATGTAAAAAATGTTCTTTAAATATTTCGAACATAACTGGATTGGGAGACATTGCTGCCTTAGGCAGTAATGTCTTCCAATTCAATTTTGTTCAAAGTATTCAACAGTACATGTTATTTCGATTTGGAACCATGTTGTTAAAGTTTAAGCTAAGTTATATCTGAGTGGCACTGTATATGAAATATTGCCGTCTTGCAGTGAAAGCGTATCTTTCGACGTAACCATGTAATAGGCAGGCATGTCTGTGCAGTGGTCTTGAGAAATGTGCATGTGTAGGCAACAAAAATCTACTTTTGATAATTTACCACTCAGATTATCTCTCGATTATTGTGGCAGACATTTTGGTCGTAAGTTTTCAAAAAATATATTTCGCCGGGGTTGCGACTATGCGAAATCTTGACCAATCTTGACCATTAAAGGGTTAAGCAGTGTAGAGTTTGGACACTGTTGTATTGAATCTCGCTCTGCCTCCTACGTGATCAATCTTAGATGACTTTTAGTGATATCCCCATCGGAAACCGGGAGATTAAAATACTGTTCTCATGGAATTCCATTCTTAGGCGATCGAAGGATTTTATTATCTCCTACTATTTCGAGGCTGCTGGTACAATAGGTGTACATATTTATTCAATTTCACAGATTGTGAATTTTAACGGCTGAATGTGTGTAAACTGAATGAAAATTGCTTCTGGCCTTACATACTTAGTTTCCCCCAGATAAATGATCAATTTCATTGATTTTCAATTTTGTGACGTACGTTACAACTGAGCGGTTGTTAGTAGGAATATGGTTTTGAAACAAAGACTAATTTATCCAATATACTGCGTCATTGATATATTTTTCAGTCGGGCCGCCGTAAGGTCAAAAGTGTATATCTGAGGACCGTTGCTAAAAGTTGTAGCTGCTGGGTTTCAGACACTCGAATTGGCAGCCCTGCTAGTGATCCCACGGGCATACTTCCCTCCAAATTTGGAGAGGATCCCTCCAGTGGAAACAAAGTTATTCAACTATTAAGAAGAAGAAGAACAAGAAGCGACGCGGGTAAAAAAATAGATAATTTGGCGTTCCTATTATGCTGTCTTAATATGCAATGCGCATTTTCTCTACAAGAATAAACAACCAATATGTATCTCGTCATAATATATTTGATGCGTTTGAGATGTCTCGATTTTTTATACTACGCAAAAGAGGTGCATACAATTGGATAGATGGATATATATTACCTATGCAGATAGCATACATAAGGAAAGATGCCATGTTACTTATAAATCGATCATGGATGAAACCTGGCAGAACACTTTGTGGGAACAAATGATATGCGTAACACTGCGCAGGAAAACTAAAAACGTAGGGACAGGTAAAAATAGGCAAGGAATATTTGTGAGAAATTATATGAATATAAACAGTCGTGAAATCGACTCGAAATATAATGATAACAGATTTTGAATGAACAGCGACTAAAAAAATAAAAGAGCAACCAACAGATTACATATTTCATGAGATTTTGCATGTATCGTGGAACTGTGTGCGTTGGCGCCTCAAAACTTAAATCATATCACTCAAGCCATTGAGAAACAATGCTTAAATACTGTAAAAAAGATATGGTTAGGAGTGGGAAAATTTCGAGAAGCAAGAATTGTGTCAAGCATTTATACTAGTTTCTTGGACCTAAATTCAAATCGAGATAATACCGGTTGCTCTCGTGGGTTATCTAGACATGCTAGAGTTAGTTGAGGGTGAGAAAATATAAAATACATGTAATCTGCTCCCATTTTACACATGTAAAAAAACAAGAGACCCAAGGGCCTGTATCACTCAACTGAAACATAGACATTTCAACTAGATTGGCCATCAATTATTAGTAGAACATTAAGGTTTTGGCCGGAATTGCAACAAGAACAGTGAAGCCTATTACCAAGTTTTGTTAAACTCGGTCCATTGGTTCGTGAGAAGACATTTTAAATATCCCATTGCTTTACTATAGGAGTTTTTGGTAAGAAAAGATCCAAGTCAAACCATCTTATACTCGGCAATTTCAAAATTGGGAAATTTGAAATCGCTATCCCCACAAACCTATCTAAAACAAATCCCGGCTTCAAAATTCATCTAATGAAAAATCCAATATGGCCAGCAAACACACTACATTGTGATCGATCCACGGCGGCCATGTTTTTATGTATCAATTTCCTTTGAACACACTTTAACCTTTTAACCCAATACTTTGGTTAAGAAAATGCATACTTTCTCATAGAAAATGCCCATTTGCAGAGCAAGTGAAGTTTAGTATTGAAAATTTACCACTGCAATGACTGACTCATTTATCGAGCTAATGATTCCAGTGGTCAATTAAAAAATAGTTTTCTCATGTTCTGTAAATGGACATTTCTGAAGACCACTACAGAAGCCGTGTTTGGCCAACATGGGTGTTAAAGTGTTAATGGCTTTGGTCCTTTAAATCCTTAAACATGTCTAGAAAAGTTCGGCCCAATCCTTTCAGCCATTCTAGCCAATCAAGTTCCATCGATCAAACTGCGATCAGCTATATTCCATAGACGATGTTCATGAGTTTCAAATGAATCCCCTAAGCGGTTTCAGAGATTTTTAAAGTTTCTAAAATTCGTCCAAAATTAAAGATGGCTGCCGGCCAAATTTTGGCCAATCGACTGTATTTTAACAAGTTTGGATACCTATGGCCCAAGGATGTTTCCAACCAAATTAGGTTAAAATCAGTTGCCTGGTTAAAGAAAAGAAGACATTTTACATTTGCTATTGCTTTAGTATGGGATTCTTTGGCTAGGAAATAATCCAAGATGCGCGCCAAACCATTTATCTGAGTCACAGTTGGAAAGAGGCAAATTTGAAATTAGCATACCCAAAACCAACATAAACATAATTTCGCCTTCAAAATCCATCAAATTAAAAAAATTCAATCTGGCTGCGAAAAATGCGTATACATTTTGCTTGGTCCACAGTGGCGATGCATTTTGACATATCAACTACCCTTGAACAAACTTTAACTGTCTCGCTGCTGCAAGTCACCAGACAATAATTTCAGTGCGCAAAAACTCTTGACATTTTGACAACAATTTAACTGAAAGTTGTTGGTGACTTAGTCATCAACAACATTTACTCAAATTGTCTTCAAAATATTTAGCGGGTCCAGATATACATATAATCCCTTGTATATTTCGTCTGCAACATCTTAGCAGTCAAACGGTAAATGGTCATTAGTCATATTCATACCGGCCAAAAAATCAGCTCCGCAAAAAATTAGGTCATCCAAGATGGTAACCGAATCATTTGACAACCAAGTTCCTTTGATCTCATTTGGTTCAGCTGTTGCTCTAGATGATATTTCGTGAGTTTTAGGCGATGCCCGAGCGGTTTGGGAGATTGTTAAACGTGCTTTTAAAGTAGCGCGCAATCCTAGATGGTCGCCGGCCAAATTAGCCAATCGACTTCATTTGAGCGCAGTTAGAGCTCTATGCCTCATAGATGTTTCGTGCACAATTTGCTTGAAATTTACTCATGATGGTCGGACGAGCAATTTCAGAAATGGCAAGAGGACAAAGATGACCATTAAAGGAATTGACCAATCAAAATGATCGCTTTGTATGTTGAAACATACAATCATGGTATCATTAACCTCAACTTTCCTGGAAATTTGGCCCTTGGTCATGTTGATTAAGGACAGATTGTATTTTACAGGATTGATTGATTGACAGCATCATCTCAGCACCGGATGTGGACATGTTCAATAGCTACATCCGGGAGGTGACCATCTTAGCCACCGCAATCACTGTAAATATGTATATAAACTGCTTTTATTCCTGAGACGGAGTGGCCATCTTTATCCAGACGCGCACATGGGCCAATATGAATTTTGCCCAGTAATAGTATAGATACAGATACAGATACAGATCTTTCGGGGTTTTTTTTTAATTTAAGATGGCCACGGGCCAATCAACTTTATTTGAACAAACTTTCTATGCCATCGGGAAGCTTCAAAGGGCAAATATAATTGAAATTGGGTCCCTGGTTCGATGAACGACGGGCAGACGAACGCCATGGTATAAGCTCACTCGGTTATTTTGGCCAGTAAAGCTAATGTTGGGCTCATGCCAATGGGATAGTTTTGTCAGCGCCGGCTTAAGCTGGTGCGAGGCACTAGGCTGGAGCCCTTACGTGTTCGATGTTGAAATCCAGATGCTGTGAAATGCAATCTGAGGCCTATTTGGCATAATACTATTAATTATTAATTGGTCAAGATTTTTCAAGAGAAATGTCATTTTTGAAGGACAAGAGAACACAATTTTTGTAAATTTAGCAGTGAAATTTACGAAAATAGCATTCTGTCGTCCTGCAAATGACCATTCCTCAGCACCACTGTAGATATCATTTGGGCCGGCTTGACCATCAAAGTTGTAGTAAAGGGGCAAATATGATTCACGTCTTTGTATACTCAATGCCCATTTGCAGGCCAAGAGAATTTTTTTTTTAAATTTGCAACTGGTATGACTGACTCAGTTACCGAGCCAGTCATTACAGTGGTAGATTTTCAAAAATATTCTTCTCTTAGAATGCAAACGGACATTAATCAAGATGACTGTAATACTGTTGTGTAGATGATACCGAGTTTGTCTCTTCGTTGGGTTATTGGCCTTTAGAAAAAACACTTTTTGTTTAAAGCGTGAGACCCCCCCCCCCCCCCATTAACCCTTTAATGGTTAAATTTGGTCAAGAAAATCCTAATATTTGCTTATTTAATCTCCATTTGCAGGTCAAGAGAGAACTATTTTTGACAATTTACCACTGGGATGACTGGATTGGTTATCGAGCCAACCATTCTAGTGGTAAATTTTCAAAAGTAATCTTCTCTTGGGCTGCAAATGGAATTTACAGAGGTCAGTTTTGGCCAGCTTGACCATTAAAGGGTTAAACTCGATGCCGCAGTCCATGATTCACAATGTGTAAGTTATGTCTGGCGTAAATCACGCCCTCACGCTTACGTCGTTGACTTAACACGCTTACGTTTCTTGTCGTAATTGTTTTGTCGTAAATGACCGCATATCTCTCTAGTACGCGGATGCGCATATCGTTCTGACAAGAATGCGGAAGTGCAGACGAACTTCAATCTGACAGAGCTGTCAGAATTAATATATTAAGCACAACAATGCCGAGAAAAGCCATTTCTTTTCGAGCGTGAATTGGATTTGTTAATTGGTTGTGTTACGAGAATAACAAACACCAACACACTTATTTATAGGCCTATGTGCGTTGCGGACACATTGGCGTAGGAACGTATTTTTACCAGGGGGTGGGGAGTGTAAACTATAGGTGGGGCCAAAACCTAGTTGGTCTATAGCCGGAATACTCACAGGCACTTGTGGAGATACCCTATGGGAGAGGAAAAACATGGGTAACACAACCCCCACATCACATACCCCACCCCACTCCACCCCACCCCACCCCACCCCACGCCACCCGCACCCACCCCCCATACCCCTACGCACATTTGAATGTGACAGATAGGCATATGTGATAAATTATCAATATGTTTCAATCGAATTTTCTGACGGCGTCGACGCCTAAGCCTGGGCATCAGGTCTAGGAACGGTCTTTGAATTTTTGTCATAAAAAACAAGAAACACTTGTGTACAGAAACAGGCAGTGGCCTAGGCTATATATTTGTTGCGTGGTTTTTATGACAAAAATGTAATGGTTGTACCGATAGGCTATAAAGTGACTCAAGAACTGACAATTTATAACCACAAACTCTAACCCTTCAGCTTTGTCACCCACGCCGGCAATATAACCACGTATTCCGCGGTGCACGGTCTTATGAAATGTCGATTTGCAGACCAAGAGCAGACTATTTCTAAATGTTTGCCACTGGAATGACTGCCTCGGTAAGAGACGCCAGAGCCAGTCATTCCAGTGAACGATTTTCAAAAATAACTGTTTGTGGTCTGCAAATTAACATTTTCTATGACAAAATGGAAATTTTCTTGAACAAATTTGAGGTTTATAAAGGGTTAATACGCGCTTGTCAATGACAATTTTTGGAATCGGTAATTGCAGTGACGTCTTATTTTGTATAGATGCGTGCATGGAAGGGCATTGGAAGATAGATCTTCAACTAAAAATTCAGGCATGAATTACGCATGTGCCAAATAGCATGTTGAATTATCGAAATGATACACAAAATTCCTGTAATGATTTACTAAATAATGCTCATTCGAGTAATTAAATTAACAAAAAAAATTCATATTTTTGTATTTTATTAGTAGCCAATCAATCGTAAATATGAATCTATACGCGCTACACAATTCAAGAACAGATGTTGCTTTGTTTACATTACGGTAACTAGGGTCAAGTTCGACTCCTAACCATAGTTAGCTATAGCTAAATAGAGTACCAGTCGAACTTCAAATAGTTAACTAGCTAGTCAACTATAGTCAACCGAGCACCCGACCTCGGTTCAGATGGTTAGTCCGATATTTGCGTCAGTTTCAAAATGGCTGACACCGATCGCTTGCCACGAATAAATGCGCTATTGTTAAGAGATGAGAGGAGACGAGGGATGGAACGAGGTGATGAGGGCAGACAAACTGGCTGGCTGACAGGCAGGCGGACAGGCAGGCAGGCAGTTGTTTTAGTTGGTGGGTGGCTGGGTGGGTAGGTGGCTAGGTGGGTGGGTGGGTGGGTGGGTGGGTAGGTGGGTGGGTGTGTGGGCAGGTGAGTGTGTGGGCAGGTGGGTGGATGGGTGGGTTGAGGGAAGGATGCAAGGCAGAATGGATTGAAGACAGCACATGAGAGAGGGGAGAGAGCGCGATAGGGGCCGGGAGAGTGAGCAACAGAGAGATGGGAAGGGTATGTGTGCAGAAAGACAAAAGGTATAGTGTAAGGTTACTAATAGGGAGAGACAGAGAAAACTAAAGATTGTTGTGGTGCGTGGGAGAATGTATTGGAAGGGCCAATATCCGATATACTCGTTGGCATGGACAACATAGTCCTGACGACTCTCATTTAGTGAAGTGGTCAGTAATGGATTTGACCACCTGCATGGCTGACTCTATCTCCGGGCTAATGACAAATGTCACACATTTCCAGTACGCGCACTTGCCTACGCCCAGTAGAAAGCATCCATTATTAAATAATTAATACGTAGTCAAATATTTGCAAATTACTTTAATTACTCAGAATATGTCTTATTATTATCCACGATTTTAACAACATATCTCCGCCTACAATTTCCACCCACGCAACTCCGTGCTGGTCAAATTGTAGAACCCCGTGTATGACATAGCATGGAATTACTTTTATGTTGCATATGCACAACAGTGTTCGAGATAGCCACCATTGTGCGGGCAAAAATGTCACGTAGGAAATCCTACATCATACATTTTCAGTGCCGGTCCTCAGCGTTTTCATTTTATGGTCAAACGACAAATGGCAAGGTTACCGCTTTTGGTCAAATTTACTAGCTCCCTGAACAAAGAAGGTCAGTGGGGATATTAGAAGATAGCCTGTGTCACCACACACACACACACACACACACACACACACACACACACACACACACACACACACACACACACACACACACACACACACACACACACACACACACACACACACACACACACACACACACACACACACACACACACACACACACACACACACACACACACACACACACACACACACACACACACACACACACACACACACACACACACACACACACACACACACACACACACACACACACACACACACACACACACACACACACACACACACACACACACACACACACACACACACACACACACACACACACACACACACACACACACACACACACACACACACACACACACACACACACACACACACACACACACACACACACACACACACACACACACACACACACACACACACACACACACACACACACACACACACACACACACACACACACACACACACACACACACACACACACACACACACACACACACACACACACACACACACACACACACACACACACACACACACACACACACACACACACACACACACACACACACACACACACACACACACACACACACACACACACACACACACACACACACACACACACACACACACACACACACACACACACACACACACACACACACACACACACACACACACACACACACACACACACACACACACACACACACACACACACACACACACACACACACACACACACACACACACACACACACACACACACACACACACACACACACACACACACACACACACACACACACACACACACACACACACACACACACACACACACACACACACACACACACACACACACACACACACACACACACACACACACACACACACACACACACACACACACACACACACACACACACACACACACACACACACACACACACACACACACACACACACACACACACACACACACACACACACACACACACACACACACACACACACACACACACACACACACACACACACACACACACACACACACACACACACACACACACACACACACACACACACACACACACACACACACACACACACACACACACACACACACACACACACACACACACACACACACACACACACACACACACACACACACACACACACACACACACACACACACACACACACACACACACACACACACACACACACACACACACACACACACACACACACACACACACACACACACACACACACACACACACACACACACACACACACACACACACACACACACACACCACACCACACACACACACACACACACACACACACACACACACACACACACACACACACACACACACACACACACACACACACACACACACACACACACACACACACCGGCTTCCTAATGTCAAGAGTACCACTAACTGGTGTAAAAGTTACCATTTCTCGGGTGTTTGCCCAATGTGTATATCTTTATGTCTTTATATATCTTTATAGTCAATCGCGGTGTCCAGGAGCTACAATATGATCAAAATTACAAGGTTCCCTTGCTGGGAAAGGTTAAAGGTTCATATTCAGACCAAAATGCTTGAAAATAAAATTGTTGAAATTATATACTTTTACAGGCTTAAATTATGTACCTCAACGCAAAGAAACGAAATAAATCTTAACATATTGAAGATTTCGGATCTTCGGGGTTCGATGACGACGTCTTCTTCTTATTCAGTGGTGAATCCCGCTTCGTTACCGGTAGCCAGATAATGTTGCGGCGACAACGGCTATCGGTAGCGGAGGAGGGGGGCAGTCTGGCTCGCCTCGTCTGACAGATGGTAAGTGACGATATTTTACTATTGACTGCTGGGCCTATCTGACGTGATGCTTCTCAGGTAAGGACTGGAGGTTTCCTCCAGCTCAAGGCTAGAGTCCTAATACTAATAAACTTGACTAACGACGGACTTACATATACGTAAGTTAAACTTTTTATTCACAAATATACAAGACTTTAATGTGAGAGCAAAATCGCTCACAATCAGACTAGTACAATCAATGTACAAAACTAATAAATAGCTAATCTAACTCGATGTATTACAGAGCTCAGTTATGCCAAGCAATTGCTCACAGTACTGAACGTCAGCGTGACGCTCAGTGATTACGATGGTGGATTGAATAATTTCTAAGTGCGAAATCTCTCTAATAATCAAGTTCTATAGATATGACAATAATTAGATTCTTTCGAATCTATTCAAATAACTCTTCTAGGTATGCTATAAGCACACTTTGATTGGTCTGAACAGTCAGTTCACCAATCAACCTCTGCTTATCTCTTCCTAGAAGTTCTGACCCGATAAACATTGGTCTTCTCAACCAATCAACGATCCCCTTTATCTCTTGCCTGGAGCACAAACCTATTCTGTATTGTTCTTTACTACAGAGCTTGACTGATGCTGGTTGGTTATGACGTCATCCTAACGAATCATACTCTGTCCTATTCTTCCAGGGAGATGGTGCCTCACATAGATAAAGCGGTGGGTACCGTTCTGATTTGATGTGATCTGTCAGCTAACTAACAACATTACGGAATGTGTTGTTGTTGCATGCCATTGTATGAGTGACATATAGTTGATACACAAATTTCAATTATGTTATTCATTCCTAAAGGACGCTACAATGTCCATGTCCGGTCCATTGCCTATCGATGGATAAGCTTCTAGAATACTAGGGTGTATAGGCACATGAGCTGTATGGTTTCATTGCCAGGTGGTGTTGTTCTACCCTCGTGTGAGAGACTAGATCGCCTACGTCATCAACTAAGTCCGTTTGTCACGTTCAATTTCATTCATCCCAACACTGATTATTATTCCTTGATTATTTTCTAAACTACAATTATCAACAACTGCTGAATATTATAAAAGTGTGTGCCAACTGAACAGCAACCACTTTCATCCAAACTATTTCCAAATACACATCAACTCAGAACCACAGGATCCTTTCCAATTATTTCGTTCATTTCAAATATCATTCTATAATTTCATCCATTTAGTTTCATCGTGCTACATTTAGCACTCTATCCATTTATCAGAAACATACATGGCTATCACCGTCCTGGTGATGGACATGTTTTGTCAACAATAACTATTTATACCAGCTACTGTGCTGATTCCCATTTATCAGAAACTACGATTATATATTACCAATATCAAAGATGTCATCTGGACCTTTAGCTCACCTGGTATTTTCAAAGCATAATTTCTTTAGGGTCTTACTCGAAAATATAAGACACCCTGCGGGGTCATGACTTCCTACAAGACAATCCCATATTTACACATGCCCACCAACCAAAGTTAATTAACCGTCTCTTAAGGCCTTAAGAGAGCGTTAACTAACTCATTGTGCATCATCAACAACCAAAAGCACTCTATACCAGGGCTATCCAGACAAAACGAACCTAAAATAAAACAATTAATAATACTTCAACTAAACAATTAAAAACGGTTAATACAGTAAATTAAAGAAAATAGCAATGTGATCATTACAGTACGAAATTAACAAAACGATAATCCACTATCAAATCAACATATATAAAAATAAACATCAGAATAAAACAGTACGATCAGTAAATTGAGTAGAAACCGTCAAAGGAAACAATATAATCGATGAATCAACAACGTCTATATATCTTCATACATGGTTGACGGTAAATGGATACCGGAATTAGTATCCGCATGAATGTCCACATCTACCCAGCCATCTGCCATGTGGTCCATAGTCCCATGCTTCACGTTAGGCAGCGAACCCCCGTTAGGCACATTTGTCGGACCATACAGCACTGCAGGTTGCTGCGACCGACAAGACTGGGAAGATCCAGACATAGGAATCCGTGCCGCACGTGGCTTTCGTGAAAAGCACATCCACATGCGGTACAGGATTCCACACTTATATAACACAAACAGAATTACAACAAATACGACGACAGAAGCCGTCGAGTATGAGAACAAAGATCGTATAGCAATGCCTTCAACCATCGGTGGGTCGACTTCTGATAGTGGTGCTAAGGGCACATACTTCGTTCTCCGTAAATGGTCCCATTTTTCGACCTTTAAATGGTTCACGATTAGAGACTGGTTCAGTACAGTGGCCACATCCAATCTCGGGACATCTACTGCTAGGCTGATCCGACTATAAGACCGTCTGTAAGTCTGTATAGGTTTGAACCGCCAACACTTCCCACTATAATCCCATTCGCTCGACATCAACGCATACAAGCCATTCAATACATCACATCAGTCAGTCAACTGTCCTCCACAGTGTACCTCTGTCCGTGACATACGCGAGGTCCAACCCCTCGACATTCAGATAGGGTAAAAATACCAACCAGTCTTGGTATCGAATCCAATACTGGCTCGGGCAATAATTACTTGCATATAATATCCTACCATAGCCAAGGCGTCGGGCCACGAATGCAATCCATATTCAATATAGTTACCACCGTCAATCAATGGCAAAGTTGCAAAATAGTGCAACTGAGAATCGTCTTTCCATAACGGAGATACAATGACGTTCCGATAATACCATTGGTAGGGACGAATCAATCTGTTTCCTACACTAACTTGCTTAGCAACTTCCGCTAAACCGGATGGACTGAAAAGTTCTTCTGTCAATCTTCCCAGTTCAAGAGAAGCAGTTTGTCTATGAAATTGTGCAGCCAGCTTCTGATAACTGTATACTACGTTTTCGGCTGAATCAACAATGTGTCCTAGACGCACCAGCGCGTACAGACCAGCTTGATGCGAGGCGTGTATTTTGAAGAATTTGTTCACGTTCTTGGTCAAATCGACCAAACTGTCCGTCACCTCATTAATCCTGTTGACGTCGATATTAATCCCTTCGAAAGCATGTTTCACGTGGGATGCCAAATCATTGGAAAAGTGGACTAATCTGTTCATGTTTTTCATGGCTGACTCAACAACACCCTTGATCGTCTCAATGTCGCCCGATGTTGCTACTCCAAACAATGACGAAGCAACATCGCCAATAAAGGTAAATAGTCCCCGTCTTTGTCGACTATTTGCACGATGCAACATTGTCTGTTGTGTCCTTACAGCATTCCTCTTAATAATGCTTATCCGATGTTGAAGCCCGAAAATGTCAATGCTACGGAGTGAAGTCTTACGGCCAATCTCAGCGACAAGTAAAGGAAATTTATTCAACCAGTCAATAAAATTTAACGGCAGATATGGATGGTCAAGTGACACTACTACAGTCCATTCAGCACGTATTACCGAAATCTGCTGATGGTCGGTTATCATTACACCATTTTGTAATTTATGGATGCTCGAATTTCTACAAAGTCCGAAAACTACACTAACAAACACTAATGCTACACAGAATCGTAAAGCATACATGATTCATTTGACAAGTGCGATGTTATTACCAGCTGTTGTTAAGACAGGTCAGTCGTTCACCCAGATCATGTGCTGCCTCGAGCGGAACTGCAAACAGAAGTCTAGCACGTCAACCATATGTCAGATAGAATGTCGTATATCCGGTCGTGGAGTGACGAGCGTTGCGGTACACTGTTAAAGCTGCGCCCAACTCATCTTCCCATGCTCGAGATTCATTGTTTACACCCTTTTGAATTAACTCCTTAAGAGTTCGATTGAATCGCTCGGTACTTCCGTTAGTCTGTGGATGGTACAGACCTGATCTTCTATGATCGATGCCATGTTCGTGGAATCGCTGCTCCAGTGAATTTGAACAAAATTCTTTACCCTGATCGGTAATAAGAATCTCTGGAACACCATGACGAGCTACATACTCATTGAAAAATTTGTCTTCGATGTTTTGCGATGTCTTTGCTGCAATTGGGTACGCCTCCGCCCATGCAGAATAATGATCAATGATCGTCATGATATAATTATTACCTTTACTCGATCCTAAGAGTGGACCAATCAAATCCATTTCAATCATCTGACCGGGATAATTGGCCATAGGCATCTCACTATACTTAGGTTGAGTAGTGACAGGTCAGTTAACCTGGCACGTCGTACACGTCTCTAACATACACACCACATCCTTCCTCAAGGAAGTCCAGACAAAAGAATCTCTCTCCATACTAATGGTTTTCTTCAAACCTTGGTGACCGGCTCGTTCACGAGCCTTCCGGAGCACTTTCTCACGGAACAGGGTAGGTAACAAGATTCTGGGGTACTCAGCGTCCAATGCTGAGGGTGGGATCAAAGAATGCAATATACCGTTGTTTACCATGTACTCCTCCGGTGTGTTCTTGAACAACTCCTGAGAATTCCTTGGTCTGTTCGGTGCATAATCCAGCATAAGGTACGTCATACACCTCTAAAGGGACATGAGGTAAGACGCCTTGGTCTACCTCTGGTATGACATAGTCACCAGTGTCCAACATGGCGACTTCTACTGGACGACGTAATCTCGATAACATATCCGCTCGGATGTTTTTCGAACCCTGGATGTACTCTATCTTACATCCATACTCGGCAACCAGTACTGCCCAGCGCTGCACCGTAGTATTCTTAACTTCGCCCACAAACAGACTCTTCAGAAGTTCGTGGTCGGTATACACGGTGAACTGCGTGCCAAATAGATAGGGTCTAAGCTTCTTCAATGCATAGATCACAGCATAAGCTTCCTTTTCTATTACGGGCCAGTTTAACTGACTGTCTTTAAGAGTCGAGCTGATGTACTGTATCATATGCTCAATACCCTTACTATCAACCTGTACTAGTGTCGCACCTATCGCATAACTAGATGCATCAGTAGCTAACTTATACGGCGCATTCAAATTCGGATAGGTGAGTACGGTCTCTTAAACGCTTGCTGTTCATGTTTACCCCATTCAAATCTTTTATATTTCTTGGTCAATTCTATCAATGGTTTAGCTATTTCAACATCTCCCTTCATACAAGATCTATAATAGCAAGTAGCTCCGAGAAAACTTCTCACCTCACCCACATCCCGTGGTGGTGACATTTCTCGTATGACCTCAACCTTCTGACTCTGGGGAGCTACCGCTTGTGCGGAAATGTGATACCCTAACAAGTCAACAGACTTACTGGCAAAGTCACATTTCTTGTTCTTTAATTGCAAATTATACTACTGAATCTTATGCATGACCAATCGTAAGTGATGTGCATGCTCGGTCAGATTTCGTGAATATACGACTATATCGTCGACGAAAACATGCACATATTTTCCTACAAATCGCGGAAAGTATCATTCATTGCCCTCTGAAATACGGCACCTGAGTTGCAAAAACAAACGGCATACGAATCCATTCGAAGAGACCTTCTGTGCAAACGAACGCTGTTTTCTCAATGTCTTGGCTAGCCATAGGTATCTGCCAATAGTCAGACTTCAAGTCCATCGTAGAAAATATCGTTGTGCCCCTCATCGAATCAAAAATATCGGATATATTCGGTAATGGATAACTGTCCTTACAGCACACTGAATTTAATTTTCTGAAATCTACACAAAACCGGGTATCACCATCCTTCTTTGGTACTAAGGTGATGGGTGATGCCCAAGGTGATGACGATGGTCTTATGATGCCAGCTGCTAGCATTTCCTTAACTTGGTTCTTAACTAAGTACTTCTTAGCTAGCGGTAATCGATACGCTTTCTGTCTAATAGGAGGAGGATCTCCTGTCGGAATTGTACATTGCACTTTGGGTATGCATCCTAAAGTATTTGGAGGAGCCGTATCGAAATCATTGGCAAAGTCGCTCAGTACTTTGTCAATAACTGCATATCCGGTCGTTTCCTTACAACTGGCATATACATAATCATTCTGACTCCTAAATGGTATCTTAAATGGATATACCTGTCCAAATCATACTACTTCCTTGGTCCTGTAATCTATCTTTGCATTTCCCATATACAAAGCATCCCCACGGATTAGGCATTCATGCCTCATACTTTCCACAACTATGCTTGGAATTGGCCTGACATTTTTGAATTTAACTTGGGTCTCTCCCAAAACATTAATCGGTGAACCATTTACGGCTAACCATTCAAGATGCTCCTCCATATATCCTTCCTGACAAGGGAAGTACTTGCACCAGTATCAACGAAAGCATCAATGTACTCAGCCCTGTCCTTTCGACTACTCGTTTCCATCTCGAGTCGGATAAGGAACCATTCAGTCATCACTTGTTACCTCCGAACTCGTTTAACGGACTTCTGCACCCGTTCACAACTTCAGCGTATGATCTCCTCCGGCCGGACGAGTCTCCTCCGATGCCGTATGAATAACGGCCATACTCGTCCATGGATTCATCAGTTAGAACGAATCCATCGCAGTCCTCGTACTCCCTGTCGCGGTTCATACGATTGGCAATGTCCCAACGAGTATTTCCCGAGTATGCACAGGTCGTCGGTTCTCGTTCTGGATAGGAATTTTTATCGTCATAGTTAGAATAACGATCCACCTGATCTATTTGCATAGGTGACTCTTCTCGTAAATTGTCATTATCTGGTTGGCGTGGACATTTTACAGCACGTCGCTGCAGTGGTGCCTGCTGGGGACAGTCACTTTGATAGTGACCGGTCTTTTGACAGCGAAAACAGATCACTTGTCGCTTCGGTGGTGACGGTACTGTCGGTGCTACGTAGCAGTCCTGTGCCCCATGTCCCAACTTCCTGCAATTGAAATATGTTATTGGTAATGGCTTCCATGGTGCACGGTTTGCTCAATGTGGTGTACAATTTGGTGTAGGCTACACCGCCTGTGGGCAATCTCGTTTAAAGTGGCCCTGTCGACCACAATTGAAGCATGTTATTTCTCGCTTCTTGGTTGTTGGTTTTGGTGTAGCCCGAGATTTCTGCTGCTTCCGTGGCTTCGGTGGTGCTTGTTGTGGTTGTGTTGTGGTTGTCGAAAGACCGGACCACTTTGTAGGTTCTCGATCACACCACAAAGCTTCTCAGTTAGTTTACTTTGTTGGGCACACGCCTCTACCCTCTTCCTCATCAATCATATCCACCTCCATGACTTGTTCTTGGCAGATTGGCATGTGCATGGCTTGAAGAAGGTCATTGCATCCTTCCTCGTCTTCTGTCGCTTCCATTGCTGCTGTTAACGTTTTTATTTTCTTTCGCACGATTATTCTACCCATGCCCTGGTCCTATACAGCACGGATGTACGCTAACATAATAATTCACTGGCTATCTGGATTCTGGTTCAGATATGTCCTGGCAGACAGCTCCTTGAATCGCCGGTTAAATAAGATAATCGTCTCATTGACCCGCTGTCTTACCGCTTCCAAGTCGTATTTCACCCGTTCTGATTCGTTGGCCGACACGAAGTTGACCGTGACAAAGTCTTTCAATTCTTCGTACGTAACTTCGTTACGTACCTTCCCCAGAACATATTGGTCGATGGCCTTGCAAAGTAGACCATGCGATGCTCTAGTCATAATGTAAACGGGTGTGCCGTCTAAATTGCCTTCTGTTGCTTCCCACACTCTTCGGGAATTGTCTTACCTCTTCAGGTAAGAGACCGTCGCATGGTTTGATCCTCTGAGTTAACTCACGGACCTCCTAGCGGTAGACTCGGTTTCGTTCCCATCTATCCTCTTCTCGAGTTATGGTCGGGGCCATAGAGGTGCCCAGGGTTTGCATAGCTTCTACTGTCTCACGACGTAAATCATGCTGATATTGCTGTGGATCCGGAAATTCCAGTCTCGGCTGTGTCGGTAGAGGAGGCATGGTGGGATCAGGTCCCTGTTGACGAGATGCCATTTTGTCTACCTCGGTATGTATACAATAATTGATTAACTATTGGTAGTATAATTGTACCACCACTCGCTTCAGTCTCGGTTGCTCTTCACAGCGAATGTCCGTAATAATCTTAATAATCGTATTCTCGTGGTACTCCCTGTGTTGTATGACTCTAGGGTGCTCTGAGATTTTAACAAGTTCAATAAACTGATTAACACGGTCGTTAATGTCGGTTAAAACTGCAATAACGGGCCTTGTTGGCGGGGTACTCATAGCTAGGAATGTACTTACATGTTCACAGATATGTACTCCCGGACGAATAATAATGTCCTGATGAATTTACGAACTCACGAATTTTCACGGTGATGCTGAACCTAGTCAATCCTGGCAGCTGAAGCCAATGAAGATTTCAGATCTTCGGGGTTCGATGACGATGTCTTCTTCTTATTCAGTGGTGAATCCCGCTTCGTTACCGGTAGCCAGATAATGTTGCTGTGACAACGGCTATCGGTAGCGGAGAAGGAGGAGGGCAGTATGGCTCGCCTCGTCTGACAGATGGTAAGTGACGATATTTTACTATTGACTGCTGGGCCTATCTGACGTGATGCTTCTCACGTAAGGACTGGAGGTTTCCTCCAGCTCAAGGCTAGATTCCTAATACTAATAAGCTTGACTAACGACGGACTTACATATACGTAAGTTAAACTTTTTATTCACAAATATACAAGACTTTAATGTGAGAGCAAAATCGCTCACAATCAGACTAGTACAATCAATGTACAAAACTAATAAATAGCTAATCTAACTCGATGTATTACAGAGCTCAGTTATGCCAAGCAATTGCTCACAGTACTGAACGTCAGCGTGACGCTCAGTGATTCACGATGGTGGATTGAATAATTTCTAAGTGCGAAATCTCGCCTTATATACAATTCGATTCTCTCTAATAATCAAGTTCTATAGATATGACAATAATAATATTCTTTCGAATCTATCAAATAACTCTTCTAGGTATGCTATAAGCACACTTTGATTGGCCTGAACAGTCAGTCCACCAATCAACCCCTGCTTATCTCTTCCTAGAAGTTCTGACCCGATAAACATTGGTCTTCCCAACCAATCAACGATCCCCTTTATCTCTTGCCTGGAGCACAAACCTATTCTGTATTGTTCTTTACCACAGAGCTTGACTGATGCTGGTTGGTTATGACGTCATCCTAACCAATCATACTCTGTCCTATTCTTCCAGGGAGATGGTGCCTCACATAGATAAAGCGGTGGGTACCGGTTCTGATTTGATGTGATCTGTCAGCTAACTAACAACATTACGGAATGTGTTGTTGTTGCATGCCATTGTATGAGTGACATATAGTTGATACACAAATTTCAATTATGTTATTCATTCCTAAAGGACGCTACAATGTCCATGTCCGTTCCATTGCCTATCGATGGATAAGCTTCTAGAATACTAGGGTGTATAGGCACATGAGCTGTATGGTTTCATTGCCAGGTGGTGTTGTTCTACCCTCGTGTGAGAGACTAGATCGCCTACGTCATCAACTAAGTCCGTTTGTCACGTTCAATTTCATTCATCCCAACACTGATTATTATTCGTTGATTATTTTCTAAACTACATTTATCAACAACTGCTGAATATTATAAAAGTGTGTGCCAACTGAACAGCAACCACTTTCATCCAAACTATTTCCAAATACACATCAACTCAGAACCACAGGATCCTTTCCAATTAATTCGTTCATTTCAAATGTCATTCTATAATTTCATCCATTTAGTTTCATCGTGCTGCATTTAGCACCCTATCCATTTATCAGAAATATGCATGGCTATCACGTCCTGGTGATCGACATGTTTTGTCAACAGTAACTATTTGTACCAGCTACTGTGCTGATTCCTATTTATCAGAAACTACGATTATATATTATCAATATCAAAGATGTCATCTGGACCTTTAGCTCACCTGGTATTTTCAAAGCATAATTTCTTTAGGGTCTTACTCGAAAATATAAGACACCCTGCGGGGTCATGACTTCCCACAAGACAATCCCATATTTACAATATGATTATTTCATTCCATATTAATACATTTCGTAGGTTTAGTTGTGAATTTGAATTAGGGACTCGTGCTTCTAATTCAATTTAACAACTTGAAAAATTATATTAATTTATACGTATTGAAGTCATCATATGCTAAGATTTATTTCGTTTCGTTACATCTAGGCACACAATTTAAGCCTCTAAATGTATATAATTTCAACAATTTTATTTTGAACCGTTCTGGTGTGAATATGCACAATTAAATTTAAAAAAATTCAAATTGGCCGCCATATTTAGTTTTTCCCGATTGAGATGAAATGGTGAACTACTATGTCGTATATTGATATGATTTGGTATAAATCATCAAGTTGATGCATCCAATAGCTTTTTAGAGATCCTGCGTTTCCGTGCCCCATAGGAAATGCATAAGAGAAATTTTTAAAATGCATTGTCTAATACAGTTTGTAACCGATTGAATTGAAACTTGGCAGATGCCTATCAGCCCTGGAACATTAGGATATCTGCTAAGAAGGTATTGGTTACGTCAATGGTTTTTTACAATCAGAATTTTGCCATCGCTATTAATCAAAATTATTCTATGATTCCTCAAAAAATTAATTCTTTACGATGCAGTACAACTTATTCTGTTTAATATTTTGAAATTAATTTGACTGGTAGCCGTTGCTGCCTAAGGCAGCAACGGCTTCAGTCAAATTAATTTCGAAATATCAAACGGTTTTCCTGTATGGCAGCCTTGAAAATGAGATACGGTGAATTCATCCGTAAGAGGGTTAATGGATAGCAAATTTAGGACAAATATATCCTAAACAGATTTGCGAAGGAAAATTCTTCATTCTCCTAAAAATTTCAGTTTCCGTGATTCACTAATGTATATATCCCTCCATAAGGATCAATATACAAAATTAAATCAGCTCAGGCGTTGCTAAGATATTCCTATTTCAGTGGAAAAAATTTCAAAATTAATTTTAAAAATGCGTTCTCAACCTACACAGCTTATATAGCAGTCTTTGAACGTGTTGATGGTAGCAACGTATAAAAGCATCTATTCGCTACACGGCGCGTAGATTTACAATAGCGGAATCCATTTCTAGCTAAGCTCCGCCCATTTCTAGCTAAGCACCGCCCTCTTTATACGTGCGCTGGAATCAGTTTATATACTTTGAATACTGAATTACCAGAAGCTCAAATTCAAAGTAACTATAGACGTAAGCTGTCGAATATTTTGAAACTAATTTGACTGGGCGCTGTTGCTGCCCATTGGCAACAACAGCGCCCAGTCAAATTAGTTTCAAAATATTCAACAGAAAGGGTTTTTTTTAATTTGTAAATTTATCAAAGACAAGCAATTCGTAGCCTTAGCGGACTTCTCTATGTCCATGGCAGAGCTACGTAGATAGATTGTGACGTCAGCTAAATTGTAAGGTAATGGAACTTTCCAGTTTATCCATCCATCATATGACGTCATAATTAATAACGTGCTGTGTAGGATGACGTCATAATCAATGGCGTGATGAATAACGTGGATAAGTTCGTCACGAATACTTAACTGATGACTGGCTAAGCGATGTTGTACGAATTGTATGTTTTTACTATTTAATAAACATGCTGTTGAATATTTTGAAACTAATTTAATTGGACGCTAGGCAGCAACAGCATCCAGTCAAATTAGTTTCAAAATATTCAACAGCTTACCTGTATAGTTTTCTGGATTTAGGAATCGGTCGATCCCTACACTAGCATAGTGTGGGTGGAGCTCAGCTAGAGATGAGCGGGGAATAGCTAAAACTGGAAAGTTGCATTGATTATGACGTCATCTCCTTTTATTACTTCGATATACGCGTTGTTGTTTAGATTGTAAATACCCAGTTCGTACATTTAGCTATGACTTGAGTCACTTGACATTGCGCATTATTACCAAGGTACGGAAAACAAGACAAACTAGAATGCACTCGAGGAATATGCTGACACACGTCGTTGCACTCATGTCTTCGTTATGCACTTATTGACCGCCGTAACCTAGATAGTTGGTCCGTTATCTCAAGAGTAATAACAAACTGTCTTAATATGACGGTGTTTGCTAAATCTGGTGATAAGATGCCCATGTGCTCCAGAGCTATGGTCCGAAATGCGTATTCAGGTGTGCACTTCGTAACCCCGTGGCCTAGATATTTGATACGTTGTTCTGAAATGAAGAGAACTTCTAGCCCACTATAATACAAATGGATGTCGCAAATTTGGTGATTCTACCTATATGTGTTCCCGATGTATTGGTTTAAAATATGGAGTTCGGGATGCGCTTAGTGACCAAGTGACGTAGATAGTAGATATTTGACCGTTTGTCCTCACAGTCATTTTTTTCCTAGCCATCTACGATATGATTAGATATGCCAAATCTTGGCACACCAACCACAATATTCACACCGACCCTTTGCATGATGTTCTCTTTCGAAAGCGGGTTAAACATTGCAGACATTGTGTCACCTCTTTATTGCTATTTTTCGACAAAATATGTTGGTTCTCTAAGGCGGGTGGTCATTCATCTGCCTTAGCTAATTGTCCCCTGATAACAAAGGTTGCTGGACCGCTACTTGACCAATACTGGGCCAATAACATATGTTATCAAGGTAATCGCCTGATCTGGCCCGAACTTAAGACTCAGGTGAGGGGGTGGGGTGGTGTTGGGTGGGTGGGGGGGGGAGGGATTTGCAAACCTTGTTAAGTTCTTAGGTTACGGTGGTGTAAGAAATTTAAGACAAGAAATCGTATGTCACATTTTGAGGGCCCTGGAAATGGGAATGGTATGCCTTGCGTTCCAGAGAGAACACTTTTTAAACGGTTGGCTAAATCTGCAAACTATGGACAATCTGCTTTTCTTGGATTAATTATGTCATATAATGGACATATAGAAAAAAGATCAATTTTACACACGCAGTGCACTCTGGAACGGTTTTTTCTTGGAAGGCAAGGGTGTTCAATGCGCCTGTTGCACTGGTTTACGTTCTGGCCTGCACCGGCTCACAACGGCTCTGACAGAGGTGACTGTATGTTAAAGACCGCGTTTTTGATGGTCTTTGTAGTGTCTGTTATAAGACAGGTTTTTATCTTATCTCCATTACTCGCCAAAAGGCAAGTTTGCTGACAGTATATAATTTCTAGCCACAATATATCCTGCATACCTATTTCCAACAATTCATGAAAGTAGAATACGAAATACAATACACAAAGCGTTCTAACAATTCTCATCAATAATCAACATAATAGCATTACATTACAGACGGGCGAGAATAATGGGTTTAGGTCTATATTAATAGCTTTTCCTGGTTATTAGAGATGGAATAGACCTTTCCAGTTTTAGCTATGCCCCGCCCATCTCTAGCTAAGCTCCACCCATGCTTCACCGTGTTGGGATTGATCGATCCCCGAATGTCATGACTATCAATTTCCTGAAAACTATACAGGTAAGTTGTTGAATATTTTGTAACTAATTTGAAAGGGCGCTCTTGCTGGCAGCAACAGCGCCCTGTCAAATTAGCTTCAAAATATTCAACAGGATATTTATTAAATAGTAAAGACATAAAATTCGTACAACAACGCATAATCCGTCTTCAATTCTGCGTTCGTGATGTACATATCTATGTCATTCGTGACGTTATAATCACGTGATTGATTGTGATGCCATTCTACACGTCACGTAGTTGATTACGATTAGTATGATGGATGGATACAGTGGAAAGGTCTATTAACCAAGGCTAATTGTAAAGGTCATTCTGACAAGCCTACTAATATCCTCTTGAAAAATGAGAAATAATAAAGTACCAATTGACACAGAACTTCTCCGTTATCGCGTCAGTAGCGGATTATAATTGGGGCAACGGGCGAATTTCCCACACACGCACGCACGCACGCACACCACACCACCCCGCCCCATAACCCCACCCGGCACAGATCTTAAACAGCGCCCACCCCTCCCAACATATTCTTTGGGTGACTAATATGTTTTATGTAGTTTCTCTTTTTGCAAACGAAAATAGCTGTCTGAACATGATGTCCGGAGATTTATCCTTGCATTATAACGTAAGAGACGGACTGTATAGCGGATACTTAGTAATCTGTTAGGTTCTGTGTCATAGATTTAAAATAGCCATTATTACTTTATTTACTTTTTATATTACATTATAATATTATTTATTATCTTCTAGATGCTCTCATATGACATCTCCTGCATTTCCAGAGGTAGATATGGTCCATCAGTTGGCTGGTAGATTGTTGTATTTTTATCCAGACTGGCTTAAGAAATTGAGGAATCCTGTTTCTCAGTCAATCATAGCCAACTACCTCACATGTAGACTGACGTCGTAATCAAGTACGTCATCATTGACGCGATATAGGCCGTCAAAAACGGACATAGATGAAATGAGAGGAAAAATTACACAATTTATTCAGTTTCATCTTCGATCCGCAATCTTTCTTATAGATTTGATTGTCTCACTGCTGAATACAATGGCTTATTGCTAATATATTTTGTAAAGCAAAACCATGATTTCAAAGATATTTATCACCGTTCATATTGAAGAAGAAGCTGTCAGGGTTATTGAAATAACCTATAGCTGTCTGTCTGTTCGTCCCAATATTTTCTCCAAAAAGCAGCTAAATTAGTTATGGCAGTTGCCCATATGATTGGTTATTGCGAGATGGCATTTACATTGAGCTCAGCCCCTAGGGAAAAGGGGTGCGGGTGCCTGGTTAAAAGGTTAAATTTAGTGAAAATGTCGGTATCTGCGATTTTTCCTCTCATTTCATCTATGTATGTGTGGAAATACGCCATGTATGGTCATGAAACGTGCAACGTGTAAAAAACGATACGGTAAGATGTTTTATGAATTCTGGCCCTGACGGATGCGAAAAGCACGTGGTCTTCCGCCGGATGCAATGTCGGCCACCACACCACCCCCTCACCCCAACCCCTGTGTTGATGGGCCACCACAAGCAATAATGAGATATCAAGGCATACGTGCAGGCAGATACTGAAAGGTTGGATAGTGAAAACATAATGGAGAAATCCAGTTTAGCTATACCCCGTCCATATCTAGCTACGCTCCACCCATGTGTGGGAGTCAATCAATTCTTGCACTGCCTGAATCTCAATTTCCAAAAATTATACAGGTACGCTGTTGAATATTTAGCAGCAACAACGCCCAGTGAATTTAGTTTAAAGATATTCAAAAGCATGTTTATTAAAAGGTAAAGACATACAATTCGTACACCTTGACGGACTAGTAATTGTTTATGACCGACTTAATCAGTGTCATTCATGATTATGACGTCAGCCTACATGCGATGTAGTTGATTATGACGTCATATGATTGATCGATAAACTGGATTCCTCCATTGAATTAATGTGACATTGATTTTGGTATTTCAATTTGAGTATGGCATGCTCTTTAAGTTTCGCATTTCCGTTAATTATTTTTAGCTTATGATTAACCAAATAAATGCATTTCTGTCAGGGGGTTTTCATTTTACAATACACTATTCTTTTCTCTAGTTTCTGTTTGTCAGCAAATCCATCTCCGAAGACGTTTACAACGTTAACATGCACTCCACGGTGTGCAAGCGCCCAGCGACGGGGACTAGCCTTTGCATAGATAACTATTAGGATACTTATCTCCAAACATTCACTATTGGGCGAGTTCAGTAAAACGCTAGTGCGCCTGAGCGGGTATTTTCAGATTTTGACATATCGAAGCACGCTGTAAGAAACAGCTGCTTTGCGGGTGTGTTCATTTCATCTCCGCAATTTGTCAACAATTATCAGCTGATCGTGACCTTTCTCAGTGCTTTTCTCATTCTTCTAGGCAGTGACCGGTCCAATCGCCACGCTGTACATATAATGCCATGCCACCGTACACAATGCTTGGAGAGACGGCTCGAATTAATATAATGTTATGGTAAACAATCTGATATTTTATTCAACTACCTAATGGAATTTTCTTAGTACTAAAATATTCTTTTTTAAACGAGATCGGGCGAGAACATACTGAACTCTAGAATTCCACCTTTGAGAGGATCATAAGCGCTCTATAGCCATCTTACCTCTATGTGTCTTGGCAGTTATACAGTTCATTGACCGTATGTTATTCAAATATAATGGCAACTTAGAAGCGTAATCTAAGAGGATGGGATATCATAGACTCGTCCTGAGATTGTGCCCCTGGTGTGGTATCTGATGACGATTAGGAGTGCTCCCGTGCTAACGATGCTAATTATTATGGTAACTCGAGGAATATCGCGAATAGATAGCTAATAAGATCAAGGTCATTCGGTAGGTTGTGATATCAGTAACCTGACCAGTGTCATGGATGTGTTTTGACGGATTAAAGCTGATTATGGCGGGGGCGGCGGTGGCGGCAGCGGCTGTGGCGATGATGGTGGTGATAGTGGTGTGTGTGTGTGTGTGTGTGTGTGTGTGTGTGTGCGTGTGTGCGTGCGTGCGTGCGTGCGTGCGTGTGTGTGTGTTGGTGATTGTGGCACTGGTGTTGGTAGAACGTGTCGTGATATTTGCGAATGCACGAGGACGAGTATGAAAACAGGCTTTATAATTCTCCCATCCTGTCCCCGAGCACGACCACTGTCAATCTCAATTTATGTCAAATTCATCCCACGCCACAAAAGCTGTATGTGTGTGTGTGGACGCGGAACACCTAGAAACTCGGAGCGACCGCCTTGCTTTGCTGGCCAATATGGATTTTAAATGGCTTACCGGACATATAGTGACGTCACCACAATGAGTTTGATGGCATTATGATCAATATGTCCAAATTACATATCGCACTCAACTATCTGACAGTGATTGACAACGAATCTTTCCAGTTTTAGCTATGCCCCGCCCATCTCTAGCTAAGCTCCACCCACTCGTCGTTCATGTTGGGATCGATCGATCTCTGAACGCCCCACTATCAATTTCCAGAAAACTGTGCAGGTAAGCTGTTGAATATTTTGAAACTCATGTGACTGGGTGCTGTTTGCTGCCTATGGCAGCAGCAGTGCCAAGTCAAATTAGTTTCAAAATATTCGACATAATGTTTATTAAATAGTAAAGACATACAAGTCCTACAACGGGACAGACTATTAAGTGTTAAAGACAGACTGACGGACTGACTGGACAGATAATTTGATTGAATTTGTCGCGCGTTGGTAAAGCTTCCACGCCATGCTGTTGAGAGATGATTGCATGTTGATGGATTTGAGAGAATACGGATAGCTTCAATTCATTTTGGAAATGTTTATTTTCTGAGAAGCTGATAGGCATCTAAACAATACGTGACGGTAGAGATTCTATGGACTGTACTTTTGCAAATTTACCATTTCTGGGCCATCCGTTGGGAATTGGGAATTACGCAAAAGATAAATACTTTGCATCAGAGCGAATACCACGTAATACGTCAAAAGACAGCTTTCCAGTCGTCCGCAAGCCGCAAACGATATCCCAAACCCTATCCATCACCTGTTTTTTTCCTTTCCTTCTATGCGTCTACGAGTGTCAATCGTAGGCCTACACGACTTAATTCCATTTTGTCGCCCTTATATTTGTGTGTGGCGAATTACAATTTAAAACTACGATCTCGTATCGAACGAGACCTCGCGAGACACGAATGTGGTAAGTTGCTGAACATCTTCCGCCAGACCAGCGCTATGCAGCGTCGCAAAAAAATTCCAATTCGGCCATTGTGTGCCTAGATTCTATCGGGAATTGAATTGCGATAGGATCAAGAGCCAAACAGTAAGTCCATTATAATATTGTTAATCCCTTGACAGTTCAGATAATCGATGTACTATTAACTTGTAATTCCTAGTCGACCCCGTTTCTCGCAATAACCTTATGGGATTTCAAATCTTCCCGTATTGACACTAATTAATGGTTAACATTTCGACACATGATGACCCGGAGTCAGAAGTATAAGAAAATGGAGGAATCCAGTTTCTCAATCAATCACATGACGTCATAATCAACAACGTCACATGTAGGCTGACTTCATAATCATTTAAGTCATGATTCGCACGATTTAGTCCGTCATAAACTCCTAATAGTCCCCCAAGTTGTACGAATTATACGTTTTTACTATTTAATAAACATTCTGTTGAATATTTTGAAACTAATTCGACTGGGCGCTGTTGCTGCCAGTGAAATTAGTTTGAAAATAATCAACTGTCTATCTGTATAGTTTTCTGCAAATGGAGATTCACAGAGCGCAGGTATCGATTGATCTTAACACGGACAAAACGTGGGTGGAGCTTAGCTCGAGATGGGCGGGGTATAGATAAAACCGGATTCCTCCATTGCATAAAACAGCTTTCAGTCAAATTAGTTTCAAAATATCCAACAGTATATGGACTTACATACGTGGTAAATGAGTTTTAATATTTGGTGTTTCTGGTGCAAAGGGTTAATCCCTTCATGTCGAAGCCTGCCAAAAGCACCCTCTTAGTGTTCTTGAGGAATATCCATTTGCAGGCCAAGTAAGGAATATTTTTGAAAATTTACCGCTGAAAAGACTGGCTTGATAAACAAGCCAGCCATTCCAGTGGTACATTTTCAAGAATAGTCTTCTCTTGACATGCAAATGAACGTTCAATAAGCAAGTATTTTAATTATTTTACCAAATTTAATGGGTAATATAGTTGTGGGGGCTGGGGTGACTATGGTGTGAGTGTGTGTGTGGGGTGCGGTGGGGTAGGTGGGTGGTTTGCGCGTGGGGGAGGGGGGGTTGGTAGACAAAAAAATTTACGTTTTTTATTTAAAATACAATGCTTTAAAGGCATATGATAAAAAGTAATAAGAAAATCAGCAATTCTTTACATGCTAAAGTTTATTTAGTGCTGGGAAACGCGGTAAGCGGTACCGATAATTACAGTACTGGTTGATTACAAAATTATGACGTCATGAGAACTTGTGTTGTTACAAAGCGCATGCGTAACGAAAGCTCCCCGAAACTAGAGCCTCACCGAAACTGGATACATGAAAATACATGACTACTTCAATCGCGATAAACGAGGAGATTTATAATATTGTACTAATTCTGACATTTGACATGTAATTTCTTATGCGACTTTTGGATTTTGAACAAATGTTGTATGCAACTTGTTGGCTCGTGTGTACTGTCGGAACCAACTTGTTGTATGTAACTTGTTGTATGCAACTTGTTGACTCGTGTGTACTGTCGGAACCAACTTGTTGTATACAACTTGTTATGTCGCGTGTGGTCTTGGGAACATTGACATGCAATGGGAAAGCATAATTTAATCAAACCTAAGTTATTTAGTGAAATATTTACACTTTTATATGCATTTAGTCGTGGCAAGCGATCGGTGTCCGCCATTTTGAACTTTAAGCAAATGTCGCACTAACAATCTGAACCGAGCTCGGGTGCTGCTCAGTCGACTATAGTTGACTAGCTAGTTAACTATTTGAAGTTCGACTGGGAATAACTATGGTTAGGAGTCGAACTTGCCCTTAGTCGTCATACACGCTTAATTATTCGTCAAGTTGTATGAATTATATGTCTTTACCATTTAATAAACCCTGTTGGATATTTTAAAACTAATTTGACTGGACGCTGTAGGAAGCAACAGCACCGAGTCAAATTAGTTTCAAAATATTCAACAGCCTACCTGTATAATTTTCTAGAAATTGAAATTCAGGGAGTTCAACTTTCAATCGATTCCGACACGGGAAAAGCGTGGGCGGAGCTTAGCTAGTAATCGGCGGGGCATAACTAAAACTGATTCATCCCTTGAGTGGGCAGCCCAATCAGATTATTATTATTATTATTCGATGACGTGACGTCATTGGCACTTTGTATCCATTGTGACGTCACAAACAAGCGTTCAACGAAGATGATACATTTACAAAGCGATTAGAGGATGCATCTTCAAAACATTCTACCAGCATTGTTTACGATTATATTGGTGTGTACTCCTCTGCTGCCTGTTACACCATCCGAGGTTGATGCGAGTATGGCACTTGCAAGTGGAAACATGTGTCGCAATGAATATCCAAATAGCACGATTATGTGCGTAGACGGCCACTCGTATAATAATCAAATTTCTCCCAACCGTCAACATAGAACCAGGAAGAAAAGAGCGTCACTAAAGAAGAAAGGGACGTCATTTTTTAAATCTCAACTCGGACTAGGAAAGAAAGGTGACAAGAAGGCGACAACTGCTCCGACGATTTCAACAATTGGCATCAATAAGAAAATCATGCAGGTAAAGTCAGTAGCCTAGTCACCTGCGTGGTTAAATTAACTCTGTCGGTCGGTCGGTGCGTATGTCCATCCGCCTTGCCGTCCGCCCGCCCGCCCGCCCGTCCGTCTTAACAGTGAAAAACGTATTGGCACAAGAATTTAATTATCATTGTGTTCCCTGTATTTGCGCATCCGCTATCTTTGCGCATACGCATTCAACCTCTCGCGAGAGTCCCTCACGATCGGCACGCACACATATTGATTCACATGTCAATCTATGGTTATTCATTTTGCTGATGCAAGACTTTCTCCACTTGAAATTGTGAAACTTCTTGTCAATATAGGTTTAAAGCAGTGCTGTTGATTTCTGACACTGACATATTATTTCAAAATTTTCACATCTATAGCAAATATTGTCCTTAGAAACAAAATATTACGGCTTGTACCTATATTTGATGATTAAATAATTTCAGATGACATCTTCTTCCACTTTAAGAATAACACAGACGTTTTTACGCAGGCAGGGTCACCATTTGTCAAACCAATCTTTCAAATATGATACATATGTTACCATTAGTTAATCTTCAGCAACAATGCGTTTATGTGAAACATATGTTAAAGATGTGGTAGCAAATGTTGCAAAACAAATACCTTTTGCCTGTGCGCAAAAAGTGGGTATGCCATTGGATTGGGTAGCTTGTCCTTTTGGGCTGCATTTTACGCAGACCGACAATTAAAAAGTCAAGTTGCATACAGGTGAATAAGAACCCATGCTAGTTTCTTATATTTATTCAAAAATTGCAATTTTTGCTCAGACGAGTTGATAGGAGCTGATAATCCAAACATGCGCAATATGTGGGTACCATAGGATAATTTTAATTAATTGATTAATTCTGTCAATGACTGATGTATTCACCCTTTTACCATTGAATTTGTTTAAGAAAATTTCAAATTTCCTCATAGAAAATCTCCATTTGCAAGAGAAGATTTTTGAGAACTTACCAGTGGTATGACTTGGCTCGGTTATCGAGTATTCAAGTGATACATTTTCAGAAACAGTCCTCTCTTGGTCTGCATATGGACATTTTTCAACACCATTGCAGAAGCCGTATTGGCTTATATGAGTGGTAAAGGGTTAATTTGATGATGGCACGTCAAGACGATGCACATTAAAGTCGTCGTGAAGTGAATGCAGAAGCTTGTGCAACAGCTGACTGTATCTGTATGATTGTATCTTTTCTAATTGCTGTGCGAAGCCCAGAATGTTTTGCACTTTTATTGGTGGCTGGAATAGATTAGCCAAAGAAATCAGATCACAGATTCAGATTATTTATTGGTACAAAATCTACATACAAATAGATATAGCCATACATAGATATTACATATATACATATATACACGATATACAGTTGACAATAACTAAAATATGGGTGACTTCGCGAATGAAGATTACCAGTAGGCCTAATTTCAATTGGTTCATACTTTCATCAGTAACATAATATTTATCAAGAGATAACGTGCATAAATGTATTTGAACAGGAGGGATATAATTGATTTTTCCATATTGTGGTATACAAATTGTGCATTTGGAACCCCATAAACGTAACATTTAAAAGGTTGTTGTTTTGACAATGTTCATGAATGTAATAGACCTTTCTGGTTTTAGCTTTGCGCTGCCCAACTCTAGTTAATCTCCACCATACCTGGCTCGTGTTGGGATCGATCGATCCCTGAACATCATGACTATCAATTTCCTGAAAACTATACCGGTAAGCTGTTTAAAACTTATTTTACTGGGTGCTGTTACTGCCTATGTCAGCGCCCAGTCAAATTAGTCTCAAAATATTCAACATAATGTTTATTAAATGGTAAAGACATACAATTCGTACAACGTGTCGGACTATTAAGCGTTAAAGACGGACTATTTCTACTTATTCATGACATCATGATTATGACGTCAGCATACACACCACTTAGGTAATTATGACGTCAGATGATCGATGGATAAACTTGGAAAGGCGCATTGTCCTGATCAACTGTTTGTACCTACTGTCCACGTCATACATGTAGTATACGTCTAATACGTCATCATATTACATAATTTTTATGCCCCACTCAGGAACCGACCTACTCAAATGAAATCATTAGCCTATTTGGGGATTTCATCTGCCAAATCGGGACTTTCCTAGCCTGACCAATAACCTATCAATCTAATCCTTTATGTTAGATCTTCAGGCTAATAACCAAGTAAGAGATGACCAGCACGTCATGTAAGAAATAAAATATTGGATAGAATTAGATGTGTCATCATGGTTTAAGAGGAACTGGCCTACCAACATACATGTAAAATCATTAGCCAGTGAATTAGCCCATTTTGACATTTTATTAGCCAACCATGAAAGTTATTCTCAAAAGCGAATTGGCGAATGGGTAGGTCTGTCCCTACCCACTATATATTGCAATTAATGGCTATCCTATGTAAGGAGTCCACCACTTCATAGGTTTCCCTTCGGTGGACTGCCTGCTGTAATTTTTACATCCATGACAAAATATGAAAATAAGCAATTTTAAATCTTGAATCTTGAATCTTGTCTCAACCTTTAAATGTGATTTACAAGTTAGGAACAAAGCTGCACATATATAGGACATCGTCAGTAGCGCTTAATCCACACCATCACTTCCATTTTTATACGAAACGATCATGTAAGAATTATGCTTAAGACACCGTGATGAATGTAACATTTAATGTCCTAAGATTGATGAATCAATGTCACATAATCGCATCCAAAATCTGGCTGATTGTGAGAGGGGCGTGGTGATTAAGGCATATTCCCCAAGTTCGCCCCTTACAGCAGCATTAATAGTTGTCCTATTTTTTAGCTCGCAGTAGGCCTATATATTTACAGAAACTAATAACTTTTTCGACTGGGACATTATCTCCTAAGTACGTATAGTTATGATCATTGATGCCTTTGATGTAAAAGGGTGCACACATTTCGGCGCAATAAGATAAGATGGGTAAAATTAAAGAGCGAGATAGCGTGAAAGCTGTCAAAACATTATTTCTGACATTGATAACATTAAGTTTGAATAAGGCCTTTATGGCCTGCTCTGCCAGTCTTTCACATGCAGCTTTAAATGTACCAGATGGCGCAAAAACGATACCCAAATAGCGTTAAGACTGTACAACCTCAATTGGTTAGCCCACGCGATATGTGAATCTCTTTATTAAACGCACACCTTTAATGGCAATGATTATTTTGGTCTTATTTAAATTCAGGGTAAGATCTCATTTGTTGAAGTACATATTCAGTTTGTTTAGCGCATTTTGCATACCAGTGTGAGTTTCGGAAACTATCGTACGGTCGTCTGTAAGGACAGGACAATTAATTAATAGTGATGTTATTCAAAAGTATAGGATCACGTGTTCTATCAAGGATATTTGGCAAATCACGCAGATACATGTTGAATAAAAGTGGGTTAAGTACGTAAACAACTTTATTGATATCAAGTGGCCTCTAAAATGCACTGCATTCGACATGGATATCAGTCGGCCTACATGCGATATCAGATAGCTTGTGTCCTGTGGCAATGGCCATACAACATATACTCAACTTTAAGTTTGATTTCACAGGATCATTTTCACAAGAGATGAAATAAAATAAGTGGCATCCATGCTCCTGATATTCTAGCAGATGATGCAAGACAAACCTGGGATCATGAAGCATAAAACATCCCCAGATTCAATTCCAGCTTCAAAATATGCACATGCTAATGCATTATTATTCTCATAGCTCGTCCTGTGAAACTCAGGGAAGAAGTGGCTAGCCAATCCTGGCTGCATTCCACGCCGCCCATGCGACCGTGAGAATCCATATGCCATATATATAGCCACCAAGATCTATGCCCAAACTAACTAAAAAGGAAAGCCTTGTCGATTCCATGCACGAGCGTCTGTTGTGGATCTCATAATCGCGATTGAGAACAATATCACCTGAACTTGCAAATTTCATCATCTGGATCTATGAGATGAGAGACATTGTCGTTCCTGGGCGAGTTTTGCGAGGGGTGTTCATGAAATATGCCTTTGACAATATCTACCATAACACACAAGCAATGACTTACATAGCAAGTTTCCATGCATCGTGCCACTCCGCTCTTCAGTTTCCCACACCTAGCAACCCTGGAATTGAAATTGGTCCGAAATACATACTCATCCCCGAGGTGAGGGCTAAGCTGATAAAGGGTGGTTACCAATGGTTGACACATGCCAATGGGCTCAACTTGCAACCAGTTCAGCAGCAATGATTGGATCGCATGAGCAGCATATTATAAACGTCACACAGCTGAGATCTATACGGTTGCACCATCCTTCATTTTGCCATGGTTCTGCAAGTCAGCAACTAGTCATATGAGTGCGTATATTGGCATACTAGGGGTTGCTAAAGCACTGACAAACCATCTAAACATTAGCCAAATTTGTCTCACAGTGGCTGATCAACGTCCCTAGGAGCTAGTGGAAATACCAAGAAAGTCACGGAGATAACAAATTCGTGTCACGCACAGAACCATGCACATGGAAAAGATGATCTGGGATGTGAATGGTACGCGGTGCAATAGCCGCCACTGGACGACTGTAATAACTAATGCGAGAGCTGCATCAAGTTGAGCTGCAGATAGCTCCACTGGTGCTTCACATACCACATGTAACCAGTATATGCACCAGGTTAGTTTGCTAGTTTGACCCTATCTTGATTTGACGGTCTCATAAGTGCAAACATGTTTTTACAGTATAACAAGCAGACCTGGGGTCAAATGCAAATGCATTTGCATTTAAATGCATTTAAATACTTTTTTCAAGTATTTGCATTTGCATTTGCATTTGAAGATTTCAAATCACAACTATTTGCATTTGCATTTAAATACTTTTGTTAAAGTATTTGAAATTTCAAATAGTTTTCAAATAGTTTTCAAATGCTTTTTCAAATACTTTTCATCTACATGTAATATATATATAGTCAGCAGGATTCCCAATATTCCTAAACCTTATTTAATCATAAAGAATTTGTATTTGCCTTGTGGTCCTGGAAACCCTTTGACCGCTGAAATATCAGCTTCCAAAAGTCAGTTTCATATGTTAACTGGTGTACATTCTGGAAACAAAATTGCTGTAAACTGTTGGTATCTAATGTGACAGCAACAGATTAAAATAACATTGTCAAATATACACCAGACATTCTTCTACTGACCATGTATCAATTATATTTGGCATTAATGTGACAAGGGTTAATATAACGGCTATAATATATGTGTCAGTTTGTGAAATCATAATCAAAACAAACAGTATTAAATGCAATCTTTAAAATAAATAGTTACATTTTCTATATTGCTTTTTCATATACAGAATTTGGGATGTAATGTGTTAAATTGTGCATATGAGATGTGAATTCCCACTAAGCAATAGAGCTATCTAGAATCAAACCAAACAGAAAGCTTATCTGGAAGACAATTTGACTGGAAGCCAGTGCTGCATTAGGCAGCAGCAACTGGCATGCAAATTAGCTTCAAACCATTCACCAGAATGTGTCCTACATAGCAAATCTTCTGTTGAATATTTTGAAATTAATTTATTTATAAAATGCTGCTGCTTAAGGCAACAAAATATTCCAATAATAGTATTTTCAAAGTAGTCAACTGCTTTTATGTGTGGTTGCTTTGAAAATGTGATTTAAAGTATTCCATCCGTGAAAGGCCTAATGGAATAAATGTCTCAACAACTTCCAGACAAATTACTTTCAAAATAGCTAAAAAAAGTTCTCATTAAATGGGTTAAAGCATAGATGGAATAATGTGAGCTCAGCCAGTGAGGGCAGGTGTGATTAGAAGTGGCATGGATGTGTGTGGTAAAATGAATAGAGTATGTGAATGAATACCATAGGGATTATCATAGCAATAAAATGGGATTTGTGGATTCAATCAGCGTTAAAGAAATTAATGGAATAAATCAGTCAACAATGTAGAAAATTTATCATAAGGAATGTCCATTTGAAAACAAGTTGACTGAAAGGTATTTATTCCTAATTGAGAAATTAGTTTCAGTTCAATCATTTTCAAACTAAAAAGATCTTAGCTCTAAGAATGTGTATAATTTATTTAAACTTCCATTGCTAAGATATGTATTACCGTAATTAATAAGTTGCTGTCAAATATGCTTTATTGACTAACTGTTTGTAATGTCCAATAAAGCATCTGACTGTCTAACGCAGCAAACACTTCCAGTCAAATTATTTTCAAAATTTTCAACAGCTGTCATATCCTAAGAGAGCACCTGCCTTAAAGTCCATTCTGTTAAATATCTTGAAAACAAATTTGCCTGGCGTGAGCCTCAGGTAGGCTAACTTTTCCAAAATCTGAGAAAGGAATATGAAGGTCATAGTTTAAAATGTCACCAGCTACCGGGAAGAAACTTATGATTTTGCAAGAATTATATAGAGACACTTAGAAACGGAATAGGAAGGTTTACTTTCACTAAAACAGACAATGTTCCACATGTACCTCATACAAAATATGATGTTTCTTCCGAGTTAGTGCTTAATTCCATGTTATATCATTCACAGTAATCCCACAGATGTGCCAATAAGAGAGCTATCTGGTATATAGACCACTTTCTTTAATTTGCAAATCCTATTTCAAAGCAGTACATTTGACACTCTAAGTAATAAGATATCATACATTAACTCTAACCCTAAAAGTTGCTCAAGAAATTTTCAGTTTTCTCATAGAACATGCCCATTTGCAGACCAATTGAACAAATATTTTGAAAATTTATCAATTTAATGACTGGCTCGGTTACTGAGCTAGTCATTCCAGGGGTTCAGAATTTGAGTGTCAACGGTTTAAATGAGAAGCTCTGTTCTCCTTTGGATGGTCTGTTAATACGAGTTTGACTCTATATGGGTATATGTAACTTTTGAACAGTTGGAAATCAATTTAACTGAAAGATGCTGCTGGCTGGTACGTGTGATAATACAGTGTACAACTGTTTAAACCATTTCCTCTCAGAACTCATGAGAGTTATATCTGATATGGCTATTATAGTAATGAAAAGCATTTGAAAGTATTTGAAGTATTTGAAATACTTTTAGAAAAGTATTTGCATTTGCACTTGCGTTGTTGATTATGACGTCATATGATTGATGGATAAACTGGAAAGGTCCATTAGCCCTATATTGAGCAGAACATTTCTTATGTTGCGTTCAAAATTGTACTAAATACCATATTGCTGTTTATGTTTTTGAAAACATTTTAAGTCATTTATGAGCTGTACTGTAGTACTGATGAAACACCAGTTATATAATACGTGGGCACGTGTTGCATTTGTGATAGGAACTAGCCGCTATGGAGGACCGCTTACCCATTGTTGGGGACTACCTCGCCACCCACAAGTACTTTGATATAGACTGGCGTTACGAGGGTACGGATGACGGCATGGGAGGAATCAGACACTTCAACCCGGTAAATAATTATATATTTAAGCAATAATATACACATACGGTTTTACTTATAGCCTACAACATGCTTTTGCTGGTCAGACATGAGCGGACAATCCGGCGATAATTTCTGTATCTGTAAATGTGAATTTATTATCCGCCGCCACCCCACTACTTCCCACCCCACCCGGCCTCAGCTCCCCTCCCCCCCCCCCAACCCCGGCACCCCACCCTCACCACCCCACACCCCCACACCCCACCAACTCTGGTAACAATTTGATCCTTTAACCGTCAAACCGGCCATAAACGGCCTCTGCACTGATCTTGAGAAATGTTCATTAGCGAACCAAGAAAAGACGCTTGTTGACATTTTACCACTGGAATGACTGGCTTCGGCGGCAACCCAGACAATGATTCCAGTGGTAACTTTCAAAAATAGTCTTCTCTTAGTCTGAATGAGTCAGGAAAATTTAAAAACTTTGAATTTTCTTGTTGTCAGGCTGGCAAAAAACGGTATCTGTAGTGATTTCTAAGAATTCTCATTTGCAGGACAACAAAAAGTAATTTTTTGTCAATTTAATGGTAAAATATACACTTTGCCTGCAAATATGAGCGAATTCGTGGAAAAAATCTTGAGAAATATAGGGCTCCATCTGTAGCTATGTCCCGCGCATTTCTAGCAACGTTCCACCTATCATTTGCTCGTTGCTGGGATAGATGATCACCGATCGAACCCTCCCAATTCATAGATTCCCAATATCTATGTAACTATTCAGGAAATCTGTTGAATATTTTGAAACAAATTTGACTGGATGCTGTTGATGCCTATGGCAGCAACAGCGGCCAGTCAAATTAGTTTCAAAATATTCAACATATATTTATTAAAAAGTAAATTCACCAAAGACATACTATCGGTACACTTGACGGACTATTCCAGCTTCATGACGGAGTATTCTCTGGCAATTATTACCGTAACGTCAACACACATATGAAGTAATTGTTGATGACGTCATATACTTGAGTGGCAGATTGGATTCGTCTATTGGTTAATTAATACGAATAATGTTTTGAGGGATTTTAAGCTTAGCTGTAAATGGGTGGGGCGTGGCTAGAAATGGACTCCTCTATTGGTTAATTGATAATAGTAGTATTTTGAGTGCTTTGAAGCGTTGTTGACACAATGGTGGTTATGATCGCTGCAAGTAAGCGACTTCTTTGGTCAGTTTAACCATAGCAATAGAAGTTAAAACAAAAACTATCGTTATCGTTGTTGTAAGTTGCGCCAAACAACGACCCCCCCCTACCCCCCCCCCCCCCCCCCACGCCCCCCCCCCACACGCACGCACGCACGCACGCACGCACGCACGCACGCGCACACACGCACGCACGCACGCACGCACGCAAGCACGCACGCACGCACCACCACCACCATCCCTAACCCCACTCCTGTCAAAAATATCAAAAAACAGACATACAAGAAAACCAACAAACGATCGACCAACAAACAAACCGACTTATAAATACATGTCACGAGTCGCAACTAAAAATAAGACGCATCTTATCTTGCAGGAATATATGCGGAAGTTTCCTGTTCCGCGTCTGAGGAAACTCCACCGGCGACTGAAGACGGCATGCGAGGCTGGCATCTTTGAATGCGTGGATGAAATCTTCGAAGTCGCTATCCAAACGCCAGGTTTCCGAGCCGCACGTAAAAATAAACGTCTTCTGTCGGAATCACCACCGGAATATAAGCATCTACCGTTTTCATCAATGAAGAAACAATTTAAATTTAGGGTGAGTAGATAGAGGAGGGAAGTCGCATTCAAATATAGGCGGTGGAGAAAACCAATGGATTTACATTCTAGGTGGGATCGTGGGGTTGGGGTGCCACTATATGGTTTCTCATGGAGTTCAATATTAAAGACTTTCCAGAGACGGCCCGTGGGAGGTCAATCCGGTTTCGAACAACAATAGACATCTTGAGAGACACCAAGGCCTGCAGACCAAATTAGACAAATTTTCAAGACTTTCAAGGGAATATGTAGTTGAATCTTTTTAGCATAATTTGACGGGAATCTCTTGCAACCACCCGCCTTAAGGAATCATCATCTTTTGTTCACAAAAGCAAATGCCCGCTACAGACAAGTTTGGATGTATATAGTAACATAGGGATCCAATCTGTCACTCAAGTATTTGTCGTCATATTTAAATACGTCACATGTGTGTTGACGTCACAATCAAAATAACGTAGCTGCGTCACGAAAATCGAGAAGTCCGTCATGAAAGTGTGTGAATTGTATATATTTGATGAATTTACGAATTAATAAACATTCTGTTGAATATTTTGAAACTGGTTTGACTGGGAGCTCTTGCTGTCATAGCCAGCGATCCACACCCAGTCAATTTAGTTCCAACATATTCAACAAATTACCTGTATAGTTACCTTGAAATTGATATTCTAAGAATTCAGGTTTCAATGGTACAAATCGATTCCAATGAATTAAAGACACATAAAAGTGGGCGGGGTTTAGATATAGATGGCCATGGCATAGCTAGAAATGCAGCCCTTTATCGATTATCTGCGGTATCTAGTTCTTGGCAGTTAAAGGAAGCATTGAAGATATTTACAAACACTGGCCAATGTAAGGGAGACAATTCTCGCCACCAATTATTATCAAGCACCATTTCGTTGTCTCCCTTGACATGAGCAGTGGCACATGTACGCGACAGAGAACGCACAAATCTATGACTACACGCCAGTATAATTATGATATAATTACGTACTGGATAAATCTGATCTGTTAGTAAAGTATATGACGGCATAATCAATTACGTCATATGTAGGCTGACGTCAAAATCAAAATAAATAACGTAACTACGTCAATCATGAACGTTGAATAACCCGTTAGTTGCACGAATTGTATGTCTTTACCATTTAATAAACATTCTGTAGAATATTTTGAAACTAGCGCTAAGTTCAGGTACGTTATCGGGGTTCTCCGATCTAAGATATCACGAGGTTGGTTTAACTGTCTATGTACGCACGCACTTTTACACTTGCTTGAAGCAGGAGTAATCGAGTAGAATTTTTACCACGTGATACCGTTATCCGATTATACTCTCGGACGTAGGATATGTAATCTGGGTAAGCGAAACACCTCGATAATGTAACCGAACTTAGCCTAATTTGACTGGCGCCGTTGCTGAGTACACACACCCACACACACCCATCGTTAAATTAGTTTCAAAATATTCAACAGATTAACTGTATATAGTTACCATTAAATTGTAATTCTGGGAATTCAGTATTCAAAGTATATAAATGGAACCCAGCACGTTCAAAGAAACATGGACGGAGAATAGCTAGATGGGCGCGGCCTTGCTAAAAGTGGAGTGGTCCATAATTGATTCTACTCGTGAAAGATTGCTCAGATGCATACTAAATCCGTTACGTTATGCAAGTGTTTGAGGTATGCGCAGATTGGCATGTTCAAACGTAGTATTTCACACGATTCGCTCTGGGAAATACAAATGGCATTTCCCTCGCTCCGAATCGGGAAATACTATTTTTGAGCGTGTCGTACAAGCATGGGCACCCAGTAAAACACTTGCATAACTAAATGTGTTTCTCAGACAACAGCTAGTTACTATATGTGCTGGTACACGATGCTTGGTGACAAATGGCTGGAACGGTTTGGTCGCAAATGTCTCAACTTCCACAATCAATACGAGGCTGTGAAGAAACTATGGCCCAAGGATTACCGTGCGGAAGATTCAATAGACTACGCGTGTGCGCTTTTATCATTTTGCCCAGGTGAGTAATTTCATCTAGGCCTATGTGCGCGTGTTTTTGGTTTTGATGGCCTCGTACATCCGTTGGTGTATCCGCGTCATGCCAGAACAAGGAATACCTTTGTAGCTAAGGTTCGTTAATAGACCTTTCCAGTTTTAGCTGTGCCCTGCCCATCTCTAGCTAAGCTCCACCCGCGCTTCGTCCGTGTTGCGATCGATCGATCCCTAAACTTCCTGACTATCAATTTCCATAAAACTAAACCATAAGCTGTTGAATATTTTTTAAACTAAGTTGACTGGATGCTGTCGCTGCCTATTGCAGCATCAACGCCCTGTCATATTAGTTTCAGAATATTCAAGAGAATGTTTATTAAATAGTATATAGACATATAATTTCTACAACAACACTTATAGCCATTCATCAGTTACGTTGTTCGTAGCGAACTGATCTACGGTAAGCCATTCATGACGTCATTAATCATGACGTCAGCCTACACGTCACGTATTGATTATGACGTCATATGATGGATGGATAAGCCGTAGAGGTCCATTGCTTGATCCGCTCCACCCACTTTTGACGCGTGTTGGAATCGATTTGAAACTGAATTGAAACCTGAATTCCCAATATCTAAATTTCAAGCTTAGTACGCAGATAAACTGTTGAATATTTTGAAACAGATTTGACAGAGAGTTGTTGCTGCAGAATGTTTATTAAAGTTTTATTCACTCAAATATACAATTCGGGCACTTTCCTGACGGACTATTCCAGTTTCGTGACGATTTTGATTGTGACGTTCGCTAACAAGTGATGCATTTTAATTATGGCATCAGCCAATTGAGTGACAAATCGGACCCCTCTATTTGAGCTAAGGCTAATGACTTTTCCTCGGGTAATTTACCTCATAGATTATTGGTTAACAAGGTTGATAAAATCTCGGCAGCTGCAGGCTATGTCTGTTCTGGATTTTCCGACCTAGTAGTTTATGGTTGCATACTTTCCGGTGTTAAAATTTGAGACAAATCGGACTAGCCGTTTACGAGATATTCACAGATCAAGAATCTGATCTGATCAGGATCAGTGTTCCATTAGCCCGATCATGCCCACTCTCTGGAAATCCGGTTACACGGAAAATTTCTTCGTTTTGTTCAAATTTGCGCCAAATTAGATCAGCAGTTTATTAGATAGGGCTACAGGTTAGAATAAGATTTCATGACTGACTAACTAACTGACTGACGAGCTAAGATATATGACGGTTTATTGAGCTACTTCCCGCCTCTAGAAACTTGCAATTAGGCACCGCCCACATTCTTTATTTTTTGCCAAAATACATACAATAAATATTATTTTCTATTACAACCACGTTATGGGTTATTATTAGCTCGCCTGGCCAGAATGGTCAAGTGAACTTATGCCATGGCGACCGTCCAGCGTCTATATGTCGCCTGTTGTCCGTCATCCGTCTGATGGCCGTCTGTTCATCTACGTTAGCTTTGAAATGCTACTTTTCATTAAATGCTTGGCCGATTTCAGCGATCTTGAATTTCCCCAAAAAATGTTGGGAAATCGTTTAAAACGTTACTCCTCATTAACTGCTTGAGCGATTTCAAACAGACTTGGCTGGAATGACACAAGTACAGCAGGCTTCAGAAAATGTATACAGAATTTTGGTTATTAATTTTTGGTTGAAAATCTTACATTGTATGAAAATATTACCGGAAATGGGCAACACGCGACTACTCATCAGTCACTGGCCGGATTTCAACCTAATGTGGCTGGAAGGATCCTATCGGTGGAGGCTTCAGGAATTGTATACAGAATTGTGATTGGTCAATCTTTTGGGTGAAAATCCTTTATGATTTTTGAAGGATTTACACGAAATTGACAAATCGCTACACCTCATTAAACGCTTGGTGCATGTCAACTTAATTTAGATGGAAGAATCCTATGGCACTAGGCTTCAGAACTTGAATAGGCCTACAGAGTTTTTATTGGTCAATTTTTCGGATGACCATCTTGGATTTTCCAGAAATCATTTAAAACGCTACTCTTCCTTAATCAAGTGCCCGATTCAGCAAAGCATGGGTGGAATGATCCTAGCGTGATCGTACTCAAGAGTTCTAATGAGAATCTTGACTGGTCCATTTTTTCATCAACTATCTTGGATTTTTCAAAAAGATTTCGGAAATCTTTCAAAACGCTACTCCTTAACCAATGGCCGCATTTCAATGAAGCATGGCTCGACGGATCCTATGGCAATATGCTTCAGAACTTGTAAACTGGAATTTGATTAGTTAATTTTTTCCGGAGGCTATCTCAGATTTTCCTAATTTTAATTTCCAGAAGTTTTTAAATCCCTATTACTACTTAATCAAATGCTCGATTTCAACCAAACTTGTGCGGAACTCTCCTATGACAATATGCTTCAAGACGTCCAATCCTGGATTTTCCGAAAATTATTCATCATGTAGATACAAATGGTTCAAATGCTAATGGTCCAAGTGAGCGTCACAGACCGTTGGGCCTCTTCTATTTTGGTCTCAAAAGCAAATGCCCCTTATATACAGATTTGACAGTATTCATTTAATCTTCTTTCTTATGGCTCTGTCCTCACCCCACCCACACATTGCCTGCATGTCAGATCCATGCTGCGGAAAGCTCGAGAGAAAAGCCAGCGTCGAGAATGAAAAACATTGTCGCACCTCAGTCCTGAACCCGTGCTTTGCCAAAACAAAAGGTTCCTGCAGTATTGTTCGGGATGAGAATGTGAACTTTGATGACCTGATTCGTAATCGAATTAACATTAGCTGCGACTGTCACGTGGTCAGGAACGGACACAGATGGAACACTAGATGGGCAATGTGCGTAGGTAAGCGTAGCAGAGGCACAAACACGTAATGTTAACCCTGTAAGGGCTAAATCTTGTCAAGAACAATCAAAATATCTGCTTTTGAATGTCGATTTGCAGGCTCGGAGAGAAACTATTTTTGAAAATTCATCATTGAAATGGCTGGCTCGGTTATCGAGCCAGCCATTTCAGTGATGAATGTTCAACAATAGCTTTCTCCTGACCTGCAAATGAGCATTCCTCGAGACCACTGCAGAATCCGGTTTTATCCGGTTTCACCATGAAAGGATTAGATGTCTCACTGTATAAGCGTATATGCATTGAATGGAGTGATCCGATCCGGCAATATAAGTATCTACCGTCATAATCAGGAATCTAGTTTTAGCTATGCCTGCCCATTTCTAGCTAAGCTCCACCTACGCATTGCCCGTGGGGGGGGGGGGGGGATCGATCGATCTCTGCACTCTCTGAATCTCAATTTCCAGAAAACTATACAGGTAAGCTGCCTATGGCAGCAACAGCGCACAGTCAAATTAGTTTCACAATATTCAACAGAATGTGTATTAAATAGTAGACATATCAACGACATACAAGTCGTACACATGACAGGTTATTCCAGGTTCATGACGACGTATTTCTGTCAATTATGATTGTGACGTCAGCCTACATGCGCCGTAATTGCTTATGACGTCACATGTCAAATTACACGGAGATTTCCGGTTGTATTTTCTCGCCCGATCCCGTTTATAATCTGAGAATATTAGAACGATAACAAAATCAATTTTTTCCTTAATAATTGTGTTATTTATTCGAATAAAATTTCAGAATAAAACAACGAGTCCAATTTTACTTTACGTCAACCAATATGACTTTCAAGGTGATACGAAAACATGTAACCTTACCCTTTTCACACTATCAATCGGAATCTATAGCTTGTATTGTTTGATTCTGCATAGGCTTTTGAAATATTCTACTTCAACATCGTAATATTGTTGTATTGTTAGTTTTAAAACAGTTGAGCGAGACATTTCATTGACAATTCTTATGATAGATTGACGGAGGATCAGTTTTAAGCAGTCGAAAGATTATGATGTCTGGTTTTTAGTCCATCAGCCAACCACAGCCATCGAGGTACTATAAGTTTGCAAACGCTAACACAATGACACTGTCAGTCTGCGCAACAATTCAAAAGTGTGCATACGTTCAACGGACTTCAACCAGTTTTATTTTTTTTGTTCAGATAAAGATGAGTGCTACGAGGATGATTACAAATGTGGCAGCAATGAAGTCTGCCACAATACAGTCGGCGCTTATGAATGTCGGTGTAGACGTGGGTATCGCCGGAACGAGACGACCCAAGAATGTAAACGACACCTAGTGATCGACGAGTTACCGCCCATGGCGAGTGAAGAACCGCGTGAAAAAACGAAAAACAAAGGTGTGTTTTTCCATTGTCTCAATTTAAAAAACTATACAGGAAAGCAGTTTGAAAATTTTGAAACTAGTTAGACTAGAATCTGTTGCTGCCATAGGCAACAACAGCTCCCACATGTCTAACCCGGCCTTAGGTAAGTCTGCGTGGGTGGCATAATATCAAACCGTTGACAATGGCAATTTTGAAACCAGCTTGAACCGTATACCGGTTTTGTGGGGTAGGTGGCGACTAAGAAGAAGTGGGTAGTATTATGTTATGTAGGCTAATATTTTTTCGATAAACGGTGTTTCGGAAATGTTTGACCCAAAATACACTCTCACGACTTTTAATTTTTGTATTATAAGCATCGGGTATAATGTATATAACATTCATTTCTGATGAAGCCAGTTGTACGAGTACGTTCAGTAATATACAATGGATGTTAGTGCAACTGTGAATTATGTAACAGCCAATGTGAATCAAGGCCTCGAGGACTAGCTGCTTAAGAGATTTGTATGGACAGGGGAGCTTTCCAGTTTATCCGTCCATCATATGACGTCATAATTCACTATGTGACGTGTAGAATGACGTCATTATGAAGCCTGGAATGACATAGATAAGCTCATCAATAATGTATAATTGGTGACGGATCAAGCGTTGTTGTACGAATTCTATGTTTTTACTATTTATTAACCATGCTGTTGAATATTTTGAAACTAATTTAACTGGTCGCTGTTCCTGACATGGGCAGCAACAGCACCCAGCCAAATTAGTTTCAAAATATTTAAAAGTTTACCTGTATAGTTTTCTGGAAATTGATAGTCAGGGAGTTTAGAGATTGATCGATCCCGACACGAGCGAGGGGTGGGTGGAGCTTAGCTAGAGATGGTCGGGACATAGGTAAAACTGGAAAGGTCTGTTGATCGGGGTTGTGTGCTCTACCTCAACACTGCAAGATATGATGATCCTCAGCACGAAGCCTCCTATGGGGGTCATAAGTCTGCTGGCAACAAGTGAACGAAGTACGTGAGCAGAGTCAAGATTAAGGATAACCATTACCCGCACTCGCCTCCCAGATATCCAACATGTGACCATGTGGACAGGCCGGTAAAGTATGCGGCTCACTCGGATGGTGCAAAATTCGCCTTTCCAGAGTACCAACCCATCATATGACGTCCTAATCAACTACGTAATGTGTAGAATGACATCATAATGAATGACGTAATGAATGACGTCGATAAGTACATCACGAAAGCATATTTAAATACCGTCTATGCGTTGTTGTACAAATTGGATGTCTGCTATTTAAAAAATATTCTGTTGAATATTTTGAAAATAATTTGATTGGGCGCTGTTGCTGCCATAGGTAGCAACAGCGCCAAATCAAATTAGCTACAAAATATTCAACAGCTTCCCTGTATAGTTTTCAGGAAATTGATAGTTAGGGCATTCGGGGATCGATAAATCCAAACACGGCGAGGTGTGGGTGGAGCTTAGCTAGTGATGGGCGGGGCATAGCTAAAAATGGAAAGGTCCACTGCCATAGGGTGTATAAACCTCTATGCATCTCACAAATACCGTGTGTTGAGTGTCGCAATATATTCTGATTGCCCATCTGAAAGGGCAGTGCGCATTGGGTGGATGGCAAAGAGGGGAGTTTGCCAATCATGGGATTTGCTTCAGAATGTTCATTAAAGCCAGCTGAAGGTATATATGTCCCTCCAGAAATGAAGGAGATTTACGAGATGCTATCTGAGAGCATTTAGACATTCGAAATATGTCAGTGAGGAACCAGAAACCCCCGTTTGGCGCTTTGCCCTCAAGCTTGGATACTAGGTCATCATTGCCATTACCAGAACTTACATATACAAGATGCAGCATCGTGAGATCGGTGGCCATGTCGGTACTATTATATCATGTTGGCTCAGATATGTGTCAGCGAAACACCGCTCACCAACCAGTACCAATCGAGGAGCAGATGCACCTGAGCGCATCCTAGATGACACAGTGGCGGCGGAGTTGCTCTTCAACTGGTGGGGGGGGGCACGGACGGATGCAGGATTTCGTGTTAATGGGTCATAAAGGCGTGGGCCCGGGAGGGGCTTACCCCTCCTTAATACGTGGGGTCCGGGGGTCCTCTCCCGGAGATTTTTGAAAATTAGATGCTCTGAGAAGCCATCTCATGTATTCTGAGTGATAATTCGTGATTAAAATTGTCAGGAAAATGAGAATTTTTCTCTTAGAAAATGTCAATTTACACAACATGAAAGGAATATTTTAGAAATATTCAACTTGAATGACTGGTTTGCTATGCCAAAATTTCAAATCAGGGCGTGTAAATCGACATTTTCAAGATCATTTCAGAAGGTCTGTCTAGTTAAGGTGTTAATGCCTGGTTAATGATATAACAGAGTGTCGCCATCAGTGATCTGCTTGTGTGTTCATAGATATTGTTGATATAAGATTTATGAGCAATAGCAATACGTGGTCAGTGGACAATGACAGTGCCATAGAAAGGCATATGCACAATACACACAGCATTGCGTGGGGTGTGGTGGGGGTCCTCCACCAGATATTTTGCTAAAATAGATGCTCTTAGAAGTCATCTCCTGCATTTTGAGATATAATTCGGAGTTAAAAATGTACATTAGGACGATTGAAAGGGGGGGGGGGCGGGGGGGTTGGTGGCGAAAGACATTATTAGCCGCACCCCCCCCCCCCCAATTATTTTAAGGGTGACTTTAGCCCCGTTAGCCACCCAGCTCCGCGGCCACTGAGATGACACCCCCTCCCACCCCCAACCACCCACCCCTAAACCACCCCCACCTCCCCCCTCACACCCCGCCCCCGACGTGGAGGAACGAAGGGAGCGATTCATTTCTAGCTTTGCCCCGCTCACCTATATCTAAGCTCCGCCCAAGCTTTGGGGCTGTTGTGATCGAGTTATTATATACTTCAAACACTGACTTCTCTGATCCCATTTTCAAGACAAATGTACAGGTAAGCTGGTGGAGATTTTGAAACTAATTTGACAAGAACATGTTTCTGCCTATGACAGCAACAGCGTAGAGTCAAATTAGTTTCAAAATTTGCAACAGAATGTTTATTAAATAGTAAATTCATCAAATGTAAATTAAATATTGGAGACATACAATTCTTACAACGTGTCGGACTATTAAGAGTTAAAGACGGGTCTAATAGAATCCCTTATGACGTATTGATTATTGATTATGGCGCCATCCTACACGCTGCTTAGCCGATTATGACGTCATATGACACTCTGGAAATGTGAATTCACCTTTCCAGAGTATATTATGACATCATAATGAATGACGTCATGAATGACGTCGATAAGTACGTCACGAGCGCATATTTGAAGACAGTCTATGCGTTGCTGTACAAATTGTTTGCTTTCACTATTTAATAAATATTATGTTGAATATTTTGAAACCAATTTGATTGGGCGCTATTGCTGCCATAGGCAGCAACAGCACCCAGTCAAATTAGTTACAAAATATTCAACAGCTTCCCTGTATAGTTTTCAGGAAATTGATAGCTAAGGCATTTGGGAATCGATGAATCCCAACACGGCGAGGTGTGCGTGGAGCTTAGCTAGAGGTGGGCGGGGCATAACTAAAACCGGAAAGGTCCATTGCGTCTGTAAGTAACCAAAATCAAAGGCAAATAAACCCCTTCCAGGATGTGCTTACCTCACTCTTGTCCTGATCTCTTACGCTTTCACAACGACCACAGCGGAGGAAGAATGGAAGGACATTGTGGAGTAAGCTATTTCAGTGATATATTACAAAACCAAAATGCATTTTGTGTGTTTCAGCTGCTGTGGTATTCTTGAAGACGATGAACTATGTGAGCCTGCCGTCAGCTCTATCTGCGAGTACCCGGGTACACGTAGAGCAATGTGCATGGTTTCTGTGGTTGGTTATGCTTCTGTTCTCGGTAAGCGGTCCTCGATGGTATAATGAGAGACGGATGGGAAACTGATTCTTATTTTATGCCAATCATAATGACAGCGTGATTCAACATATGTCGGGGTGAGGGGTGGGTGTACGCTTCCAGCACTTTCTATAAGGGTGTGGCAAAGTCCCGTCCCAAGTAAAATGTTCCTGTGTGATGACAGAGACCCTGCATTAACATGGTCTGTATCATTCTGCGTTATTCAGAATATGTGAGAGAGCTCAAAGCATCTCATTTTCAGAAATACTAGCGAGAGGAGCCCCAGACATCCCTGTCTCAGGAGTAGTGTGTGACACTCCTAACTCGCGCACCAAATGTCACTCCCTCATGTGTGATGTGCTTCCATCGCCTCTGTTATCAAGAATGGTGACATAAAATAATAACATTGTGGATACTTTGACTAGGTTTCGCAAATAAATGAGTTTAATTGGGGATGTGGAAGCTGATTTATCCATGACGAAGTCGGCCAAAACCGGCCTTTGTAGTTGTCTTGCGGAATGTCAATTTGCCGGGCAAGAGAAAGGTATTTTTGGAAATTTACTGCGGGAATGACTGGATCGGTAAGTGAGCCAGTAATTCCAGAGGTAAACCTTCAAAAATAGTCCTCTCTTGTCCTGCACTTGGACATTCCCTAAGGAAATGTTTTCATTTTTTTAAATAAATTTAGACATTAAATGGTTAGAAAGCACTACAGTTAACTCTTGTTATCATTATGGAGGGGTCCGATCTGGCAATCAACTATCTGACGTCATAATCAAATATGTCCGTTGTTAGCCGATGTGACAATCAAAGTGCTGTATGTTCATAAGGAAACTTGAAATATATATGTCACAAAAGTTCCCGAAATATATGTCGTATGTGGATTTACAATTTAATAAATATTCTATTCAATATTTTGAAACTAATTTAACATCGGCAGCAACAGCTCACATTTAAATTAGTTTCAAAATATTCAACAGCGTACCTATATAGGCTAGTTACAATAAAATTGTTATTGTGAGAATTCGTGGTTAAAAGTGTTAAAATCGATACAATTAGGTCATAGGCGTCGGCAGGGGGGGGGGGGGTCGTTGTGGTCATTCGGTGCGAAGACAACCCACCCCACCCACGCCTCCACAAAAAACAGGCCTACGTAGATAGATAACGCTGGCATTTTCATCACACCCGACCCAATGGACAACACCACATCAAAAAATAATAATCATTATTTGAGGTCTGAGCATATTTTAGCCCTTCTAATTTTGATCGAATTCTTTTATTTTAACCTTGAGAAATGCAGGATATGCATCCTGAGAGCGTCTAGATTTCAAAATTTTCCAGGGGAGGACCCCGGACAAGCTTCACTGAGTCCTGGCCAGTCGACTTCAATCTCTGATCACAGTATTAATCAGCTAGAAGAAGGCAAAAGGTATTGATACTAAGACAGATTAGTAAGCTTAACAAGAGTTTTGTGAAAATTTCTGAAAATATTCCAAGGACATCACCGGAAACAAAAGCTGTAAGTACATTAATAGTGGCATGAGTAGTATTACGTCATCGACATCTCAACAGTTAACACCATCACGACAAGCCATACAACGAAGTACAGACACCCTAGTAGAATATTTCGATTTGGTTTGCTGTGCCCAAATTGTAATAGTATCAACACATACAGAGGACAAACCAGACAATACCGTTATTGTTACTATTGAGATTCCAAATTCGTCAGTAGCTCCAAATTTATCAATGGGCACACAAGATACGGGGAGCAATTGCTCAGATAAACCGCCAGATATACTATATTTGAATCTGAAAACGTTCTGAAATTAACTAAGTCGCGATTTTGTTGATCCATCAAGGATTATCTAGAGACACCCAAGCTCTATATGACCATCCAGCGCTACCAGACCTTAGACGATCTCAAAACACTAGATACATAAGCGGCCAAGACAACCCAGTAAATGCAAACACATAACCATTTCTTTAACACACTAAGCCAGATGTCGACAGACATCAATAACACCATTCAAAAAATCACCTCTACATCGACCGAAAGTGGGGAGAGCCACATAAATCGTGAGATAATGCATGATCATGTGTGACATATTCAGCCTTGTGATTGGTATCTACCATCAGAGATACTCGCGTACGTCGAGGCATGATGCTATGAACTTGATGGGATGAAATTCAATCAGTATTGTTAGTTGGACCACCTGCGGCCAGCTTCATAAGGAAGTGGAGCGATATCATGCTACCAGTGACAATAACACCATGACATTCAATGACCTACACAGAAACATAGTTAAATATTTCCTTTCGGCTAACGAGAAGGAACAGCTTAAATGTGAGTTTAAAAACCCAAAGCAAAAGCCTGGAGATTTAAAGCAATGGCCGATAATGCCTACCCAGACACGAACGATGACAGCTGCCATATCGTCGTTCACACTTATCTGGGAGCATTAACGGACGCGTCATTGGCCGGACAAGTCATCTCCAAGGGTAAGCATACCCTAGACGATGCCCTTAAGGACACCGATGAGCAAGGTAATATGTGTGATTTACTAGATGCGATGGATCTCAATAGTCATACAACCTTCTACGAAGAACTGATGGAAATCGACGCAGCCGATCCTAGACAGTATTACAGACCACCCAACGTTTCCCAAAATCTTAAAAACCTAGAAGACTACATCATCACATTGCAGGACAAACTATGCCAAGAAATCCTTAAACTGGTAATGGAGATCCAATCAGAAACACTAAATATGGTATTACAGGGAATAGCACAAACAGCACCGCTGTCGTCATCACAAGAGAAGCAATAGAATAAACAGGTGCAGTGCTACAAATGTGGACAATTCAGACATACCAAACGTAAGTGCCAAAATCTCAGTAACAATAATAAGCACTCTAGATATCAGTCTAATAGAAACAACAAGAGATCTTCTAAAATGTTGTAACTGTGGCAAGTTGTAGAATCGGTAATTAGTAGGATTCTCATCCAACAATTTGTATAGCAAGAATTGAATTCAACAGTTGTAATACCAACAGAAGCGTCACGCGAATTCACCGCCACAGCCAGTTTGTCGGACATGCAATTGAACTGGCCATTATGTAAACCATCATCTGACGAACCTACAGCCGATGGAAATCACCGAAGTCCAAGGGGCATGGTGTTCTATGAACGTCAGATGAGACAATCATAACCACTTGACTTGTGACAATGACTACGAAGAGCTGGACGGATTCGTTCTAACTGGAGCAAACACTGATGCGTATGGAAGAAGTGGCTGTGGCCATTGTTGCAATACCGCTTATGTGGAGTGCTGCCACCATGTAGATGATGAAAGGCTGTTTGGTGATGTGAAAAGACACAGTCATGCTGAAATGGTGCGATACAGTGACCGTCAAAGCCAATGGTAGAAAAACACCAGCTGATGGAGACAGTGACCGAGAGCGTCCTTGTCCATCTTCAATTAGATGTGCATTGTGGTCACAGTGGACACCGATAAGTATAGTATCAATATCTTAGAGGACATAGGTGCCAGTACATCCCTCATTAGAAGTGATATTTGGAAAAGTATTTTAGGTATGAGACACTTAAGGAAAGTGCAAATATTTTTAGCCACAAACGGTGTTCCATAGATGTGCTAGGGGAAACGGAAGTTAAGTTCCAAGATGCCAAGACCATACACGTCATAATTGTAAGAAAAATGGGTCATGCAGAGTTAATTGGGGCTGATGCATTGCAAGCGGGTAGAGTGGTGATAGATTATAGAAAATGAGAAAGGCAGTGGTACGGGAGAACCTATATATTGCATATTCCCTTTAGGCACCAGACTCAATACTATGCTGAATCCACTATCACGGAATGAAAAGAGTATACAGTTATCGACAAAGTACTTCGCGAATATGCCGATAATTTTGACACAACTCACCCCAATGAATTGGATACGAATCACTTAGTTGAATGTATGATCCCTACTAATTGCCCCCCCCCCCCATTAGGCAACGTGTGTATAGAAAACCTCTACTAAGGGTATATATTGGTAAAGATCAAATTTAAGAAATGTTAGAATTGGTGTGATTAGGCCATCTTCGCCACATTGGGCATCGCCTCTCACACTGGTCCCTAAGAACGATGGGATCTCGCACTTCTGCATTGATTACCGCCGCCTGAATGAAACAGTATCCAGAGAGAGCTACCCGCTACCGAATATCTCTGACATTTCTGGCAGTATGCAAGGTGCAACACTGTTTTCTACGATGGACTTGAAGTCTGGGTATTGGCAGATACGAATGGCCAACATTGAGAAAACAGTTTTCGTCTATGCAGAAGTCAATTCGAGTGTCTACAGATGCCCTTGGGGTATGGAAGTCCAGGTGTCGTATTTTGGAGGTCTATGGACGCTGTCTTTCAGGGTTATATAGGCAAATTCATGGAAGAAATGTGATTTCGCAAGTAAATCAGTTGATTTACTTGGTTATCACATCTCTGCTACAGGCATCTAACCTCAGAAGCCGAAGGCGAAGGTCATTTTTGAGATACCACCCCACAAGAATGATGTTGCTGGATTCAGGACAATATTAGCCACAGCTGGCTACTATAGGTTGCACGTACCTGGTTACACAGAGATAGCCATAGTGATAATAAAACTCACTAGGATGTGCAAACCTTTCTAAGGGGATAAAGAACAACAACTGGCATTTGAGAAATTGAAGAACTTGCTGTTTAGTAAAACTGCGTTAGCCTAGCCAAATCTTCAGAAACCATGCCGTCTGTACACCGATGCTTCTTCCGATGCGATAGGTACATTTTTAGTCCAGGAAGATTACCAAGGTATTGAAAGGATAATCCAATATGTATGTAGTACTCGCAAAGATAGCCAGCTTAACTGGTCGGTTATTAAGAAGGAGCCTGATGCAGTCATCTATGCTTGTAAGGCATTGTGGCCTTATCTGTTTGGGGTTCGCCGTATTCACCGATCACAGACCCCTTAAGAGTCTATTTGTGGGAGAGGTAAGAAACACGAAGGTCCAACTATGGGCAGTGATAATCGCCGAGTATGCCTATTGGTGCAAGATCGAGTATGTTAAAGTTGCTCATTATATCCGAGTAGACACGTTGTCTCTTCTAAGACAGCCTCATGAGGCCGCAAAATTTGATACTGGTGATTATGTAATCTGGGAAGTAGAGGACGGTATTCTGTCATATATACCATTGTAGCCATATGGCATTCAGTATGAAGAGTTATGCACTGAACAAATTGAGGCGTTTCCTGGGATGTACACATAATGGTGTATTATATTGCACGCATGCTCCATCAGAGTTGGATGCTAAGTATCCCCATCTTGTCTTACCATCCAGGTACCGTGTGCAAGTATTGGAAGAGGCACATACGCGTGCCAGTCAAAGTTTACAGAAGACCCTAAGTGTTGTTGGTGATTCTTTTCAGTTGAAATCCTTGAGAAAGTATGTTATTGAGATACTAGATCGATGTGCCACGTGGCAACTAAATCACCCTAATACTACCCGTCCGAGTTACACAGAGATGCTAATGGCCAAGTAAATCGGATAGATTATTAGTGCTGATATTATCGGACCTTTTCATCGAATTGGCCAAAGGCAATCGATACATCATAATAATTGTTGATCATTGTTCTCTATAGGCAGAAGCTTATCATATTCCTTCCATAAAGGCGGATAAGGTTAAAGACAAATTCTTTAACGAGGATTGGGCCAAACATTGTGTCACTGAGATACTGATAAGGATGTGTACCAGGCATTCAACTCCTCCTCATTGAATTCGCAGCCGTGCCCGGGAGCGAATTCAATGAGGAGTTGAATGCCTGGTACAAAGACTATGGGATTGATCATCGTAAAACTATTCACTACCATCCAAAACAATCCTGAAATTTGCGGAAAATCTGTAAAATCCAAAAAGCTTTTTGCAATATGGAAAAAACGTGAGGGCGTGGTCTGCAAACTTTGATAGCTCTTGTCTTGCAAATAAATCATTAAATGTCCAAAGTTTGTCAAGAATTTATGGCATGTTTAATGGGCATATCAATCAATCTACAAATGAGCCCTCTAAACCGGTCAAAAGAACTGGCTTCTGTAGTTGTCTTAAAGAATGTCAATTTGCCGGTAAGCGGAATGACTATGTTTTGAAAATTGGCCAGCCGATTAATTGGCGCGATAACAGAGCTTGTCATTCCAGTAGTAAATTTGTCTAAACCATTCTTCTCTTAGCCTGCAAGTTGATATTAAATTATCAAATATTTGTATTTCTTAACCAGATTTAGCTACGAAAGCGTTAAACTATATTGGCCTATATTAGGCATAGAAAGTATATAATGATATAAATATGAAATGACCCTAATGATGTTAGCAATTAGATTAACAAAACAAATGACTAGAGGTATCAGCTATATGCAATTAACATACCACTCTACAAGAAAGTGCAGCTTATAAACGATGATTGATTATGTATATTTTTATACATATATATTTAGTTCAATTCACCTTTCCAGTTTATCCATCGATCATCTGACGTCATATCACGCCAGAATTAACTAAGCGACGTTTTGGTCATGAATGATTCGATATAGTCCATCTTTAAGGCTTAAAAGTCCGACACGACGTACGAATTGTATGTCTTTGCTATTTAATAAACATCATGTCGAATATTTTGAAACGAATTTTACTGGGCACTGTTGCTGCCATAGGCAACAGCGCCCAGTCTAAGTGATTTCAAAATATTCAACAGCTTACATGTATAGTAATTTTCTGGAAATTTATAGTCAGGGAGTTCAGAAATCGATCGATCCCAACACGAGCGATGTGTGGATAGAGCTTAGATAGAGATGGGCGGGGCATGGCTAAAACTGGAAATGTTCACTGTCATCGAAGATGGCCGAACAAAGATGGCAAATATGTTTGACCATGTCTTGCGAATGCCACAAGACACACTTGTACTGAAAGCCTTGGAACTGGCTGTACTCGGCGCCAACATCTACTCGGTTTAGAGGACCCCACTACACAAACATCGTGTCGTACGTACCGATGTAAAAGAAGCCAGAATGGGCACATTGATGACCGTATTGGGGCAGTACTTGCTCAGTAACCCACGTTATTAGAGTCACTACTATCGTATCCATAGATATCTATGGGTGAATCCAATCTGTCAATCAAGTTTATAACATCATTATCAATTACGTCATACTTAGGCTGACGTCACAATCATAATTGGCAGAAATAAAATAATCTGTCGTGCAGCTGGAATAGTCCGTCAAGTGTACGAATTGTATGTCTTTGAAATATTTACTATTTAATAAACATGCTGTTGAATATTTTGAAACTAATATAACTGCTAAATTAATTTCAAAATATTCAACAGCTACCTGTATAGTTACCTTGATACAGGTTTCGATCCAAACAGGGAAACGCGTGGGTGGAGCTTAATTAGAAATGGGCAGGGCCCAGCTAGCCATGGATTCATCTATTGTGCCACAGATAGCCATAAAAACTACACTATAATTAAACAATTCACCCGGTTCTAATCAAATAAACAATGGATTTCGTGTATAAGTAATTAACGCGTGTGCTCATTCACGCGTGACGCTCGCTCTCCCTAACAGCCAAATGCCTCTATAATTAGGAATTAATTACATTAATTACCACCACCCGTCATTTATATACAGCTGGGGTCTAGGTTTGCTGATCAGACTCAATGAGTGCAATGGCATTATGGGATAGCTTGGAGCAATGTTAAAGCAGAGCAAGCAATGGCAGAATAAAAGAAATTATTTTAACTACTAGCAATTTATTTTAGCGAAAAGCAGGTCTATATTAAATGTCCATATTTACTATTTATGCCCAACAAAGCTCACTGAACTATTTGTTCGGGCTGTAGTTTCAGATTCAGATTCAGATTCTTTAATCACACTCACGCCGTTTTACACGGCATATGAGTAACATATAATATAACATTTATGGAGGTAGTGAATATTGATCTATATAAATAGTAGTAGTAGCAGCAGCAGAAGCAGTAGTAGCAGTAGCAGTAGCAGCAGCAGTAGTAGTAGTAGTAGTAGTAGCAGCAGCAGAAGCAGTAGTAGCAGTAGCAGTAGCAGCAGCAGAAGCAGTAGTAGCAGTAGTAGTAGTAGCAGCAGCAGCAGTAGTAGTAGTAGCAGTAGTAGTAGTAGTAGTAGTAGTAGTAGTAGTAATAGCAGCAGTAGCAGCAGTAGCAGTAGTAGCAGTAGCAGCAGTAGTAGCAGTAATAGTAGTAGTAGTAGTAGTAGTAGTAGTAGTAGTAGTAGTAGTAGTAGTAGTAGTAGTAGTAGTAGTAGTTTAATCAGGTTGAAAATGTTTTGTAATCCCCGTAATTAAGTGAAATCCATGCTAGAAGTTTCTTGTTTTGTGTTGAGAAAAGTTGGAGAAATTTGAAGAAATTTGGACCTTTGCGATAATATTTTGGCAAAATTTTCACTCGCTTATTTTGAAAGAAGTCAAAAATGAATAAGTAGTTCAACTCCTCTTCGATTTCATTCTTATTACAGAGGTTGGAAATGCGGTCTGTTCTGTTAGTTCCATTCCACCGTCCCATATTCTTTTGGTAGATAATGGTTGCTCGTTCTGAATCTTGTAAACAGTAGTAGGGGTATGGTAAAGTGCAGCCGCGTATCAAAAGTATGTCAGCGCGACCGACGTTGCACAGTTCACTGAACATCGCATAAGATTATATAGGTCCGCAATAGGCCGCCCGCCCTTTTGTTGTCCTGACTATAATTTCCAGATATTTCTGTTCAGATATATTCATCAAACTTGGTATATTGATACAACATACTGCAAATGTGTGTCAAATATCAAAAGTAGCTCAGTGTGACCCACTTCGCATATCCCAGCATATCAGGATCGGCATAGAGTCGAGTCAGAGAACTCGGACTACGCCAACCATGTCTGTTTATTTATTTTAGGGGACCACAACTGGTGTATAAAAGGGATTACGTTACATGCCAATGGCAGCAAATGACCACAGTCAAAGTAGTTTCAAAATATTGAACAGCCTGGATGTATATAATTACCTTGAAATTTGGTGTCTGGGAGTTCATGTTTCAAAGTTTCAAATCGAATCTGACACGCGTAAAAGAAGAAATATTGGTTTATCCCAAACAATTCAGACCACCAACGACTCTTAGTGAAATTACTTTTTAGAATATTTAACATACTACTTAGGCCGTGTTCTCACTAGAGACTTAATCAGGAATAACGCCATTCTCTAGTGAGAACACACCCTATGATAGAATTTGCCTCAATCAAAAACGTGTTCATTAATAATAAATCCTCAGATAGTCTGTTAAATATTCTAAAACTAATTTCAGTAAGAGTGAGAACGCGGCCCTAGAATGGGTATAATTTATATACCAGTTGAGTTTTCACTCTATGCCGATTTCTGGTCGAACGTTTCTGCTGCGCTAATGAAACGCAATTATTAATAGCGAACAAATAAACAACTCGCGTGTGCGGGCGCAGACTCACGCGTACATACGTACGGTGTACGTACCGTGCACACATGCGCTCGGATACGCACGAATACGCGCGCACGCATGCACCCAAATACGCATGCATGCAATTGTGTCTATTGGCAGGCGAGTCGTTGACAAACGTGTGCGTCAATACCAATTTGCTTTTTGAGCCTTTTGCCAATAACCAATCGGTGAGTCCACTTTTAGCTATGCCCCGCCCATCTATAGCTAAGCTCCGCCTGTGCTTTGCGTGTTGGGATCGATTTATATACTTAGAATCCTGAATTCACAGAATCCCAATTTCATGGTAACTATACATCTAACCCGTTGAATATTTTAAAAACTACCTTGACTGTGGGCTGTTGTTGCCTGTGACATAGTCAAATTAGTTTCAAAATTATCACCAGACTGTTTATTAAATGGTAAAGACATGCATACAATTCGTACAACTGATGGACTATTCTAGGTTAAAGACAGATATAGTTACGTCAATCGTGACGCCATTTTGATTGCAACGTCAGCCTACATGTGACGTAATTGACTATGACGTCATATACTTGAGTGACAGATCGGATTCATCCATTGATTAATAGCTCTGTGGCATTGACAAATCGGTCAAATTCATAGTTGACGCTCTATATCGCCACCTCGCTATATTGGCGGACTAGCAAAAAGAACCAACAGAAACGCTTTTTGTAACAATCAAATAACAAGATAGAAGCTTTATTTTTTTTTAAATATTAATAACCCCTTTACTGCTGTTTGCAAACTCCACGGTATCATTGATATGAGTCGATCAATGAAATACGGGTATTGATTTAGAGGGCAGAGTTACTGAAAGCTTTTGGTATCATTGACAGCAACAACTTTCGATAGCTCCTCTCTATAAGGCCGTGTTCTCACTAGAGAGTTAATCAGGATTAACGCCGTACGTCAGTATGGCGTTATCCCTGATTAGGTCTCTATTGAGAATAAGGCCTAAGAATACGCCTGGTAACGTCTGTAGGAGACTGAATAATGTAGACGAATAAAGTAGAAGTAAAAGGGTTTTCAAATATTTGATGAGTTTACAATTTACTAAACAACTGTATTTAGCGTGATAAGGGGCAGCCCATTTTAAAATAACTTAGTTGATTGTTCAATTTAATAGATAATATGGTATTATATATTATAATATCATTGTTTATACTAAATACAGATTCAGAGTGGCTAAATATAGGCATAATTATAGAAAGTATTTTATAAACACTCAGTTAAACAAAAAAACAAATATGCATAGGATGACCCTTGTGTAGTTTTTGTACAAGCGTGTATAGGGTCGTATGTCACTCGGAAGTATTCGGCTCTTTCCGTAATATTCAGCATATTTTACGAAAATAACCGAAAACGTCCGAGTGTGTCGTAAGTTATGATTAAAGGTGAACACATGTTTAAATTTTTGTTTTTCAATTTCCCAGACCTGTCTGACTATCAGTTTCCAGCAAAGTATACAGATAAGCTGTTGATTATTTTGAAACTAACTTAACTGGGTGTTGTTGGTGGCAGCAACAGCACCCAGTCAAACTAGTTTCAAAATAATCAACAACATGTTTATTAAATAGTAAAGACATACAATTCGTACAAACAACGCTTAATCTGTAGTCAAATTTAGCTGCGTCATTTATGGCGTAATTTATTATGATGTCATAATACACGTCACTCAGTCGATTATGACGTCATATGATAGATGGATAAACTGGAATACGCCATTACTTTCAAACCCGAAATCTAAATTTCAAGGTAATTATACAGACAGACTGTTGAATATTTTTAAAACTAAATTGAGTCGGGTCAATTGCTGCCTCTGACAGCGACCAGTCTTTGTCAAATCAGTTTAGAAATCGGCGCGGCGTAGCTAAAAATGGGCTGGGCATAGCTAGAAATGGGAGGGGCATAGCTAGAAATGAGCGGGGCATAGCTAGAAACAGGCGGGCATAGCTAGAAATGGGCGGGCATAGCTAGAAATAGGCGGGCATAGCTAGAAATAGGCGGGAATAGCTAGAAATGGGCGTGGAATAGCGAGAAATAGGCGGTCATAGCTAGAGATTGGCGGGGCATAGCTCGAAATGGGCAGGACATAGCTAGAGTATGGATCCCTACTCTGAATGAATCGTAGAACTGAACTGAATAGAAGACTTACTGTTCACCTCTTAACCCATCTAACACTTCGCATTCCGGTAGGGCCTACATAGAGTGGCAAATCATCACAGCGAACAAAAGTAATTATGAGAAAGAAACATATTAAAAATATTTCTATCGCATTGGAAGAAATATCTCAAAATAGGTGTCTCCATATACAATTATACAAACAATTTAAACTTAACAACTCTTAGTCATGTAAACTATGAATGTGCATATTACAGTCGACAGATACAATGTATTAAATGTCATATATCTATGGACCGAATTGTGACAAACAGACTAAGCCGAGAACATACGGAAGCATCCGACTGCATACGAAAACATCCGACAATAAACGGAAATATAGGATACGAAATGACAGAATGGACCTTTCCAGTTTTAACTATGCCCCGCCCATCTCTAGCTAATCTCCACAACACTTCGCGCGTCACGGTTGGGATCGATCGATCCTCGAACGCCCTGACTCGCATTTTCCAGAAAACTATACAAGTAAGCTGTTGAATATTTTGAAACTAATTTGACTGTTTGCTATGGCAGTAGCAGCGCCCACTCAAATTGATTTTAAAATATTCAACAGAATGTTTATTAAATGTTAATGACATACAATTTGTACAACGTGTCGGACTATTAAGCGTTAAAGACGGACTAAATCGAGTTATTTATGCCATAAGTAATTATGTCACGTCACTTAGTTAATTATGACGTGAGATGACGGGCGGATAAAGTGAAAAGGTCCATTGATGAATGATTTGCAAAAAGGCTCGCCAAGCAGTCTCGAGTGTATAATATAGAAAATAATGTATATTGCGTACCGCACCACGCGCTCTAACCAATAAGCCCTGTAACTAGCCAGTTATCTTGCCATCTTACTGAACAGATTCCGTTCTGATATAGACCTAGTCGGCCACTTCCGTAGCTGCATTGAAACGTACAGTTCTAGTTTACGGAAACAGCCTAGGCCGCTCCTATTGTAATATACGCCAACTTTTTCAGTTGATAATTTTAGTTAATTACTCATTCAATGGGCCGATCCGATATGTCGCTCAAATATATGACGTCATGATAAATTACGTCACATGTAGACTGACGGCAAAATTAAAGTGCCTAATTTATGGCGCATCTATCTCGGTCACGAACGTTATATAGCCCGTCAAGTTGTACGAATTGTATGTCTTTGATGGATTTATTTAATAAACATTTTGTTGAATATTTTGAAACTAATTTGACTGGGCGCGACCGCATCCAGGCAAATTAGATTTAAAATACTCAATAGCCTACATTTATAATTATATTACGTTTGCGATTCTGCGAATTCAGGGTAAGTAATTGATCCCAACACACCCAAAGCGAGGGCGGAGTTTAGCTAGAAATGGGCGGGGCATGGCTAGAAATAGATCGCTCTATGAGAGTCAAACCTGTCTATCAAGGACACCGTGTGGTCCGCCAAAGGTGGTCACTTAAGACAGGTGGCTGGCCACCCGTCTTAGACACACCATCTTTTGCCTCTAAAAGCTATAGATGAATCCATTTCTGTTGATGTCAGCGCCACTTCTTTGTACTTTATGCGTGCGTTAGAATCGATTTAATTAGTGAAACCTGAATTTCAAAATTTCAACGTATCTAGGCCTCTATACAAGTAAGCTGGTGCATATTCAGAAACTAATTTGACTTTGGTTGCTGGTTACTATTTTCGCAGCAGCTCCTAGTCAAATTAGTTGCAAAATATTCAGCAGAATGATTTTAAGACTCTAAATTAATCAAAAACATGCAATTCATGTACCTTCGTGACTTTGGACCTGCTGAAAATTTTGAAATCGATTTGACTGAATGGCTTTCAGTTAAATTGTTTTCAAAGGATTCAGTATATCCAGGATTAAGCCACATTGAAAATTCAGTCCTAAAAAATTCAACAGGCACACATTCAACTCGTGTATGGTCAAAATTATTTGAAAATGAAGTGTTGTTTGTTAAATGTCCATTCACAGAAAACACAAGGTTTTTGTATAATCTACCGCTGCAACGGTGGGGTCTGTTATCCTTCATACACATGGACATTCTCCAAGACAGCTACAGGATCCATTTTCGACCAGCCTGGCCATTAACCACTTAACCTTTCAAATCCAAATCTATAAACCCTTTAACACACCCAATTCGGACAAAAACACCTTCTGCAAGGATCTTGAAAAATGTCAATTTTCAGACCTAGAGAAGACTATGTTTTTTTAATTTATCACTGGAATGACTGGCTCGATAAGAGAACCAGTCATTTCGGTGATAAATTTTCAAAAACAGTCTTCTCTTAGTCTGCTAATAGCCATCTTCAAAGAGAAAATTGCCGGTTTTAAAGCAAATTTGAGTGTTAACGGGTTAATTTCAAGAGAGGCATTTATCCAGGTAATGTGTTAAGTATTCTTAAACTAATTTCACTGGAACGTGTTGCTGCCATAGGCAGGAACAGCTCTCAGCCAAATTATTTCGAAAATACTCAACAACATATTATCTACATATTAAAGAATCTGTCCGTTCTAGTCTGTAATGGTTAATAGTCAAATGGCTATCGGGGTTTTTTTCAACAAACTTAACCAGGCACACGTGCACTTTTGGTAAAATGTAGACTTAATACTGTACAGAATATTATATTGACTATATCGATATTAAGTTCACTAGATGCCGTTATAATGGTTGGTTGGGGCAGTATGGCCATACTGACAGTTTCAATAGGATTGGATTACATGCGTATATATTTATCGTATAAATAAGGCTAATAAACATCTCATGAAATAGCTTGGCAACTCAAATAGTCTCCTTGATTCTTGGAACAAACAGGGTTACACTACCACTACACAAAAAACCATAGTCCGGTAGCAGGTTGCGGTATTCGTAGGTAGTAGGCCTCGTTTTCACAATACTTACTCCGGAGTAACACCATACCGACATACGGCGTTATTCCGGATTAAATCTCTAATAGAAACGCGGCGTAATGCCGTGTTCTCACTAGAGACTTAATCAAGAATAACGCCATAATGATGTATGGCGTTATTCCTTATCAACTCTCTAGTGAGAACACGACCTTAGGCCGTGTTCTCACTGGAGAGTTAATCGGGAATAACGCCATACCTCAATATTGCGTTACGCCGGTTAAGTCTCCAGTGAGAACACGGCCTTAAATTATTTTGACGAGCCCTGATAATACATGTTACTGGGCATGTAGTGGGCCAATGCCGGGCCGTGTTGGTCAGCTATTGGCCCAGCACCCGCCCAGTAACATGGAAGGTGTTTTTTATACCGATCTATGAAACTTCTTATAATGAATGAATTCAAGAATGTGTTTATTCTTTAGTCCCTTAAAACTGTTTGTTTTAACAAATTGACTTGAAAATGCTGAAATTGAGCCAAAATCTGTGTACACCTATATAAATATTTCGATAGACTTTCTTCCTGTTGGAGCAGTTAACCCTTTAATGGTCAAGACTTATCAATAAATAAATAATTGTTGCTTAGTTAATCTCCATTTTCAGGCCAAGAGACAGCGACAATATTTGAAATCTTACCACTAAAATGGCTGACTCGATACGCGCAAATGGCTTGCAAATGGACAATCCCCAAGACCACTGTAAAGGCCAATGTTAGCCGACTTGACCATTAATGGGTTAAAATGTGTGTGCAAATGTTAACACGTCGCCAAGCATCCCTGAAAGATGTCAGAACAATATCATTACATGTGTTCGAATATGCTCTTTCCTTGAGACAACGAACTATGATATTTTACCACATAAATAATATCCTGCTGTTACAGATATGAGGGAATGGGAAATGTCTTTCCTGCGACAAGGGTAAGATGCAGCTTGTCTAAGATGTGTTGTCCGTTGACAATTCCCTGATAACGCAGATTACTGGGCCGGTACTAGACCAATACCGGGCCATACTGACCTGGTATTGATCCAGTGCCGGACCATAATCTAAGTTATCAGGGTCGATCTTACGGCATGCAGGAAAACATCATTTTTGTCACGCGGTGTTCAATCTGACACATTATTCCCATCTTGATGGCAAATAAACTAAGTTAACGATCAATACAAACTAGACGCTTAATTAATGAACCTTTTGAACACAAAATTAACAATCCATAACATTGGAAACGTAATTTTGACGCTTTGAATCCGAATGGTCAAATGCGAAAAATCATTTATGATATCGTGAATGTTCTGTTGACAATCATCAACTGAATTTAACAGGGGCAACAAACGCAGCTCACAGTCAAATTAGTTTCAAAATTGTCAGCATTTTAACCCATTTTGTGTTAACAACACCTCAAAGCGCTCAAAATGCTACTCATATCAATTAACCCTTTGATGTTCAAGATTTTACAAGTAAACTGTAATATGTTCAAACAAAGAGAATAATACCATCTTTGTATATTTTCTACTTAAATTTACAAAAATAGCTTTCTGTCGTCCTGTCAATGGGCATTTCTCAAGACCACCGCCGATGCCATTTGGCGGGCTTCAACATCGAAGGAATAATGGTAAAGAAGGTTCACGTGTCTGCTTGGCCAGTGTCCATCTGACGGACAAGAGAATCCAACATCTTTTTTAAGTATACCACTTTGCCGAGCCAGTCATTCCAATGATAAATATTAAAGAAAATAGTCTTTTCTTGATCTGTAGATGGACAATTCTCAAGACCACTGCACTGCAATTGCCATTTTTGGTCCGATTGGCAATTAAAGGGTTAGGTTGACAGAACAGAAGTTAATAACTCGTATGCTTGTTTTAACCTTGGCATTCTGGCACTTAGGAAACTAAGGGTTAATTAACGCCTATTAATACTGATCTTTATTTAAAACAGTCCATCGTTATATGTGCGTCGTCCTTATTTGCACATCGGCCTGATAGCGTTGGTCGTTAGAATTTGAACCTTATCAAAGTTTGACAAGCATACTTGTGGCCCATCCTGGAAGATCGTTACGGATCCTGCACCAGCCAGGGGTATATCACATTCCCATAGCTGTATACTGGGCTCTCGGATAGGAGTAGAGCGCATTGGCATGAGTCTTAGCTGGGTACAGTCTATTGGAGGAGGGGAAGCTCCCTGTGAATGGAATAATAATAATAATAATAATAATAATAATAATAATAATAATAATAATAATTAATAATAATAATAATAATAATGGTGATGATGATGATGATGATGATGATGAGGCACAAATCATTAATAAGAATCAACCATGCACCGAGTGTTAAAAGGCAAGTATTAGCAGCAATGGAATAGCGAAATACAAAACTTATGGAAAGGAAACACATATAATGCTTTTAAAACCCACCCAGAAACAAAGAAATATATCAGATCACATAAGGTTTATATTTAACCGATTCAGAACAGTTAATAATTGCCTACCAATAGAAACAAGACTTTGGGCGGGACTACAAGAGAGGAACGAAAATGTAATTTATGTCAACAAAACTGCATATCACGATATCTTCATGTGCGACCTTTTCAATGAAAAATGCAAAGCATAATTATCAAGATACTACCTTATAGTACATAGGTTAAGGGGAAAATTGTGCACTTTCTGACAAAAGTGTTAAATTTGGCGCACATGCCCGCTAAAATACAGAGATTTATTTAAGAGGAGGGTACCCATCGCCATCAGTAGGGTATCTGGCTGCTATCTTGATCGGCCCATTGAATGAGTAATTAACTAAAATTATTAACTGAAAAAGTTGGCGTATATATATTAGAATAGGAGCGGCCTAGGCTGTTTCCGTAAACTAGAACTGTATCTTTCAATGCAGCTACGGAAGTGGCCGACTAGGTCTATATCAGAACGGAATCTGTTCAGTAAGATGGCAAGATAACTGGCTAGTTACAGGTACCCATCGCCATCAGTAGGGTATCTGGGTGCTATCTTGAATTTCTAAATAGCCACCATGAAAAGCTATTTGCACTAATATCTCAGCTTCTAGACAACATAGAAACGTGATGCCGGAGTCTAAACTTACATTTTCATGGTCAATGAATCGATATTTGTCACTCTTGGACATGCAGAACATTTTGACCACGCTGACATCTTACCACGACCTTGGAAACTAGAAATTCTAGAGTGTTCCTGGAACGTAGCTTGTTTAAAATGGCATGCATTGGTATATGACGATATTGCAATGCAACATCAAAGATAACCCACAATTGATCAAGTGCAAGTGCATTAAAGTTAGCTACAGCCAAGACAACCATATGTGTATCTACTGTCAAGATTGTTATTTTTCAAAATCATGATTGTGTCCAATGGGCGACATATAACAACAGACAGGTGCCAGCGTCCTCGTGGAGTACAAGCTTGAAGATAGTCCAGCTCAGCCAGGCCTGTGTGCTGATGATTACTTTTCCACTAGGATTCGACGATCGTACACCTTCAGCTAAATAATGAAACGGCCCTTCCTTGTGTTGGTAGTCACTGGGGAAACGTTGCCAGTGTATTGGAATATGGAATAAGAGCCACTGGAAGTCCCGTGCCCGTTCTGCATTCTGTGCTATCCAGTTAATTACTTTAGACTAGCTTCCATATAACCATTCAATGTTATGTCAATCCTATTGACAGGCTCAAGCTCGGATGTAATGTATAACATAAATACCTGCTAGGCATAATCTGCTCATAATCGTATTTGTATCCAAAGTCAACAAATCGGCACTGTCTCCAATGTATGGATTACCCATCTCACGTGTGTTGACACTAATGGCAATACCTCCTTTGCAAAATTATTTAGTACTGATGGGACTTGCTTATGATGTTTTGTGGATGTCTGATCGACCCGAGTTTGGTAACTTTTCAAACCACTGCACTACTCTAGATATCTCTGGCCTTCCAACCATCCATCTCTCCAGGGCATGCAGATCTCCTGTCAAACAAACAGCACTACCATCACCCTGTATGATTTCATTGGTCTGCCCATGACCTTGGTATATAGACATCGCTGAAAACCAAGCTGAGTTTTCTGTATGGCAAGATGTTCCTGGTTATATTATCTGTAAGTTTCAAAACGCCTTGTATCTAGGTTGACCATGCCACTGATGTCTTCCGGTAGCCAACTGGCGCAGTAAGCAGCGTAGTGAGGGTTTCTGACGCCCGAGGGCAAACCAGCATTTTGCCGCCCCCTCCCATACCCCAAAAGTGGCGCACATCAGCTAAACCATCACCAATGTCCCTGTTGACGCACCTTCCCACCCCAACACTAGATTAAAGTAGATGCCAGGGGGCAAATGACCCCTGAAACCGCCATCACAATGCCACTGGGCACAGTTTGTGTGGCTATGCGCGCAAAGCCTGCGAAGTATTTGCAGCAAGCATTGAATCTACATCTGAAAATTTCTCGCCTCGCATAGATTGGCGTAACAAATTGTAGCATCATTAGGTCAAACTGCAGTCAGTGTCCAGTGCTGCAACTGGCGGTAGCCTGTACACTGCACCTCCCTTCATTCAGCAAAGGAATGGTAACAGGTATTAGCAACAAGTATTCTTCATATTCACATTGTTGCACTACGTGTATATTGGCTGCGGTCGCTTGGTGTGCGTACCTAGTCCTTGTAACACGCGTCTCACTTGAAGCATGGAATCTACACGCCTGGGTGTCTCAATGTCGGCTTCAATAAGCCAGGTCGTCCAGTCACTCCCCTGTAGACAATCTCCGAGTAACTTTTTAATGTTCATTTCTACATACAAATCACCCATCATAATCACGATTTTTTCTTCCCTGTGAGATTCTGGCCAAAACCACTAGACTTGTTTAGCAATTAGCAAAAACTGGCTGGTCTGCAGCAACCACATGAATGTATCTATGATTTTGATGATGTGCTGCACATTTAATAATATCTATTGCATGTAATATCATACACGTCGAGTGAGACTTCTGGCGAAACAGAGGAAGATGTTTTACATTTGCAAGCATTTATCCATTGGAGGCTGCTGACTGGCATGGTACTCAGCCCACAACAGATAGTCATCAGGGTCTAGTTGAGAGTTGTAAAATAAATTTTCAATTTGGCTCAGCCAGCGTTGTTCTTTTATGATTTATCCACTGACCTTGATTGGATCAGCGTTTAAGTCGCCTCGGGTGACTGGCACAATAGTATCAGTCTGTTTTAGAAGCATGTGCCACTCGGGTGTAAGGTGGTACACTTAGCTACTGTCTTGAAATCCAATCTGAGTATCATCTGGTGATTATAATGATGATGAATACCGATTCCTTGACCCAGAAAATGTATGTTTAGATGCCAAGATCGTGTTTCTATATCGTCTAGGAGCTGATCTATTAATAAAAAATATATTTTCATATCGGCCATCTTGAAATTTAAGATGGCGGCCTAATGTCATGTCGATACGGATAGGTACCTCCTCTTAAATAAATCGCTATATCCTAGCGGACATCTGCGTCAAATTTCACACGTTTTTCAAACAGTGCACAATGGACATTTGCATTTTTAGCTATGCTCCGTCCATCTCGAGCTCAGCTCCACCCACAACTACTTGACTATCAATTTCCAGAAAACTACCGGTAAGCTGTTGGATATTTTGAAACTAATTTGGCTGCGTACTGTTGCTGTCTATGGCAGCAACAGCGCCAAGTGAAATTAGTTTCAAAATATTCAACAGCATATTTATTAAATAGTAGAGACATACAATTCGTACAACGTGTCGGACTATTAAGAGTTAAAGACGGGCCAAATAGAAGCATTTATGGCATAATGAGTATGTCGTCATCCTACAGACCGCTTAGCAGATTATGACGTTATACGACCTCAGATGATAGATGGGCGCCCTGGAACGTTGAATTCCTCTAATATGTGGTCCTTGACCACTGTACTATTATTAGACCAAACTAGTACAAATTCTAAAAGCTTCTCTCATCTACAAACCGAAAATTACCAATTATTTACTGTAAATTAATCAGAATTATCCTAATGTAGTTCCCTATCCGCCGTGCGCTACGACGACGACGACGAATGGAAAGACGACGACGACTACGGGAACGACGACGACGACGACGACGGAAATGACGACGACAGCGGCGGCGGAAACGACGGCGGCGTCCGCGACAACGACGACAGCGGCGGCGGAAACGACGGCGGCGGCCGCGACAACGACGATGACGACGTCGACATTTCACAACACGTATGACAGGGACAGCACCTAGCAATATTATTCCAATAATGAACACTGACCTGAGAATGCCCTGAGCAACGTGTTGCAAATGTACTGATTAGTAGTCGTCTATTTACCACCTTCATATCGAGTGCCTTGTTAGGAAGCTTTGAAGACAATAGTCTGCCACTTTAACCCCCCTTGTGGCAACGTGTCGTTATAATGGTAACACCGCCTCTACGGTAGTCTTGAGTTCTGTCTATTTGCAGGTCAAGAAAAGACTGTTTTTTAAATTGTACCACTAGTCTTCTCTTGGCCTGCAAATGGGCACCGACTGAGAAAAAATCCAGATTTCCTAGACGATTAACACTATAATCGGCAAGACGGTCAAAAGCCCAACTCTTTAAAAAATATTTTCCTGAAATCCAGTGATAAAATTCCAAACAAACAGTTCTCTGGGCCAGCAAATGGTTATTCACTGAGCACATATTCGAATTTTGTTTTAAAATCTTGACAAACGAAAAGATTAATTGATAAAAGTAACAGTTTGCGCGCTTTGAGGCGCTGTTAACACAAGCGTAGTTAATACAGGTGTTTGTGCTGTGGGCGGTGTTGCTGTGGCCTGCTACTGGCTATGACAGCAGCAGCCCAAGCCAGTACTACCAACAATATAAACGCAAACCACCATCTTACTCAGCACGTGTAAGAAGCCTTGTATTAAGACACAAATCATGGGGGTGGGGGCCAGTTTACCAATCAATCGTATAACGTCATAATCATCGACATGACGTGTAGGATGATGTCGTAATCAATGACGTCAAGAATGACACAGCTAGTCACTCACGAACGCTTAATTGATTCATAAAACCAATCTAAGTTAACAACGAACATTTCAAATCGTAATATTAGGTATCCTATCAATGGAGATTCATCACAAAAAAAGAAATAGTAGTAATTATTGTGCGGCGAACATGAACATCCTAACCCTGTAGCGCTACTATTAGTCATCGCAAAGTTATTAAGCCTTGAAATTTGGTAATTTCTAAATATTTTCCGATAATTTTAAAAGATAGCGTCATGGCGCTAAATTACGTGTTAAGATCGTATTAATAATTATCCAATGATCCATAAATCTGTAAGTTTCACAATTTATTTACATTCATCTCCTTATCCATATTACGATTATCCATCCATCCATACCCTTATCCAATTCACGAACCCATCCTTCCATCCATCTATCTATCCATTCCCGTCCCATCCCTTATCCAATCCATCCACTTGGTACACAACTGCCCACCACCTCAGGGGCAGGTGTCTGAGCGTACACGTACATACCAATTTTCTCGCGATTCCGTTTTTTATTATATCATATTTATCAATCACTACATTTCACAATTAATTTTGCATTCGTCTCCTTATCCATTTCACGTTTATCCATTAATCAATCCCGTATTCTGTCCTCATGATAGGTTCTCATTACACACCTGCCTACCACCCGATACAGTTCCTGAATCACTCCATCAACGCCCTCCCATATATGTATTAGCCTCAACGCTATATCCCTTTGAGCTGATTTGTTTGCTGCCTCAGAGCGCACTGGTGGTACTCAGCGCTCAGCACACCGCTAATACTCCAGTCTCCAATGCGCGCTGCATTAAAGAGATGATAATCTCATATCAAAGATTGTATTGTACTGATATATTATGGTGTATAGATTCCATATCATTCGTATCCTGTCACATTCCCTTATCTGTATCACAATCGTCTGCTTTGTAATATCGCGTAAATGTTGAACTGTGATCGTCGCCATTTCGTCTCCTCAAGCGATAGTGTGTGATGTCATATAAGTGCCAATGCATGACATTCTTTATTACGCAATACTCTTCTTGTTGAATATTTTGGAACTAATTTAACTGGAAGCTGTTGCTGCCTAAGGCAGCAACAACTTCCAGTCAAATTAGTTTCAAAATATTCATTAGCTTACCTGTATGATTGCTTTTATACCACATTGCCAAACTATCAATTGCACCTCTATGACTGAGTGTATATACCGAGGCGGACACGCTACGTTTTTTCTGATTGGTTGAAAGTAAATCATGACAGCCATCATACGGTGTGAAAATGTACCAACATTTAGCTACTAAAGCCTGAATATCTTTCCTTAGCGGCGTGATAAAAAGCTTAAAACTACCTGCATAGATTATGAGTTGCATATTAGATCACCTGAATAGCTATCGAAAGATGAGATTAGTTATCCTTTAACGATGCACATCTTCACATCCAATGTTTGTAGTTCACCCTACCCATTACCCTACCGCCCTCCACCCTTTATTCCCTCCATCCCTAGACCCGTCCACCGATCAGTCCATCCATCCCTACATCCACCCGACACTAACTACGTTCAACATAGCACTATAGTAGCACCATATTCATCCATTCATCTATCAACTCCTATAAAGGCATGTATCCACTAGCCCACGGGCCTATAGTCGGTATCCAGCTGTCCACCATCGATGAAATGAATCTTTCGCATGTAATCGCCTATTCCGATCATTCTATGTACGATAGGCCAACATATCTTCGCATATCATATGACTCAAAGTATATATTTCACCATCCATCACCATACCGCCTTCCACCAGTTAGTCCTCCGTCCCTAGACCCATCCACCCGTCCCTCCATCCATCCTATATCCACCGACACTAGTAATGTTCAACATAGCACTATAGTAGCACCGCATTCGTCCATTCATCTATCAACCCCCTAAGGGCATGTACCAACCAGTCAACCGGTCTGAACCTAGGTATGATCCATCTGCCCACCTACGATGAAACGAAGCCGTCTTTCGCATGTAATCATCTATTCCGATCATTCTATGTACGATAGACCAGCATATCCTCACATATGATACAACTCAAAATATGTATTTCACCACCCATCATCCCACCGCCCTCCACCCGTTAGTCACTCTGTCCATAGACCCGCCCACCCATCCCTCTATACATCCCTACATCCACCCGACACAAACAACTTTCAACATAGCACTATAGTAGCACCGTACTCATCCATTCATCTATCAACCCCGATAATGGCACGCATCCACCAGTCCACTGGCATGATCCCACGTATCCAGCTGTCCACCTTCAATGAAACGAACTCGTCTTTCGCATGTAATCGCCTATTCCGATCAGGTAGCACTTGCGTCTAGACTCGACTAAGCCAATATTCCGCATACGGTCTAAAAGAAGAACACACACATAGCCAAGACTTTTCTGATCCAGCGGAAGCTTGGTCCTATTTGAAGATACAAGACAAGATACCGCAGGCAGCAGTAAGCAGCTCAGCAGAATCAGGGGAATCCACTACAGTTATATTTATAAGTTATTTCTGCGCTGTACTGTAGTCATCATTTTTCGCAGCGTGTTTAGCGCAAAGTTGCTTAAACGTGCCAGCCAAACTAGACACATGTCCATAAGTGAAAGAAATATTATTAAATGTCTGTCAAGGTGAGAGATGTGGGGTGTGTGTGGTGGGTGGCGGGTTGTGTGTATCAAAATGCTCAACATTTTCAACCAGACAGGTTTCCATTATTCCCTAATTAGGAGAAATCAGAGACAGGCGTACACACGTGCATGCATGCACACACGCACGCATGCATTACCATCTTCCCCTTTATTATTTAAAGGACAATTCCGGGATTGGTAAAAGTGTTCTTTATTTGAAAGACTATCATATGACTAACATATTGAATCCTAAATAAAAACAATAGACAAATAATACGAGTAATTATACCATCGTAAACATGGGATTATTTTATCTCCCGGGCGGCGCCATTTTCTTGCAAAGAGAGGGGGATTTCACGAGATCCTGACGTCATCCCCGCACCAACGCTATCTTTGCCGAGCACGAAGGCTGTATAGTAAATATGTATATGCATGGAGGCCTAACATGTGCTAATTTGTAATCGTTAGGACGTTGTCCAGCTAAGCTAGTAGGTTTTTCAAGTATTTATAGTATCCGAAGTCGGTGGGGAATCGTTAACCCCTAGACGGCTGAAGCATAGATTCCATTTTCTCTATCCTATCAGAATGTGTCGATTTTGGTAACAATGCTACTGTAAGTCATTGCTGTGCACGACAGCAACACGTTTCAGCAACATTTTTTTTTCAAAATGTATCCCGGCACTATCTCCATAAGTAGGCTATTACGCATTTCACACCATGCGATAAGGGTTCAATGAAGTGGCACACTTGACACGTGCGTATTGTCAAATTACTCAGTCGACTCAAGATACCTTTATAGCGTTTGTCGCAGGCAGTGTAAATATATATTCCAAGAAAACATATGATATAATAATATTGCCGGAACCACCGAACCGATTGTGATAATTCCGATAACTACCTGTAGCTGCAAATTCGAAGATTTTTCCAATGCTAGGGATGTTAGAATCGGTCTAGTAGTTCAAAAGATACACTCTGCTGGGGAAATTAAGCCAGCAAAATTTCAAACAAAAATTTCAGGATGCGTTCTATCCATCATCCCATATCAGAATGAGTATTACAGCTACAATGACAGAATTTACTGTGCCGAATCTTTACAATGTTACATCAAAATATCTTAATTATTGAAATTACTACAGCTTGCCGGGCAATATTGATCGCCGATGAAAATTCCCAGATTTTATGTCAAAATGGTAATTCATTTGGTGATATCTCTGGCAATATCCACGTGGGCAAATTTATAATCGGTCGGGCAAATAGCCATTTCTTTCAGCTTTAGGCACACTCCAATTTAATGACAATACGCAAAGATAGAGTCTGCGAGATAAAAATCATCTCATGCTGAATTTTACCAATTCTCAGATCGTATCTTAGATGAATAATGATTTTTATATATATTCCAGTCTTTTGAACCTCTTATCCGATATTAACATCCATTATATCATATTAATCCCGAGGTCGTCACCTATTTAGATGTCCTCGAATCATTGGAATCGCGTCAGCGGTTCGTTTGCTATTATCATTTACGTATACTTCCTTAAAATATATACCCCGCATCTATTGGCCTCGCTCCTCCAATCAGAGCAATAGCGGTGGTGCGGGGCTGACGTCGCTAGACGAGATAAAATGGCAGCGCCCCAATGCGCGAAAAATTGTCAATTTTACCGACTTTATCTAGCGATAGTTGGTTACACTATTTCTATCTGATTATTATTCTGACGCATTTCATTAAATATGTAATAATCTTTCAAATAAAGCACACTTTTTATCATCCCGGAATTGTCCTTTAAACAACAGCAATCATAGGCAGGCGGTGAGAAGCACGAATGCAAGCATGAACACACGCACACATGAGCGCACACACGCGCGCAGGTAATACCCTCTTCCTTTTTATTATCTACACAAAAGCAATCAGACACAGGCACTCACGCTAACGCGTACTGATGCAACTATCATATAGTTACCCTCTACCATCTTGTCATGTATTGTTTAAACAATAGCAATCCGGGGGAAACAAGCAGGAGGGCAAGCAGCCAGGCTGGCACGCACATTCGCACACATCCAAGCATACACACACCACCATCAGCAAAATTGATTCCCCACACTAACCGTTAGCTCCTCTAGAATCACCTCTGGTAACTGGCAAACGGCTAATTGTATGTAGTAGTAGGCCTAGCAGCAGTGACACCAGCAGCAACGACACTCCCACCTCCACACCAAAATTAATTACTATAACCTGTCATAGCTCACGCAATGCCCAAAGGAAACAGACACGCCATCATTTGTGGTTAAAGTTCTCATAAATTGCTAAAGGACGCGCATCCTAAATAAATTTAGGACTATTTTCGTATATGTTAGACACTAACTGATTATGAGTTTAGCCACCATGATGGGGAAACAATTTGAAAGATATGATTAGGGACTATAGCTGATCAAGGTTTGTTCAAGTGAAATTAATATATATACACAAACATGGCCGCTGTGGAACAATCAAATTGTAGCATATTTATTTGATGTATTTTGAAAGCAATTGGAAATTGAAAATGTCTTCAAGAGAACTACTGGGACGATTTCAATTATATTTAGCTGGAAGCATCCTTAGGGCATTGAGATCCAAGTTCGCTCAAACGAAGCCAATCAGCCAATTTGGTTGGTGACCATCTTGAACTTGGTCCGTTTTAAAAAAACGTGTTTACAAATGTTCTTCTCCGAAACCGTTTGAGGGATTGATTTACAACTCATGAAATATCATTTAGGGTAAGAGCTGGTCCAAGCTTGTTCCAGGAAACTTGGTTGGCGAAATCGTTTGCCAGCCATAGTGAATGACCTCGTGGCGAGCGTCTTGAAACATTTTCCCACCAATAAAAACTCCCATAATAAAAAAAATGGGAAATTTAATATGTCTCTCGAGAAGCACTAGGCCGATTCACAATATGTCTGGCAGGAAGAATCCTCGGGGAATAGGGATCCAAGTTTGTTCAAAGGAAACCGATCGGCTAGTTGGCCAGCAACCATCTTGGATTTTGGACAATTAAAAATCTTCTCCAAAGAGGCTAGGGTAATCGGTTCCAAACTCATAAAACATTATTTGCAGCAACAGCTGAGCCACGTTTGATCAAGCAAACTTGTTTGGACAAATGCTTCAACGCTCATCTTGGATGACCTAGTTTTCGTGAAAACGACTTATTCTGAAATGGCAAGATTTAGTAGATATGTTAGGAACTATAAGGACCATTAATTCCTTTCAAGGGAAGTTGCGAGAAAGCATCCTTAGGCCATTAAAAATCTCTTCAGAAAGCGACCTTTACAAAATTGCTGAACAGATCAGGTTGAAATTTGGGAGATATAATTAAGATATGACTAAAGGTCATTAAAATTTATTCAAGCGAAGTTGATACGTAAAGAAACATAGCCACTGTATTCTTGTGATAATGTTGGCCAACTCATTCGATTTGTACTTATAGTTAATGCCCTTTCTAGTTGAAATGCCTATGTTCCAGCTGAGCAATACAAGTCCATTGGGCCTCTTGTTTCAGATACTATTATCTTCGACTGCACAGTCAGTCGACAATCATTCCCATAATGCTACAGCTAGTCTTGTTCTACTGGCTTCCAATTTGAGCTCATAGTAAGTGCATAGCATAGTTCAATACCAGATGTATATTTCCAATAGTGCAAGTGAAAACAGATATACGTATAAAACGTTTAGTGAAAACTGTTGCTTTCTATAGCAGAGAAGATAAGACCAAATTTGTAAGCATTTATATAGGTCTGGCACTATATGCAGACAGACACATAACAAGACAGACAGACAGACAGACAGACAGACAGACAGACAGACAGACAGACAGACAGACACAGACAGACAGACAGACAGACAGACAGACAGACAGACAGACAGACAGACAGACAGACAGACAGACAGACAGACAGACAGACAGCATGACAGACAGACAGACAGCTTGACAGTAGTGACCGCTTTTTTGTAAGCGGCAACTGCTTCCAAAAAGTAGTTGGTACCAACTTCTGGAAGCAGCATTGCATATCAGGACATAGGCAGTGATGCGGTGTAGTGAGCCACTTCCTTGCTACATCCGAGCATGTTGTATTATATAGTGCTTCCCTGGAAGGAGTACCCACATCCTGAAAGTGGTACCCGCTACTTGGCAGTGGTGAACGATACCACTTTTTCCACTTCCAAGGAAACCTACTGCCTCCAACCACCTTATTGTACATAGTAATTTCCACACCACATGTGTGTGTTGCTGCACCACAGCTATATATATATATATATTCTGCAGCTGGAATTATGATTGCTTGATACAGGCCTTTGAGTGTGGGATGTTGCAAATAATTAATAAAAAATATCACTTCTTGGGTTATTTCATCCCTCGTTGGTGTGATCCTTAGCATTCACATTTGTGGATAGGACCTGGGTTGAAAATACAAGAATTTGTTTTCAAAACAAACATATTTAGGATGGTCACACAAAAATTTATCAACAAATCAGAATGAAAGTTGTCCAATCTTCTTCAGTGTCAAAATCCAAAAAATAAAAAGCCATTTTTGTTTTACCACAAACTTGCTGTTTTACGTATCAACATTTCTTGAATGGTCTTGAATGGTACCAAGTCAGTAATCTCAAATCTTGCCCCAATCTCGTTAATGGTTCAGGAGGTCATTTTTGTGAAAACTAAGTTATCCAAGACAGCATAGATTATGAACCATGAAAACGGGGATGGATGCATGTGAAAGTGATTGGGGGGGGGGGGGGGGGGGGAGTTGATGCTTTCACACTGATACATATTAATGAATTTTTTTCCAATAATCCAAAAAAACATTTTTACCTTATTATATTTACGGTCTTCCCACAAATTGCAATGCAGTAATGGTTGTCTTGTTGTTAAATCTGCATGAAATGGTTTTTAAGAAACACAATTTCACTGGGGGAGAGTTTTCTAATGTAGAATTGCACACAGTCCAAGATGGCTGGCAACCAAATCAACTCATCAGCTTTTGATCCAACTGATTTATAACTGCCACATCTGTAGGTAGCAGCCAGGATATATGATCATTTTGCTGTCTAAATCGATCGACTAACGAATCTGACCAGGTATTCTTTGCAACTGGACTTGAACAAACTTTTTTGTACATTAGCTCTTAGTTTAGGTTTGTGTAATGGAGGTTGATTCATCAAACAGGGCCAGCACCAAACGATCAAAATTGAGTATCTGTTAGTTGATGATTACTAAATATCAGTTGGAGATTATTGAATCTGATTGATGAATCAGATTGTTCAAACCATGATGGTGGTAGATGTGGTCAGTGGCCATTTTGGATTTTGTGCTATTCCTAGAAACCCATTGACAGATTTCTGAACTGATTTGGTGATTGACATGGAATTCAATGAGTTCTTCATATGGTTCATGTTGCTGGTTGAAAATACAATATTGCGTGTGAGCAATACAAAATCATTGGGTTGTATGCCTGACTCGGACAATAAATTATCCATTCACAAATTTCAGATATCTCAAAGAAGTGATTTAATTTTTGTGTCACAAACCAATTGTCCCATATTCAATAATTGATGCAATTATTTACTAATCTTCATATGGTCTGCGTTATCTGAAATCTGACATAATTCCTCTAAGGTGGATATTAAATGAATTCAAATATCCAAAGCACTTTTCACAACTAAGTGCATTGTCCTCAATTTCCGTGATTTGTCAATAGGGGAGCAATTCTGGTCAGATCAGTTCACAATATATTCTATTTGATTTGGAGAGTGGTTCCCTTCAAGGGGAAATTTCCGAAATTACAATAACCTCAAGATTTGATATCTACTAGGTCCACTCAAGTGTTCCTGCATGGATCTTCAACAAACATAACATGGTGACTACACTTGGTGGCATGAAGAGACATTTGATTTTTGAACTTGAATGTCAACAGGACAAGATATTAAACATTTTATGCAATCAAACACTTCCATTGTAGATGGATAAGTGAATGTCCAGGTAATTGCATGAACCATGAAGTTCTAGATTGCACTTCAATAGAAAGTATGATCCTGGATAGATGATCATCACACATAACACAATGAGCACACTTGGTGTCATAAAAAGACATTTGTATATTCGGCTTGAATGGCAACAGGCAAAGATCTGGTTGATTGAAGGCGCGCAGATTAACAATTACTGGAGCAGTAATTGTACCGGTCTAGTTATTATTATTACTATTATTATTATTATTATTATTTAATAATAATGATTGTTTTTAATAATTGTTTTTAATAATACTGATGCTGCATCTGGCCACGATGATGATGATGATGATGATGATGATGATGATGATGATAGCGACGAATATGATGGCGACAACGACGACGACGACGACGGCAACGATGATGATGATTATGGTTGTGGTGGTAGTGATGGTGGTTGTGGCTGTGGGTGGTGCTGGTGTTGTAAGAAGAATGATGATGGTGGTTATTTTTTTAATATCCTACCGTCGCTGCAGGGATCCAATCCGTATTAAAATTATCAGTGTGGCCATACTGTTCAATAAATAACCGTATACCTCTCCCGGCCATAAATTCAGATGCAATAATGGCCAGACGAAAAGTTGTCCCTGGGTTATTAGCATTCAGGGCATCCGCCCTTTCAAAGCCTAATACCGACGCTGGTGGCATCCGACTACCACCGTAATGCCGAGGCGGTGGATATTGTGGATGCCTTGGCGGTGCAAAATTATTATTATTCTGATGTCTAGGTGGAGGTGGCCCATAGCTATGTCCAGGGTTTATATTCACGCTCATCACAGGGCCAGGTTCTATGCCTATTGCTGGTGGCATGTACCCACCACGCATTGGTGGCATGTAATTAGGAGCTGCCGATGGAGGCCCACCACGTCTTGAATATGGTGAAGCTGGGGGCGCCCGTGGATGGGCCTGTGAACGAGGCGGGTATGCTCGTGGAGGTCCTATGGCTGGGTACTGGCCAGGGGTGGCGCCACCGTGTCTGTAGCATTCACTTAGCGAATTCAAGGCCAGTAGCACACACAATGTGAAGCACACCACATCCCCCACATTCCGCATCTGACGGCAAAGCAAACAAATAAGTAAATAAATATGAAAGTGAATATGTATAATATATAAATATATAAGTGAATGGGTGGATGGATGGATGGATAAATGAATGAATGAATGAATGAATGAATGAATGAATGAATTAATGAATGAATGAATGAATGAATGAATGAATGAATGAATGAATGAATGAATGAATGAATGAATGAATGAATGAATGCATGAATGAATGAATGAATGAATGATGTCTCGAGGCGTTATGGCGGTCGGTTGAGCGGGTGGTCACCTCACCCACCCACTCACCTACTCCCATCCTTTCAGCTCTAACAATTTCTATCCCTCCCACTAGTTCTCCCCTCATTCATCCGCACCCCATCCTCCCCCCCCCCCCCGCACCGCTCTCTCTCTCTATCTCTCGCTCTCTCTCTCTCCCTCCCTCTCTGGCTCTCTGGCTCTCTCTCTCTCTCTCTCTATCCCTCCCTCCCTCTCTGGCTCTCTCTCCCTTCCCCGCCCTCACCCCCTCCCCATCTCTAACCCCCCCCCTCTCTCTCTCGCTATCATTTTGAAAACGAATTTGCTGATAGTATTTTAATCAACATATGTACAACATGGGCAACAGTTTATCAGGTAAATTAATTTCAAAATATTCAAGAATGGACATGAGTGGTCGCTTGTAGGCCTACCTGTTCTTGTGTTGATTAATATCTTAATCAAAATGATTATTTGCGATATATCTCTTGTCAGTGTCAGTTTAATAGCTCTATTGCGCATTTACGTAGTTCAACTCCGAATAGCAAGATAAGAAAATTAATTCAGAAACGGTTAATAGTTATGTACTAAATAGGCCCGCGCCACTGGGCCGGGACTGGGTCAATACATGGCTGTATAGGCCAAGTACAGGTCCAGTAACCAGCGTTATGAAGGCGATTCCACTGCAAGCCAGGACGCATATGAACCGTGACCATAATTTCTTGAAAATGCAAGTTGACGCCATTGACACCTTAAATACATACAGATCAGAACTGAAAAATTCATTTGGTTAAATAAAGGAATATTTTGTAAGTAATTTGACTGGGAGCTGTTGCAGTCTATGGCAGCAACAGCTTCCAGTCACATTAGTTTCAAACTATTTTACAACCAACCTGTATATTTGTCTTCTAATTGAAAGACTGGAATTTCAAAGGTTAATTAGTACCAATGTAATTATACATAGGGCTTATATGTTCTAAAACCTATAAACACGCATTCCCCATATATACATTAAAGGTCCATAATCACACCAAATCTGCATAAAACGACAATTGTTAAAATTGTATACTTTGTAAGGCTTTAATTATGTACCTCAATGTCATAAAACGAAATAAATCTTAACATCTGATGATTAGACTACATTGCGTGAAAATTAATATAATGTGTTTTAGTTATAAATATGGATCTAATTTGATTCCACAACTTAAAACAATTAGAGTAATTTATACCGAATTAGATCACCACGTATTAAGACTTAGTCCCATTTTGTCTAATTACCTTGAGGCATATAAGGTAAGCTTATAAAAGTTTAACCAGTTTATATTCAAACATTCTGGTGTGAATGAGTAAAAGTTTAACCAGTTTATATTCAAACATTCTGGTGTGAATGAGTAATGACTATTATTCCCGAAACTAAACCAAGCCAAGGCGCGCAAATATAGACATATATATTTTTAGAGGCATTCTATGTTAGAATTCTTTATCATATTTAACCCACCGTGTGTCAAAGCGCTCAAAATACTACCCATATTAATTAACCATTTAATGGTCAGGATCGTTTCCAAGAAAATTATAATTGTCGCACTTAGATTTCTTACAAATGGACATTCCTCATGGCCGCTACAGACGACGTTTTGGCGGCCAGACGATTCATGGATTAATAGTTAAGAAAATCGGAAGTTCCGCCTAGCCAGTGTCCATATGTAGGCCAAGAGTGTCCTATTTTTGAAAATTTACCACAGGAATGACTGGCTCGGTAACACAGCCAGTCATTTCAGTGGTAAACTTTCAAAAATAGTGTACTCTTGGCCTATAATTGGACGTTTCTCAACACACATCATAGGAATTTGGTTAGTTTGACAAATAAAAGGTTAACTTGACACCAGACGGGATACAATTTGTTTAAAAGAGAGCACAACTTCGCAGTGAAATTGATTTTAAAATTATCAACATAATATCTCATCTCAATACCTATACAAGCCTATATATTTCCTTATTAAAATCCTCTTGTATTTATATGTTTATTTAATCAGTCTTCCTAGTCAACAATATTACCTGAATATGGTTAATCGAAAGAGTATTTGTATTTATAAAGTAGTAGATTTCCGACTTGACGGTCTGGAATACATCTAAAAGCTTAAACACTTGTCATTTACACAATGGTGCTCCAGAAATTTGATGGCGGAATCCAATTTTAGCTATGCCACGCACATCTCTAGCTCGGCTCCACCCACGCTTTGTCCGCGTTGGGATAAATTGATCCCATGAACTAAATTTTCGGAAAACTATGCAGGAATAAGCTGTTGAATATTTTGACGCGGCAACAGTGCCCAGTCACATTAGTCTCAAAATATTAAACAGAATGTTTATTAAATAGTAAAGCCATACAGTTCGTACAACAACGCTTAGTACGTCGTCAATTAAGCGTTCGTGACGAACTTATCTACGTCATCCATGACGTTATTGATTATTACGTCATCATCCACGTCACGTAGTTGATTATGACGTTAGATGATTGCGGATAACTGGAAAGGTTTAAACAGAATTTATGAATTTGTCTATACCCTGAACCAGCACATTAGAATCAATGTTCTTAAGCTTCCTCGCTTTACACGTGGATGGTTGTCCACCACAGTGACATTTGATAATGCCTTCCTTGATTAAAACTAAATTTACCTTTCCAGAGCATCCATCTAGCAATCTGACGTCATATGACGTCATAATCAGATAGGCGGCGTGTAGGATGACGTCATAATCAATACGTCATAAATGATTCTATATGGCCCGTCTTTAACTCTTAATAGTCGGACACATTATGCGAAATGTATGTGTCTACTATTTAATAAACATGCTGTTGAATATTTTGAAACTAATTTGACTGGGCGCTGTTGCTGCCATAGGCAGCAACAGCGCCCAGTGAAATTAGTTTCAAAATATTCAACATTATTATTATTATTATTATTATTATTATTATTATTATTATTATTATTATTATTATTATTAAAACGTTATCATCATTATTAGTTCTACTTTAACGTCATTAAATTACCGAAATTACACTGAGTCTCCCCTCCCCCACCCCCACCCCACCCCACCCTCCATGCCTTCTTGGCTTCAGTATGCTAATAGGTAACATATTTTCATTGCAGCACTCATATTTGTATGTGTAGTCCACCAGCCCCGTGTCCTCCCTCCTCGTTTCCAAAACCGAAAATGAAGCGAAAGTGAAACGAGCAGGGCGACCCGGTCGCTACGAGTTTATTTCTTGGTCTGGATTTATGGATTAAAATTTGATTTCTATCGAGCTTATCCCGATCTGAGATACACGCTGTAGGAGTGTGCACAGCGACACCACCCCCCACCACCCACCACCCCCACCCCCAACCCCCACCACCCACACACACTCACCTCCTCCGGCCGGGCCACTCTCCGGCGTACAGCGGCGTATTCCACCAAATGGGCAAATTATTTGCCCACTCGCCAGCCGCCCACCCCCCCCCCCCCCACCCCAGCTGCTCACTGACGCGCGACCCGTCCGGTATCAGATATCCCTGTACACACCCACACAGCGTGAGGACACACAGTATTCCGTATTCACACTATAGAGAAATAGTCTGGGTTTGTGACATATACGTTAGTTATTGTAAGTGTTGGCACTAAGGGCCTAGTGCGCCGCTATGGCGCAGAACAGGAGTACAGTAACGCCCGACGCGAGCCCACGTTTACCTCATGGGCTGTTGCCGGACGCCTCCGCCCACCTATTCCACACCACAGCGGCTCGCCGGAGCTCTCCGACTCCCCGCCCCATGCCGCCTCCTATATGACGCCCGTCATATCAGGCACGGCATTGGGCAAAGAGCTATGGAACCCGGACTAGGTTCAAGATTCAAAAGCTAAAAATGGAAATGTACACTGTTAAACATGTGAACTGATGTTGAGACAATTAGTTGAAAATTCTCCTTGACTATTATATGGTCGCTTGTGGTGCAATAACTATCTAGGGATACTTGAATATTAAGACTAACAATCCCAGGTGCAACCAAATAGAAACTATTCAAGGCATCTTCATTATGTATAATGCCAGTAATTCCTCATGTAACCTTTAGTTAACTGATACGTTATTCCAATGTTTGATCCACGAACACATTTGTGAACGGAATGTCTCCTTTAGTCCCCATGAAATCACCTCATTCTCACAGCTTTCCAGGTTTCCTGATCAGTTCTTATTAGCCACTGGATTTGGGCAAGATAGACTGGTACAAGACGAGCATAATTGTAGAGATCATTAAAAGCACCAAGATGGATCTACGTTTTCTTCTGTCCGCTGACTCGAATCAAGTCAAGCAAACAGCCTCCCCATGCTTCATATAACTCCTAGAGAAGTAGGTCATATCTCCAATGTCTTGGTCAAATGTGGTATGAAACTGGTCAATGAAGATTGAATATACTTCAAAGATATCTGTGATGCCATCTTCTCTCTACTGGCCATTATTACATAGTTGGCGTGATTTCACGATCATGGTTTCCAGGTATTTGTGTTGTGAAAATGTTTCAAAAAGCAATTCAACGCAGGCCATGAGATTGATCATTTGGTACGTTACATCTCGTCTAAACCACTTTCTTGCGACGATTTAGCGGATTGTCGATGGGGTGGGTGTTGGGGGTGGGAGACCAGAGACCAGCTTTAATGCCGATGAAATCAGGACCGCCACCTTCAAGATAGTGTCCTATAGCTTTAAGTGAGGTAAAACAAACATGAAGCTCACAGGCTCTCAAAGGCAAGTTAGTATTCCAGTTGTAGATTGCAGTTTCGTTGCCCTCTCATGCAAGCCAATATCAAGTGTTATCACAGCTTCGCGACGAAGAGCTGCGATAAAATCTAAGACACTATCAGCAGGACCCACCCGTGAAATGACAGGACATTAGTCAATTAATGATTTCCTTAGCGATGATGCAACGATTCAACTGTGCGTGCGTGCGTGCGTGCGTGCGTGCGTGCGTGCGTGCGTGCGTGCGTGCGTGCGTGCGTGCGTGCGTGTGTGAATGCGTGCGCGCGTGCGTGCGCGTGTGTGTGCGTGTTTGATTGATCGTCTCGCTGAAGCTACTGCATCAGTATGGAACCGGTATCTTCCCAGGTGGGTATGGTGTCTTTTTTCAAGATGTCAGGGCAAGATTGTGTTGCACGCTGTACATGCATCTAGAACTATGTCTTGCTTTTCTGGCTTATTATTACCAGTGATTGAACACATGTCTCTGTGAGCAAATGATACCACAAACCAAACCATATCACGTCTCATACATTCTGAGAATCGTATTATGGGATTGAAATTTTACCTTCTTGACTTATTGGCTTGGCTTGTACCAATGGGCGACTTGTGACGCGCTTGCCACTATTCATAGGGATAATTTTATCAGGAACACGGAGAGGCTCGTTATCTATCTAACAGCTGCAAGCCACCGAGCAATAATTTCAATGGGCAATAACTGTGGCCATGACAAACTTGCACACACAAATTTGATTGGTCAATGTTTCCGGTAGGCATCTTTAATTTTCAGGAAAGTGGGTTAAAGACTACATCTCATTCAAGGATAACTAATCCCATCTCTTGATAGCTATTCAGGTGATCTAACACGCCGGTCGTAAACTATCCAGGTAATTTTAAGCCTTTTATCACGCCGCTAAGGAAAGATATTCAGGATTTAGTAGTTAAATATTGGTACATTTCTACACCCTATGATGCCTGTCATGATTTACTTTTCAACCAATCAGAAAACCCCCAGTGTGTCTGCCTCGGTATATACGCTCAGTCATAGAGGCTCCAGCTATAGTTTGGCAACGTGGTATAAAAGCAATCCTACAGGTAAACTGTTGAATATTTTGAAACCAATTTGATTGGAAGTTGTTGCTATGGCAGCAACAACTTTCAGTCAAATTAGTTTCAAAATATTCAATGGGATGAACATTACATAATAAAGAATGTGATGCATTGGAGCTTACATGACATCACCCAGAATAGCTTGAGGAGACAAAATGGCGTCGATCACTGTTCAACATTTACTCGATATTACAAAACAGATAATTGCGATACAGAGCAGGGAATGTGACAGGATATGAATGATATGGAATCTATAAACCATATTCTATTGGTGTAATACAACATTTGAGATGAGATTAGCATCGCTTTAATCGTTTACGTGATTGCAACAAACCTTGGCGGGAACGTACGGGTATGCAGAAATCTTAAATGCTAAATTTTTGGTGGTCATCTTGGATTGCCAAAAATGGCCATGAAATCGTTTAATAAAATCTTTAACCGCTAGGTCTAACTTAATCGAACTCGGCTGGAAGGGCCCTAGGGTGGTAGCTTGTATTTCCTAATAGTTCCAGGAAAAATTTTAAGACTATTCCTCATCCGCTTGGCTGATTTCAAGCGAATTTGGATAATATATAGTCTCGTGGGCCTATGTTTTAGGTGATCGCTCGGTCGTCGCGTTTACTGTTTAAATAACTCGATAACTTAATCTCTAATTGCGTGGTTAGCTGATAACGCTGGGTACTCGGCTGGTACTGGCCCAATGCCGGGCAGTGTTGGTCCAGTATTGGCCCAGTATCGGTCCAGTAGGCTGCGTTATTATGACGTAGATCAGCTACCAGAGGAATTTGACTAACGTCATTGATTGACTATCGTCCATACTCGGGTACGAATGTTGATAGTTTTGTCATTACTTTAGAAATCAGATTGTCTACCCGGGTAATCGCATACAGCAGACTCGCGTCAAGTGTTTGAACCAGACATATTCTTTCCCGATAGTCCAACGAGGCACATACAAACATCCAATTTTGCTCGAGTCAGGAACTGTATGAAATAAAGTTATGTCGCTGGCTTGGCTGGATCATAGGTTTATGTCAATACAGCTTATCTTGAGAAATCTATAGGTTATAACCGATAGCCTCTTAAGAGATTAATATGACTAGAGAATCGATGTCTGGGAGGAAGAAGCAGACCCTTACAGCAAAACGTAGAATGATAGCTTCCCTGACAGCGCAGTCGTAGAAAAAGTCTTAAGGTGTACTATCCGCATTAGTAAACGAGCATTTAATATGAATGTATATTGTATCCTATCCCAACCCGCTCTCTCCACCCCCACCCACCCCCTCCCTCTCTCCCGCATGCGCGTGCTCTCCCCCCCCCCCTCCCTCCCTCCCTCACTCCCTCCCTCCCTCCCTCTCTCCCGTATGCGCGTGCTCTCGCTTTCCATCCCTCTTCTCCCTCCCTCTCCCCCCTCCTCTCTCTCCTCTCTCTCTCTCTCTCTCTCTCTCTCTCTCTCTCTCTCTCTCTCTCTCAACAGTGAAAGGATTCCGCTTTTCTGACTCTGTTGGCCTCTTTCCTTCCACTGCATTGGATTTCGCCCTCATGCGCGTGATCTCTTTCTCTCTCTCTCTCTCTCTCTCTCTCTCTCTCTCTCTCTCTCTCTCTCTCTCTCTCTCTCTCTCTCTCTCTCTCTCTCTCTCCCTCTCCCCACCCCTCCCTCTCTCTCTCTCTCTCTCTCTCTCTCTCTCTCTCTCTCTCTCTCTCTCCCTCTCCCCACACCTCTCTCTCTCTTTTTCTCTTTCTCTCTCTCTCTCTCCCCCCCTCCCTCTCTCCCTCTCCCTCTCCCCACCCCTCTCCCTCTCCCCACCTCTCTCTCTCTCTCTCTCTCTCTCTCTCTCTCAACAGTGATAGGATTATGCTTTTCTGACTCTGTTGCCCTCTTTCCTTCCACTGCATTGCATTTCGCCCTCAACGTCTTCACCAAACTTACAGATATTGAGGCTAACGTCTTTGTCTATTCAAACATGGCGCAGTCTAGCTATGATCGGTTATACTATACACTTGTGAATTAACTGGCTATAATTCAGTCACACCCTCACGGGACAAACCACAAAATAGCATGTTATTTCGAGCAAATAATTAACAAATATTATAAGATCCTTCTGCCCAAAATTCTTATTTAAATCTTACCTTAGACCAAGTATAATTTCCGTGGTTTCTGATGTTATACCAAACCACTGTGTATTAAATCCCCAATATCTATACAATACGGCCGCCCATTAAAACATTGAATCTAAATTTTGTCTAACTACTATAGAACCGATATGCAGAACTGAGCAGGCTTACAAACGCCCGGACAACCACGGGCAATCCCTAATGACAGAATAACTATGCATATATTAATATGCTCGATATACGTAGACGGTAAATGACAAAGATTCTGCTATTTTAAGCCAAATGTGGGGTTTTTTCTGTAGGTTAAAGTAAGAAAAAGCTCAATTTCACCTAGACCTTTCCCGATTTCATCCAAAATTACCATAAACGCGTATATCAATACCGTAATATAGTATACATACTGAACCGTTTTTCAGAATTTGACTGGAAGTTGTTGATATCGTATGTAGCAAGACTTTCAGTCAAATTGCTAAGAAAAGAAACAATAATTTAACCACACCGTATACCGATATATTATTACTTATACATGTAGACCCTAGAGCACACGGAGTTAATGGGATCAGAAATCAGCAATTGTCTCTCTGCTTCAAATCCACCAAACAATCACTTCAATGAGCAAAATCTCTTGACGTACTGAATATTTTGAAAACAAATTGACTGAAAGTTGTTTGTGGCTAAGACACCTACAACTTTCAGTCAAATTGTTTTCAAAATATTCAGCAGGTAAAAAAATATAACACGTCTGCAAAGACATTTCGGTCAGTCAGATAAGCATAAATACTTGAGTTGCTGTATTGATCACGTGCTTTTTCATATAACATAGCCTATAGTATCAGTTAATTACGTGTTAGCGACTTAATGGTAGTCTACATTCTCTAAAACCACCTGGTTTGCTAGAACACACCTTTTATCAAACATGGCAGAAATAAGTTCTGCAAATTATTAATAAGTAGACATACGACATGATTATTTTAGACCGTTTCTTAATGTAGGCCTATACATTGAGCGGATGCATCCGATCAGACACTCAAGTATCTGACGTCATAATCAAATACGTCACTCGTTATTAAAGTGATAATTGATAATAAAAATAACGTACGCTTAAGTCCGTCGCTAAACACGGAAAGTTTTTGACGAAAGTGTTCGAATTGTATGTCTTTTGATAACTTACAATTTAGTTAAAATTCTGCAGAATATTTTGAAACTAATTTGACTGGAAGCTGTTGCTTGAAAGTTGCATTGAAATTTTGATTCTTGGGATTTATGCTTTGTAGTTTAAAATCAACGCCAATACAAGTACGCTGTGGACAAAGCTCAGCTAGAAATAGGGGCGGCGTAGAAACAGGCGTGGCGTAGCTAGAAATAGATCGCTCTAGTGTTTTATCAATAGCACGTTAAGCTTTACTCGTCGGCATTATCTTAATTACGCTGAATCATTTAACTGCCCGCCTTGCTGAATTGCTGAAGTCTACATTTTCCATGCGGTTAAACTCTGGACCTACTGAATAATTTTAAAACAATTTGTCTGAAAGTTGTTGGTGTGTACGCCACCAATAACTTTCGTCCAAATTATTTTCAAAGTATTCACCAGTTCCAGAGTTATTGCTTAGATAAATTATTGTCTGGTGACTTAGGGAAGTCAGACAGTTAACAATTGGAGGCCAGAAAATCAGAGACAACACGTTATTTATTCGGTAAAGAGTATTCAGTTTGAGTATTTTGAAACGAAATGAACTGGAAGTCTTGTTGCCTTTTGCGGCGGATAGCGTTGACAGATTCCAGTCAAATGAATTTCTAAAAACTCAACCGCTTTCCTGGTTTGAATTTGAGACACTAGAGAGTAGACTTTCAACTGTTAAATATTTAATGATGTTTTTTATTCGTGTTATTATTGGTGACTTCAACGAAATGCTTTAATTTATGTCGGAACGCGTTAGTTAACAGCGCGGGCTTAAAAATTAGCATAGGCCTACTTTCGACGAATGTTTGTTTTAATTAAAATGAATTTCAAAAGTTTGATCAACGTAGTGACCCAACGCTTAGGGCAAGAACATGACATAATTATGTTAGTCAGAATTCGGTGCGTAGAGAAAAGTGGTAAATAATTACCTCATACGGGTAGCTAATAAATAACTTAATAGAAACATATTAGTTAGTACAATTTTGAACGCGATATAAGAAATTGTCTGTTGAATATTTTGAACATAATTTGATTTGAAGCTATTGCGGCTTAGGGCAGCAATGGCTTCCAATCCAATTATGTTCAAAATATTCAAAATATTCAACAGCATGTTTTATTTAGTTTTAGACACATTTTAGATCATTTCTGAGTTAGAGCGTCTGCGATTGTAAAGTCCGAGTGTAAGCATATTATATATAAAGGGAACCTTAACTTGCTAATGGAAATGGCGAGAGGGTAGCTCGGTGATTAGAGTACTGGCGGTCTTAACCAACGATGTTCGTGTCTCTGAGCATGAAACATAGCCAGCCTCCTCACACCGCCCTCCTCCCCTCCACCACCCCCCCCCCCCAACCCCCAATCCCTCCCCTCTCTCCCTACCTCTCCCCCCCTCTCTCCCCCCTCCATCCCTCTATCCCTCCCTCCCCCTCCACCCTTCGCTCCCACCCACTCTCTCTCTCTCTCTCTCTCTCTCTCTCTCTATCTATCTATCTATCCATCTATCGATCTCTCTCTCTCTCTCTCTCTCTCTCTCTCGCGCGCGCACAGGCATGTACCCTAGGTCATCAATTCATAGCGCATGGACGCACCCACTCACATGCACACTCATGCGCGCACTCACGCGCGCATGCACACGCGCGTGTTCGTTCGCAAGCACACACACCCGCACACTCACAACAGTCACGCACGTACGTACATACACACGCAGGTACGCACGTCTTTGCTAGCTTTTTGTTGTGACCAGCTTTATATTTTGATGTTGCACATTACAATTAATGACGGGCGAGTGACCCTGAGTCATCAGTTCATGATGGACAGGGTTTCGCTCCAACTTTGCGTTCTAATATTTTGGTGTAATTTATATTACATGTTTATGCACGTGCGTGTACTCCGCACACGCTCTGGGTTACCAGTTCATGACGCAGGGAACGCACGCACGCACGTCTTTACTATCATTTTAGTGTGATCGGCATTATATTATTTTTATGTTGGCTATTGATATTAATGACAGGCGGGTCGCCATGGGTCATCCGCTTACGACAGACAAGGTCTTGGACCGTCCTCGAGTGCTAACATTTTGATGTGATTTATCATATGCTTATGAGTGCATGCACGCTAGTACGCCCGTGCTCACCCTGGCTCATCGATTCATGGCACCGGCACGCACGCACATACGCGCGCACTTGCGATCGCATGCACGTACGCGTATGCGCACGCGTGCACATATTCACCTACGTAGGTATCGAGTAACCAGCATTGCGTTCACACATATATCGCTAGCAAATCAAGACTGACTAATTACAATCCGAAAATAGAAGCACGACAAAAACTAATTATCTAATTACAAATACCGATGCACGCGAACTTAAACCAGTTAGCACAATCCCTGCTTGTTCCCGATTGGTGAATGCGACAGATGACGCGGAAAAGGCAAATCATTTATTAAACATTTAGTTATAGTTAAAGGGATTAATAGGCTATTTGATTTTTCATAATGATACATTCGTAATAGCCGAGGATGTGGACAAGTTTTTTTAAGCACGTCACGTTTAGAGGCAAAAATAGATAGCCTATTTTCTTTTATTCTGTCACAATGAAAAGTTTTTTACCTGACGTATATTTATGAATGAAATAGGAAGTAGTTATAAAATATGCATTCCAGTGACCTTGATTGGCCTATATATATATCTGCAGGCCTAGAGAAGGTTACCGAGCCAGCCATTAGTCGGTCGGTAACCTTCTCTCTGCCTGCAGGTGGACACTGGCTAAGTAAAGCTTTTAATTTTCTTTAGCATTACCCCTTTAATGGTCAGGCCAGCGAAAAAAAATTCAATTGTAAATTTACAAGGATACTCTTCTAAAATTAAAATCAAATTGATATATGAAGTAGCCTTTTGATCACTGTGAGGCGCTGTTGACACAGGAGGGGTTAAGATCCTGTGATTGTAGAGATATATGCCATATAGGCCTACGTTGATAACTAAAATCAGCATCTCCTGTCCTGAGATGAAAGACTGCCATCTCTTTTAGTAGTAGAATATTTAGGGTTGCTAGAACAGAACGTGGTGTCGGAACAGTAATTACACACATACATTCCTCACACGCTTAAAACACTATCTCTCTGTTGTTATCTGTTAGCTGTAATATGCCAGTTATCAGTAGGTCTGCGGCTAATAACTAGGACATAACAGGCCATCAGAACAGAGGGTGGTGGGAGCCGCGGATCGGCGGCTACAGGAGGGAGGTGGGCTGTCAGAACAGTGGGACGGCTGGCTGCGATGTGTTTTACAATGTAGGGCCAACCTCCCCCTTACACCCCACCCCCCAGTGGGGCCCCATCCATTGTTCAGACCATGCCAGGCAAGTAGAAAACTTCCATTTAGACCTACGACATCATATGTTTATTCACGCCAGGCAAGTACAAAACTTCCACTACAAACTGCCGTACATTACAGGTTTACTCATATAAGATTCCGAACCATGGATACACGCAATCACAATAAGTTCACAGATGAGGAGATGTATTATAACGTCGGGCCCACCACGACCCCTCACAGCGAGCCATCCATTCCAGCAACATACAGGAAGTCCAATGCAGCGACACGCCGGCACCCATACAGGAAGCCCAAAGCAGAGATACACCTGCACAAGAATCTCACAGATGAGGTGCTCGACCCCCTCTTCGACTGCCTCATTGATGATACTACTCTAAAATAAAAAATCTAGCAACACATTTATTTTGGTTCGATAGCATCATCCATATTGATACTGTGGATCGTTAGCAGATGATCTAAATACTGTCTTAGTTCTGTCATTGCCATTGCTGTCAGTGGATAGGGTCTAACCCCTAACTCGGCGCCTGGTAGGGTTTCTTGGATCAGTACCTCGTCTATTACTATTGCGAATGATAGGTCATGAGAAGCTCCCCAGGACTCAAGCGATCTATGTGCATAGTAGCCCAGGTCATGTAATAATCTTGCCACTTTTTCCCGCCTTGCCGCACAGCCTACACCATGCATGTAACTCCATAGTTCTTCGGGGTAACCCATGATTGAGTTTCAGATTCAGCTAGCTTGATTGATTGAGAAATTCTGTTAATTATACAGTTGCGTTTCTCTAATATGGCATCACCTGGTGGCGGGGGCCCATTTTGAAACACTTATTTCATAACTATTGCTGCTGCTGCTGCTGCTGCTGCTGCTGCTGCTGATGATGATGATGATGATGATGATGATGATGATGATCATGATGATGATGGTGAGCCCTTTCAGCTGCCTTGGCAACGCTCACTTGGCAGAACGCTAAAGTGCCTACCATCTGCACCATGGCAGACTCTGGCATGTTCACAGGTGACACAGAGGATCTCGTGCCGGATCTGCTGCAGACACCACGTGCAGATCTTTCTACACCATAGAAGTGGCAGACAGACTCAATTTCCTCACGTGGGTGAAATCGGTCATAGATATGTTTCCGCAGATGGTCGCGGTAGGGATTGTACTGGGGCTCGTCTCGGAAGTGAGACCACTTAGCATCTAATATCATGGCTGTCTGTGAGACAACCACCACAGGTATGAGCAGTAGTATACCCAGCATCCTATACATGGATGGTTAAACGAAACAAGGTGAACCCCTCGAGATATATCTGTGTCACATCGAGCCCTGTGCCATCATCGATGCCAATCTTCATTCCATCTGGGGCAGGTCTTAGATGCTTCACCTTACCACCAGCTAGAAGCCGCAGCTCTAGCAAAATATGGGTTGTTTGCGGACTTGTGAGCTCGACATGCTCGAGCAGCTTCACTGAACCCTTCGCCTTCGAGGAGTGCGAGACACCCTCAACCCGTAAGACACCCTTCTGAATATTGATAGCTTACTCCGGTCCATCAAAGGGGCGATGCAGCAGGAGCTTTCCTCCAGTGACCCCAATCCAATGACCAACTGCAACTAGGCTTGTGCCCTGTCTCTATATAGGTCAGGAAAGATGTCCCCCGGTTATGAAGCTTCCCGACCGTGCCATCTTTCTTCACAACGGTGAAGAGTGGGGTGACCTCCAGGTCAATAATCGCTGGAGGTATATATAGTGGCATCCATGTTCGCCACTTACCACCAGGTCCAGCGCGATACCACACCATCTTCTTTTCGAAGACTACCTGTAGCTGCTTCGCCAGGGTCAACACCATACCATCATTTGACATCGGTGGGGCATGCTTCACAGTTGGCTCTAAGATATGAAAGCGGATGTCAGCATCCAAGGTGTTAACATCCTCAACCTTGTCTAGTGACTGATCTATCAGGGGGTGGAGGATGAACTTCTTCTTCGGGAAGTCATAGCGGAACACTATTTTGTCCCCATCCCTCTCTCGACCCAGACGTTCCTTCGAGACATCTTTTAGGTCAGTGAGCAGCTCTACACCATCTCCTCCGAGGGGATGGAGGGAGAATGCCTTGATTTTTCTCCATATTGAAGGACAAACGACTTGCCATCGCTTTCCTTAACGTTGGCAGCATCAACGTCATACACGTCCAGGAGATCGGCCAGCCCGGCCAATTGAGCAAATATAGGCTCCATTGTATAGCTCTATAGGGGGTTTAAACAGAGTGTATAGCCATGCTGATTGTCCAATTGCTACTCCAAAATGGGGAGAATGTCACCAGACCATGTCTAGTTGGTAGGCGTGCAGTTCAGTATCGCATAGAATGGGTTCTCTTCAAGGTAGCTCAGCATTCCACCACGTAAGTCCACGCCGATGTGTTACATCTGCCACTGGGAAGTACCTACCACAGCTCACTGACTGAAGTAGGGTCAGACATGATAGAATATCTTCCAGGAGCTACCAGCAAACTGTGGAAAGCGATCAGCCCCAACATGTTCACCCACATAAATCATCTGTTTGACAGTTCCACCATTAGTCTATATGCCAGCATGGATGGTCTGCTGAATGCCCAATTAGAGTTTACGCTGCTGCTGCTACTTATTGACCTATCCCTACCATGACATCATATCAGACTTATCAAGCATTCACCGAGATGTTGAAAAAGGAGATAGAGGAGCAGCCACACACCTTCTCTGGGATGATAGATATAGCAGTGCAGGAAATGTGTTGTCGACAAGAAGGCGAGCTACTGCAGTGGGTGAGCTGGTATTAACAGAACTCCAGAGAGGCAAGGAGACGAAGGGACTACAACTCTGTCCAAGAATGGGAGAGCCTCATCCGGCAGGAGGAGGGCATCGTAGGGCCAAACTTGTATGATTTTTCGGATGACGAGTGTGATGAGTCCGTAGAAGTCTTGCAGTGGGAAGAGGAGACGTATAAATCCAAGAAATGCCACCAATGGCGGGCATACTATCAGAGTGACAAAGTAAAGTTCCAGATGTCACGGCTGCGAAAGCAACTGGTCCCTGGCATTATGCTGGATGAGGGGTGTTTTAGGGAGGTATGTCTCCACATCAACAAGCTTGTTTGGTTCGCCAGGCTCTCCAAGATGAATCCCACAATGACTCATCAACAGATCCTACAGGTGATGGCATGAGAGTTTAAGAACTAGGTATACCATGGCTAAATCGAAGTGGCGAAAGCAGCCTGACCTATATCCCTCATTAGCACCTGAGGAGGGTGGTACAGTACACAGCTGGCGACTCCAGCAGATTTACACCAGACAGAATCTTGTTCATGAGTCAGAAAAGTACAGCAGAACATGCAGGCGATATGAAACAGTCTACAACAGTCTAGCACGTACAACCACAGCTGCGGGTGTGATTGGAGCCAGTGCTGGTGTGGCCGCCATTGCCGCCCTCGCTACAGGGGTGGGTGCTATCGTTGCTATCACGCTGGGTGATGTGACCCTTGCCGCTACTATACTGGCCACCGGCTTGGCTGTTGGACAGCGTCAGATCACCAGGAAGCTGGAGAAGCATGCCAAGTATGTAACACTGGCACAGAGCAGCCTACGGGCTATTGGCGAGTCTGCAAAGCTCTCAATGATGGGCAGGCCACTGATGAAGAGTATTACCATGTATCGAACCTCCAAACCCTGTACCACACAGAGAAACTCAAAGTGTGCCAGCAATACCTCAATGGCTCCAGTGGGCGGGTGGACATGGAGGAGTTAAAAAACGAGATGCAGCGGGGCCACATCGAAGATCTCTATGGTGTCAAATAGTATGTTGTGTCCGTGGCTGGAACAGTGGCTTTAAGATGACTACTATATATGGCCTTTCCGACGAACCTCACAACAATCGACCAGAGTCAACCGCCCCTCCTGGGTACACTCTGGACCAGCTCAAGAGCTAGACTACATGGTCTCCTGGATGACATACCCGACCTAACCCAGATCTCCATTATGGTCAAAGGGCAGTCCCTAGCGACTCCTTCAATCCGCGACCACTGACCAACCTCACAATCACCATCAATGATGTGAAGAAAGCTCTTACCTGGATGGCAGGCCTGAATCGCTTGTCCTGGAACCAACAGCCACTGTGTGGTGTGCCACAGCAGGATGCGGCGTCAGCGTGGGTTTGCGGGCACTCCTATTCTGGTTCCCATGAAGTTGTGCTCATTGCCAGCTGTCTCAGATTCCATGTGTACTATACGGTGAGACGAATCCTCCATGATCTGGGTGCAAGCCTGCCTGATATAAATGATTTCGATCCGCAGCCTGTCGGCACCACTAGCTACAGCCTCTCGGCAGCCAGTAGACTCCAGCGAGAGTTCAACGCCCACTCAGACTATCGGTTCCAAGGTGGAGACAACAGTGGTCTAGTCGTTATGTATGGCGACCAGAGACGAGACTACTCAGGCCTCCCCTATCAAACACCCCGAAAAATCGGCCGTCAGAAGAAAGCGACGTTCTCATTCGATCCAGACTCAGAGCCCGTGGCACTGGTGCAGAATATGCATATCACCGGAATCAGGCAGGACCATCCAGAGGCGTGGAATACTTTGTCCCACACACAACCTGTGGGCTCACACCAGCAGGGATCATTCGAATCAACCAGTTCTTAGAAGCATTATGCTATTGTCTCCTGACAGCCCAGACCATGCTGCGCCATTCCATAGACGGGTGAGTGGAAAAGAGGTGCAGGCCATGCTCAGCAGTCTCACTGAGGACATGATCATTGTTGCAGATCCCAGATGCCCCATTGCCAAGTTCCAGCAAGCCTTACAGAAGGCCCGTCATAAGCTCGGCTTTGCTATATCGCCACACCTACGACTTATTCCAAGCAATATGATCCTGAATGTCGAGGATCTGAAGATTAGGGGCTACAATAACATGATAGTCGAGGTGAATTCCCAGGTGTGCACTTTGGGTTTAACACTGACATCAACTCGGCCACGCATGTCGTCCCGACGCCAATGACACCTAGGTCCCTGTGGTCTCCTACGAGGGCCAGTGCTACTGTCGTTCTGACTGTCATTCTGACTGTCATTCCGACCACAGGAACAGCACAGCACGAGTGCTGGATGACAAACGGCGACCCGGGCTGATACCCACCACCCCGCCCAGCAGTGCTAGCAGGATGATAGCCTTATGAGTTGTGTCAGGTCTGGCTATTGCTGTGCTTACCACCAGTCTTCTCTGCTGCTAGTAGATCCTGCTCGTAGAGCAATAGATCATCCTGACTCTCTTACAGTGTGGGAGTCATGGCAAATGAGATTGCCTGAACTAGCTTAGCCTGCCCGACAGCTCCCAAACACGCTGTCAGCATACCCACTCAAGGACTGTATTGTTCGGTGGTAAGCCTTTTTCCAGCTTGTAGTAGCGCAGAGCCTTATTCCACTCAGGGGATGCCATGGATGCCTGGAACTGTTGGAACACGTCCGACAGATACTCCCGATCCTTGTAGAATCCCTTAGTACACAGGAGCTGCTCTACAATACTGCCTCCCATAATGAGGTATTCGACGAAGCAGATCTGCCCCGTACCAAATCCCAGATAGCGTTCCACAGCTGTCAGCTCCTCTGCTACGTCAGCGTTAGAGAGCTGGGCGAGCTCATCTGATGACTTCTTCTTATAGTCCTTCAATTCGGTGCAGAAGACGTCATAATACCAAGTACATAGTACTAGTAGGTCCATGGTATAAGCCGCTATGTATAGTGCTATGGATATTCCTGAGTACCAATCTAAGCAGCTGATAGATGCAGACTGGTTAGAGCTGCTTAGAGCTCTCGAGGTAGAATTTACACATGTAAATGCATTGTATATTCAGGGCTTAAATGATGACGTCAATAGTACAGATTGTAAAGCAACTCCCGGAGAGCCAGGCGAGTCTCCAGAAGGTGGAGAAGTTGCTCAAAAGCAAGACCCATAAACTACTGATACAGGCTAAGTCCCTGGCCCTTCATGTCGCCAGTAACGTTGCTGCGAATGTGGCCATGGTGAAGATGACAGGTGGTAATGAGGTTATTCCCGCTACTGGAGCTACTGTTCTCTCTACAGTGGCGCCTACGGTTGTCGACCATTGTCTAGGAATAACACATCCCATCCCAAATATTGCCATCTGTCGCGCCCCCTATGCTGTTGCCGCCAAGATCATTGGTGAACACATCCCTCTAATGGAAGCCATGGTTCTAGGGCTAGCGACGGGTGCTATGGCTGGGATCATCGTGGCCTATGTCTAGCTTTAAGATGCTATATATAATGGCAGCTTGGCGGGTCCATGTCACAACAGTAGCCTATGAGGCATGGTGGGCTATGTCAGAGTCAGTAGCGCTTAGTCGACCACATGGACTGAGGATTTCCAATTTGCAGAAATGGTGGTTAGCCCACAATGCATGCCCCTGTAGAGGGCCAGTATCCGGAGCATTGTTACTTATTTCCTTGTCCCACCACATGGTCTACATATGCCCACCTATTTCACTGGGGATATTACTAGGTTTAAGACGTATGTATACCCCAATAATGTCTCTGTCATGTCACTCACAGACCTAGCGAGCAAAGAGCTATGTGATCTCGCTTACTTGGGCGAGGCACGCCTCAGTTCCGAAGAGACTGCTGCCCCCATCTCCTTCTTAGACTTCGATGAGAGGGGAGAACCTCGAGAGATCTGAGGAACCATCCCAGCCAGAAATCCCATTGGAAACACTGACATGGTAGGATAATCAGCCATCAACAAGACCAAGCCTGTATACAAGGGGATGGACATCAAAGACAGGGCAGTGATGTGAGGTATGCTCGGAGTCGATGAGGATGGTGCCATCAAGGTTATGGCCGAGTCCTACGCACATGACCTGGTTAAGGATCTCCTGAAAGCACGGAGATCATTCCAACAAGATGGGGAGAATCTCAAGGTAGGCACCATCGGTCTGAGCCATATCATGGTGGATGGTCAAGCGAATGCAACAGCAAAGCTCCAACTACCCGATGTGAAGAAGTCGGGATTCTTTGGCATGCCATTTAAGATCACATAATAAGCATGGCTGCTCGAGCTTACATCATATGGACACTCGACGTGCTAGACACTGTAGGTACTGACACAGGCCCTCTGCATTACCTTCTCAGCCGTTGTTGGGATTTCATGCTTGACGCCTCTATCGCATCCTTCATACCCTCCGGCGGTACAATGCTACCCACACCGCAGGCAAAAGAGCTGGTACAGGAAGTACTGCCATTTAATCTCCCAGATATAGATGAGGCTATGGCTGAAGAGCTGCTGACAATCCTTCACGTGCATGTGCAACATGTCAGTGGCATACAGCAGTAGACCAGATGATGCCGGACAGGTGGTGCTGACCATTGCCCCATCAGGACATGGGAAAACATCCTGCTGCGGGCCCCGCTCGCTGAACATCTTCAGTCTCGATACATCCTCCTGGTGTCCGACTTCGCAGCTGAGGCAGTCAACAATAACGTTCAGTGGTGCAATGGTCCAATCACCAAGATGCACAGCCTGCAAGCACTGATGGAGAAGCTACTCACGGCTCAACTAACTGAACCACTTGTTCTAGTTATCGACGACCCCGTGATGGACCAGGAGACAGTCACATACCTCAGCAACATCATCAGATGCATTCGGCACACCAAGATCACTGTCTTCATCCTCTTTCAGAAGTACACCCATGAGATGTCAACAGATATCCGGCACAATGCGAGGCTCCTGTACTTTAGCTCGAAGAGTGGGAGTTCCCTGCTTGAGACGATATACGACAGCCGGACCCTAAAGGAGATCAAGCAAGACGTCATCGCAGGCGTGCTGAAGGTCACAGGTCTATGCCTCTTCACCTTCAGCAGCAAGGAGGCAGGTGAGCTGTTCCACTTCAAGCCTTCTCTGGAGAAAGCAGAAAACTTCAGCTACAAGCTGGATCCTGCCAGGAAGCTAAAGTGAAAGCGTTAGCCCAGGAAGCTGAGCTGCGACAGTAATAGTAGTGGCAGGGACACTTTTTCAGGGTCGAGAAACTTCTTCAGAAACTTGAGAAACTTCGTCAGAAGCTTGACGAGCTTCGGCAGCGGTCTCTGCTACTTGATGAACTCCGTCAGAAGCTTTAGGAGCTTCGTCAGAAGCTTGAGAAACTTTGTCAGAAGCTTGAGAATGTTTCTGAAATAAATCCACTGAGGATCAGATGCCTCGACTCTATTCTCCTGAAACTTCTCGTGGAAGATCCACTTCAGCCATGCCCTCTTATCATTGCCCTTGAGGCAAGTTTTGATGAGGTAGTCCTGGTAGTTCTCGGTGGGGAATACTCTAAATGCTGCCTCGTTTCTCGCCAGCTGCTTGCGCCATCTTTCATCTGGCGGCCAACCCCTTCTCTCTACATTCGGTGTGACCAGTGGCATGGCCGGCCTCATGGCCCTCAATCACAGCTGCACCAATCTCATCTCGGAGGTAATCTATGGCTCCAGCCTGTATAGCATCCAACATCCGGTGTTCATTATCAGTGTGGAGGCTGACTACGCCATCCCACTTCCTGACCATTGGTAGATCTTTGGGATCAACCCTAGCCTTCTGGAGAGCTAGAATTACAGGACTCTTAGTGCGTGTCCTGGGGAGATCTAGTGACCTGCCCTTGGCGCTGTCAACCTTCCGGTAGAGTATCTGAGTCAGGAGTTCCTTTGTACTGCCGGCCAGCATGGTCTCTTCTATGGCAGTCAGTATCTCTGCATCAGATGGAGGTGGGACCTTGGCTCGCTCATGGATAATGGTGACGTCATGAAGTAGTCATTAGACCCTGTCAATCGGCAGCTGTACTGGTTTCTTCTTGGAGGGCTGCACTGGTTTCCGTCCTCCAAAGACGATCTGCTGGAGAATGTTGCCAAACATCGCCGTTTAAAAACCTGTATATACAGGCGTTTAAACATGCAGCAGGATGTACAGCATCCAGATGGGGCAGTTGAACCTGCGGCCTCGCACCACACTGATCCTCGGAAGGACTGTCTGACAGGCATTTGACCTAGTATCCATGATCCGAATCCTTTATCCACAGTGGGGAAGTTCATTGACTTTGCCCTTTCGGGACAGATCTATGAGATTAGGAGCATGACACTCAAGTTCAAGCCCAATAGCACAGAGGCGAATATGGTAGAGCTCCTGCAGGTGGTGAGCAGGTGGGCGAATATGTCGGGCAACAACACCCTGGACAGCACCTATGTGAATGATGAGTACCGAGTCCTGGGTCCACTGGCTCATGGACCTTCCTACTACGTGAAGGGGAAAGGGTACTATGCCATCGGATGTAATGAAGGCCTCACAGAATTTTACTCACAACCAGACATAGAAATACATGTCGTGATGCCACACTTCTCCCTCCTTGAGAACACTCACGTGAACCCGGCCTTGATGTAGGACAAGCTGTTCCTCCGGGTGTACACCGAACCTCTTGATGGAGTAATGATGACCTCTCCACGACTTCCGGTCTGGTATGATGAGGACGACCAGGAACCAAAACTTGCGGGCTCTGGACAACGAATCCTACATGTAGAGCGAGAGCCCTAACAGGTCCAGGCCATGGCTAACCAGTGTCTAGAGTTGACATTGCAATGAGGTGCCTCGGATTGCGTAGCTGTAGCAGTCTTGGTTCAGTAAGGAAGGGTGGTCCAGGAGGTGGGGTAGCTAGACGACTTCAAACTTGTGGTGGCTGGGACCAACGTTCTCGATGAGGTGCGCGATCTGGCTGATTGCTGTCTCTATCGACAGAAAGCGAAGTCATATGCCCTACTCCACCTGACCAGTGGGCATGAGGATCTCGAGTCAATGCTCGAAGGTCAGTGTCACCTCAGAGGAAGGGACATCCCACCTAACCATGGCAACCAGCTCAGCTTTCATATTGGGAACCTATTCGGAGAGCGAGGGGGCACTCACCAGGTTGGAGTAATGGTGCTGTACTTTGGCTATACCACTGGTATTCTGCTTGAACGTGCGTAGAGCATAACTCCAGCAGATGTTCCAGCTACCAGTGCTACTACAGCAGCCACTACTACCATGACATCGGCCGTCTTCTGACCTGATGCCTCATAGTCAAGCCTCGGCTCGGAGAGCTTTACAGCCTCATAGTACCCATCGAGACTCTCATTGGCCTCGTGGATGTTCTGGGTAGCTTGAGCCTTTTGTTGCCGTCCGTGTGCCTCCCTTTGGTGCATATGCTCGAGTGCCTTACTGTACTCAAACTTCTCCTTAGACAGCTTCTCCATCGCATGGTCATGACGTTTTCTATCTACTTCTGCCACCTCATGGTCAGCGAAGCTGAGACCCCAGTTTTCCAATGCAAACACGCCTGCATTCAAAATTGCATATGCCCTGTCTATATAGGTGAATTGAATTCACCATATAGTCGGCAGGAACTACAAGCAATGTATGAACCGGAAGCTTTCGAGGATCCAGTTGAGGACTACGATGAGGACTATGATGAGGATGACTATGATGATCAAGACGAGGACAATGATGAGGATGCCTATGATGAGGACGCCTATGATGAGAACTATGATGGTAATGATGTAGAGCCAGAATCCCACTGAGTAATTCACCTAGTCAAGGGAATTTATCATACCTACATGAAGGACTCTCTTGGCCCACTAGCAGCAGTTGGGGGCTCTGATTGCTCTGTTCATGATGAAGCCTGGCGAGATGGTCCGCAAAATCGCCAACAATGCTCTCCATGGAGTTGAGATCTCTGAGGCTATTCCAGCCATCGCCTCGGGTGTATGCACATTCTTTGGCATTGCCGATCCATGGCTCCCATATGTTGCGATAGCACTCAGTCATCTGGGCTGCTGAACATTTAAGATGTGCTATATAGGATGGCTTCTCTGCAGAACCGCATCAAGTCCCTTAACTGGCAAGCCTTTGTCGATAAACTTCCTTTCAGAGACGGTGCCAGTGCTGCAGAGATTAGGCAACAGTGTTCACAGGTATTTGAAGAGGTCCTCAGCCGTGCGGACCACTGTTGGATGAACGATGGTTGTCTGTTCGTCTGTCTAGAGTTTGCCCGAGTTGTACAGGAGAGGACATGAGTCAACGTCAGCGATAAAGTCCAAGAGTTCATTTGCGATCTCTGCTGCCTTTCTTGAAGATCTTTATTACCGGCTATTATCACGAGCCTCACCAGCTGCTCGAGGTTGCACGTCGCAAGGGTCATAGATTCACCATGGAGATGGTTAGACAGTGACTCACCAGGCAGGCGATGTGGCAGATCTACAGACCTCGACCACGGAACATTCGGTATGCACACTTCAATGAATCTGTCCTGAACAGAGTCCATCAGGCTGATATGCTATTCCTTCCACATGATCGAGTCTTTTCCAGAGGAACATGCAAAACCTACAAGTATGCCCTCACCATCGTCGATGTCGCCAGTAGATACAAGGTGGTAGTGCCTCTCACAGATAAGTCCGCGGGTCAGACAGCTGCCAGGTTCCAGAGTATCTATGAAGACCCACAAAATCCCCTCCAGTGGCCAGAGTTGTTGCAAGTGGATGAGGGTAATGAGTTTAGAGGTGAACCTGCGGCCCTCATGCAGAAACATGTTGTGGCGATTAGACCAGACGAGGTGGGACATCACCGTGCCCAGGCAATCATCGAGCAGTGGAACCGGACAGAGAGGCTGTTCCCACATCAGTATGCTCAGGAGATGGCTGCTGTCGTCCCGACTGGTGGTCATTCCAGAGTATGGGTCAGAGGCTTACCCATTGTGGTGGAGAGATCCAATGCTGAGGTTACTAGGCTGATAGGACAGAAGCCTGTCAATGCCATTCAGCGATCCTCTGTGGCCCAACAGTCGGAACGGCTATCCTCTGTTCAAGAGCTGTGCTTGGAGGACAGACTTCCATCCGATTCCCTCATTCGGTATTTGTATGAGCCTGGCGAGTTGGAGGATAAACGTAGGCGGGCGACTGACCCCAACTGGTGGATATATGTACACAAGATTGACAGATATGTGGATATGACTGGTACGCCAGCACGGAGTGCAGAGCAGTCCTGGGTGGCCATTTGTACAAGAGGAGCTCCAGCTTATCCCTACAGACACCTAGCTACCTCCACCGGGAGTGCTGACGTCGAGGAGACATCCTCCAGATGGTGTCCACACCGAGTCCTGACTGTTGAGTGATGTCACATTATGCTCATATGTTATCCATCAGCTTTTCGATGTCCATTGGAGTGGTGGCATCCTTGTGACCATAAGCCAGGGTGTGAATACCATCGGGAGCGAACCATCGCTTTGTTTCTGAGGGGCTGAGGCTTGTTTTGGTCTGGTGGACCCCATAGACGTGGTGACCCATACTTCGCAACATGTTCATACCATGGTGGAAGACCTTTCGCCCGAAGAGGCATTCCTTGTACTGCTCATGGCGAATCTGTCTAACCACAGCCCCGCACACACCCTTTGCCTTCTTGACTTCCTGCTCATCCGAACGCTTGATGGAGTACATCTTTGGGTGCAGGCCAACAAACTCCTGGATTGGCACCCCGCCACACGCATCCTTCATCTTGCCCAGGGCCTTCTTGTTGGCAGTACTGTGTAGCAGGTGTGTTACTGGGTAGTCACTTGTGTCATAGAGGTCGCTCCTCGAAGCCATATCAGCATAGACATCCTCAGTCTGGATCTCCAACATGAAGCTGTCTGTGGCAGTGTACAGGAGCTCACAGTGGGCACCAGATAGTCGCTTCAGCTCGGTGTAGTAGACGTCATACATGAGGTGCTTCGAGAGGTCCAGGATGGGCATTCCCACATAGACAGGGCGGTTCAGCAGCAGCCTTCCCTTGTACATGTGGAGAGCAGCTAGATCATCATCGAACACCTTCACCTTCGTCAAATGACCACACTAGCTTGATATCCACTTGCTTGCGCAAGTTCTCCATGGTTTTACCGAAGACAGCATTATTCATCAGCTTGTAGAGACCCTTCTCAAAGTTGTTGTTGACCTTCTTACAGACCTGGGTGTTGAATCGGATGTAAGGTTCCATCCATGGTGACTGATTGAAACGTAGAACCGTGTGCACCTTCTTCAACCTCATACCCAGGCTGAGGTAAAGCTTCAGGTTGCAGTAGTGTAGGACATAGTACTCCTTGTCTCTCAGGTTAGGCACCAGTTTTTCTGCTTCCGTCTTTGCTATCGTCTCGCCCAATGTACACTGATACTCTGAGAGCCACTCTCCCTTCACCTTCATCCGTTCAGGCGCAAGGGGGTAGACATTGTGCATGTCATGCAGATTTTGTGAGTACCCAAGGTCAACCTCTAGGATGTAGCGCTTTTCATCATCATCAGGATTGTGATTGCTTACTGTAGAACGCAGTTTGAGGTGGGAGAGACGTCTCATTGAAACGGTGCCACCCATCCATATGCTCATATGGGTATACACCCTTGCAGGGCAGGAGCTCATACTTGGCAGTGCTAGGTTCATACATGTGTGTAAGTGCGAACGTTGTGGAACTGGCGACTAGCTTGTCAAGTGATGCTGGGAGGAACTCGGCCGAGTCGATGAACCACAGCTGACGGAGTCTGAAGGAGCTGTACTTCTCCATATTGTTGGGGATGCAGCTGATCTGTCCCTCTGTTTGGGAGAATGATACCCACGCAGGTTGTGGAACACGACCGCGATGGTAGTGGTCTTAGGGTTGAGGCGCAGATTTAGATTACACACATTGTGTACTGCTCCCCGGTAGAGACCAGTGATGTGGCAGTGATCTCTGACACTTTCCCCATCTAATGGTCTGTCGCACACATGGCAACTGATTACAGCTTTATGAGCTCGCCAGTCCTCTCTACTCATCTCCATTGGCCTAGGGTGGGGACGCATGGCCGTTATCTTCTCCACTTCCCATGCCAATCAATCCAGGAAGTGTTTAGCTGCATCTTCTCCTCGATACCGCACTGGCGGTTCACTGACACCGTCACAGCAGACCACAATGTATGAGAACCCAAAGATCTCATGTTGTTGTGTTTTCTGTGTGCTTCTCTGAGCCGGATTTGCCTCTGCCACCCCCCCCCCACCCCAATCTCGGTTGTAAGGGCTTCAAAGTCGGCATAGATGATGAATGGCACCTTGAGTTGCTCGTGGTGGTTGGTGAACTGTAGCATCTTCCTATCTTCTGTAGGAATTCTTATACGCATTGGTCTGCCACTGATGCCGCAGCACTCCGTTTTGTGTGATAAGAAGGTCTTCGCGAGAATAACAGTGGCGACACCGCTTGCAGAAGTGCTTTCTCCCTTTATACTGACTCTGATCATAGAGCAGATGATTCAGGTCAGATGCAGTGGGTAGACACCCTTATCATGCCCGAATACATTAATGGCCAGGTCATTCGGCCACTCAACACGCTTAAGCTGGTGAAGAGGGGTTGGAGAGTGTGCACCACTGAAGTCAAGGGTGTCCCCCATGTCCTGGTAGTTCCCATCCCCGTAGATAGTTGTGGATTGCATGTGGGACCTTCACAAATCCTGGTGGTATGTTCCGCATTTCCTGGAATAAAGCATCAAGAAAACTGTCGATCTCCTCATCTGTGAACTTGGGTGGTGAGATTTGTAGCTCTGGGTGGGGGGGGGGGCTTCTCGGTTGTGCTGGTTTAATATTATATACACCTTTCAAAATCTCTTTACCAAAGGATCATTACCGATACTTTCACTAGTCTCAACACTAAGCAAAGTAGATAATGCTGTCTTGCTGAATTTGGACTACTGTAGCCTAATCCAAACTTGTATAAAAAATTGAGAAAATCCAACACATTGTTTATAAATAGTGAAAAGGGATCAAGTTCCCTTTGTTCACAAAAACACATCCACCTTTTGTTATATACCCGATATTGGGATTGTGTGGAACTGCGCCATGACTGCAAAAGCACGTCAACGACTTCTTGTGATATGCCCTCTTGCGGAGTGCTTGCCCGATATCACGGGTGATGCATTGCCCTGTTGTGTGGCATTGTCGTGCTCACTGGAAGGATGCGTGGGCAGTCCGAGGTGAAATTTAGAAGCCTCGGAAACAGAAACTGTGTTGGCCATATAGGTGCTATTAAAATCGCTTCTGCTGCATCGTCCTCCACTTTTCTTAATACATGACCTATGATACTAAAAGGAGGGAAAATGTAATTACGTCATTCCCCCCCCCCAATGCATGGCAAAAGCGTCCACAGCTAACGCGCCAGGGTCTGGCTTCCATGACACATAATTGGGTAACAGGTTATTTAACCTGGATGCAAATAGGTCTATATCTGGTTTCTCTAAAACTGACATGAGCTGTTTAAAACACATTCGTTTCACATCCATTCTCTGTCGCTGTTATGTTCCCGTGAAGCCAAGTCAGCTTCTATGTTCACGGAGCCAGTAAGTGTGCAGCTGATGGCCAAATATTTCTCGGGATAGCCCATAACCATATTTCCCTAGCAATGTTATTACATAACACTTTCATTCCGCCCTGTCTGTTAATAAAAATCATAGTTATAGTGTTATCCACGGATATTTTGATATGAACATTACGCATATTATTGCAAAATGACTTAAGAGTTAGTAATGCTGCATGTAATTCTAAATAATTTATATGTTTACATGCCTCTCCCTCGTTCCTGAGTCCACCGGTCAATTGCCCATTATATGTCCCACCCCAGCCTAAATTTGAGGCATCACTAGTTAAAATAATGTCATGGTTGGGATATGAAAATCGTACAGAACGCAATGAGCAGAATGTAAACTCCAGTCTTTTCATATGTTATCGTACGAATCACTGTCGGTGGCATGCAACCCAGCATCCTAGATGACTGGGATTGCACGCCACACTCCACTCTCATCTGCAGAAGCCGACAGTTCTTCACAGATACATACTCGTGTGCAAACCTGGCCATGTTTTGAGCATGCACACCTGGTCGAACAGTATAGTCCTTGCAGTTACACATGAAATGGACATTTCCAATTTATCCATCCGTCATATGACGTCATATGACGTCATAATCACCTCAGTAATGTGTAGGATGACATCATAATTAACTATGACATGAATGACTTAGTCTGCAATGCTTATCATTCCGACACATATTTGAATATTTTGAAGCTAGTTTGACTGGACGCTGTTGCTGCCAATCCTGCCATAGGCAGTAACAGCACCCAGTAAATTTAGTTTCAAAATATTTAACAGTTTACCTGTATAGTTTTCTGGAAATTGATAGTCAGGGAGTTCAGGGATCGATCGATCCCAACACGGGCAAGGTGTGGGTGGAGCTTAGCTATAGATAGGCGGGGCATAGTTAAAACTTGAACGGTCCATTTTGTACCCATACTCTGTGTGGTTAGGTAGGGTTTGCACCACAGAGCTAGCCTGTCTCTGTACCATAAGCAGGTAACAGATTCATAAGATGTGGAAACTTGAAACGACCATCTGTTCCTAGCAATTTCTTGACCAATAATGCCATTATTGGCCTTCTCACAGTGCAAACTATTCAAACATTCGACACCCTTTCTATATATGTTGGTTACATGCTACTTGGTCTGGCATCGGTATATGGATAGACATTCCCATACTGTCTATATCTTGAAACTTGTGTGTATGTGTGTCGTATCATATGAATGAACCTTTTATCATACATCGCAGAAATAGAAACAGAAACGTCTTTCTGGACTCTGCAGTAAGCCCTGCTCCACGGAGTAATTCTTCCAGCGTATGCGTACATTCCACCCTTGTTCCAGAGTGCATTATGCCATCTTCAGTGAACATGTTTAATGGTACAGGCGAATTTCTCTTTCCAATGAGACATGCTTCTCTGCGTTTATTGTCAATAGTCCTAGAATCATACCTTTAGCGGCTACATTTCCATTCATCCGCAAATACGCATAAGTAAACCCCACGCGCAGTACGTTTATAGACCTGAATTGTTTGATATAATTGTATTCCTATAGAAGCGTTTCCATTCATCTGAAAACGCAATCCGTTTACTAAAAGATAAGCGGATGACCAGTGCGTTAAAAACGTTTGCGTATGTGGATTGCGCATGAATGGAAACGAGCCTAAAACTGCGTTTGCCAATATTAATTGTCTTTCTCATTTCACTCATCGTTTTTACACTGTGTTGTATCTCATGGCAACTGATCCACAGGTAGGACAATCCGCCCATTGACAAATTGGTCAGCCAACGAATACCCTTTTTCTAAGGCACCAGCAAGGCTTCTCCAAACATCTGCAGTTATCACAACTACGGTTGCAAAATTTAAAAGTTGTGATGGTGGATCCCGAAAGTGGAATGGGTCAAAACATGTGTTATCTTCTGTAGGCCTACATCATTAACCGAGCATTTTATTGTGGATAACGTGGAAAGGTCTATTGTTTCTTAATGTAAAATTCTCCACATTCCCTTCAGAAACTAGGTCATAACTTGATCTGCAATAATTTTCAAGCTTGTCATCCAATATTTTCTTATTCTACACACTCAAGCTACGCACTCAGAGCAGCAACTTCGGACAGCCATAAGCTAGTACTCATGGAGCAAAAACAGGCCACTCATCCATGTTTAGGCTTCGTAATCGGACCAGATGCACTAGTGGTATTCTTTGTTTCCAGTGGCATATTTGCCACAAATGCCCATTTCAAGGCTCCAAAGCTACAACAGCAGTCTTTAACCAAATAGACTTCATACTAGCAGAAGCACAAGCAGAACTCTTAGTCCGGGATTTTCATTACTATGGAGGTGCACGCCTCAATTCTGACCATAGGCCAGTCGTTACACACCCTCAGGCGAAGCATCGCTAAGTAATGAATAAACACCATACCAGGCAAGAGGGCAGAATCACTTACAACCTACCCAAGCTCATCAGTGACACTGACACTCAACTGTCATACAAAAGGTCCTCGGGGAGCATATAGCTAACATCGACGTCAGCTTCGATCCAAATGAATCCCTAAACCAAAATACTGAAATATAGGGAATCATCCGCTACCAGCACCATAGGAGTTCTAAAAAACAAACGAAATAGGTATGCTGATGACCGTGTAGTAATAAAACTATCAGCAGATCAGAAAACGCTATGGCTGCACATCTATCAAAGTGGCCAGAGTAAAGACAGCACCAAACTACGCAGGAAATGCAATAACATGATGCGCCACATCAGCAAACGCTTAAAAGATCTTGCTATACATCAATCAGAGTCCCTATCAGACGGAAGTACTTCCACGAATGACTGTCACAAAATGCTATGGGCAGTCTGAGGCTCGAGAATAACTACACACCACCACTCACCATACACAACTCTGAAGGACACTTTATCTGGACTGACCAGGGGAAAGAAGAAGCAATTCGAGAATGGTTCAACGAACAGTTCACTGACCACGATGATGGCCCCATTGCACCCGTTTTCAGGAGACCCGAGGCCATTACGAATAACAACAAGAACAGCAGAAGTTGAGAAGCCACTCAAAGCCTTTAAATCTATTCAAATATGCTAGTGGTATATATCTCAAAACCCATCATGCACCTAATCGATTACGTTTTTATGCACAACCATCCTATTGATGCTGTAGGCCAAATCACCATTATCTGGCTACCTAAGTCCAAGAAGCCATCTGGCACCCAGACAATCCGTGGCTCATTGTGTGTTCCTCAACAGGATACAGAAAATCCGATCCAATGTTACTCTATGCTGCATTTCAGACAAGTTCGATTTTTTATGTTGACGCAGCTGCGCAGTCATTGCATGGACTCAACGTATGCCTGTGTCAGTAGTCATGTCCAAACACTGGGATTGCCCCAAAATGGGCATTGATATGTCACGATCCTTCAACACAATTACACGCTCAAAGATCCTAGATATCATACGCCAGGCATGTTGTAATGAAAATGAGCTACGACTAGTGAGATTACCACTTGCAGACGCCAAGCAGAGAGGGTGAGTCAAGTCAGTAACGTCTGTAGAGTTTGAGACATCAATCGGCTCCCAACAGGGAGATGGTCTATACCTGTGCTTTTCCCCTGTTGCCTGACTGCTGCATTGAAATCTGTGTGTCAAAATTCCAGAAGACCAAACCCCTAGGATCCATATTGGATAAGCCGCTAGGGATGGCATATGCCGACGACATGGACTTTGTAGACGAGGAAAGGAAATACCTTGACAAACTTCTCCCAATAGCTGCAAACGAACTAAAAATTGAGAATCTCTAGGAATGAATCCAAAACAGAGTTCACCCACATATACCTATCTGCAAAGCATGAATCTAAAGAATGATGATCCACTTCGTCGCGGCGAACCATAGAGGAAAAAGTAAAATCCTGGGCTCACTACTTGTAGTACTGCTGACATTATTGCATGCTGCGTTATGGGCAACATAGCTTTCCAGTCCTTCTGGAAGCTATGCATTCGTAGATCAAAGATGCCCTTGGCAAGAAGACAACGTTTATACAACGCAACCGACATATGCTTGATGCTGTATAATTGTAACAGCTGGGAAGCTCCAAAGGCAGCAGTTGTAGACAAACTTGATGCCTACCACGGCAAACACCTACACACCATCACTGGCCACCGATGGCCAGACAGCATAATTTCCAACGATGCACTATACAAGATGTGTAATACATCGCCGCTGTCCGTAAAAGTCGCCCAACAAAGATGGTCACTGTTTGGGCACGTGCTAAGGATGCCAGAAGACACAGACACGCAGACAGCCTTGGAATTTGTCTTACTGGGAGCCAACAAATACAAAACCAGGAGAGGACACCATTTCGTAAATCTGTTAAGCGTGCTACGAGGTCACCTAAAAGCAGTCCTCATTACACTCAAATCAAGAATGGACACGTGGAAGCTAAAGAATTTGGCTGAGAACAAGACACAGTGGTCAAACGCGCAGACGGACTGATTGCAGCGGTATGAGGTTTCTACTACGGCCGCAAAATACAGTAATCCTCATCATCTTTATAGAGCTAGGGTATTTTCATCAACATCAATAATATTTTTAAGTAACTTCCCAGTTACTACTAGCAGGGTTAATATTATTTTACAAACATATTATATATATCGGTTAATAGTATTTTTCAGAGCATTTTAATGATCTTGCTAGTTACCGTTTTCAGCATTGTATACATTCATGTTTGAAACATTACTGTCTCTTTTGCACATATTCTTCTTCCCCGCTTGTGGCGTAAAGCTTTCCATTTGTGACGAATTGGAATAGACCATAACTTTTGTGTAGAGACAATGTCATTATCTCTGTACGTGCTACCCTGCCCAGATCCATTGGTTTCTTCATAAATCGTGTCCCGTTCAGCAGAGCGGACTGTCTCACTAGACGTATCAGAGATGTACTGACCTATAGACGCATAGTAACTGACATTTGGACCAAATCTTCACGGTGCTCATATGAATGCAATCGATAAAAACATTTTCTTCTCTATGACAAGTGAATTCGCAAAACTGAAGAGTCAACCCCTTGGTTTTCCATGGTGACAGAATGTTTTAGTATATAGTTATACCAATCAGAAAGGGTTTGAGATCAGCTGTTTGACTTTATTAAGTTGCCGTCATGTTAAGAGATTATTGTATATTATAGTAGCTCATTGGCAGCAATCCATCCTCTCCATCTTGCTATTTGTAAGTTGACATGACAAGATCACTCCTGCCCCGACCGCCCGTACCCGTACGAAATCACAGGGACTTGTGCATAACTGGCCATCTCCACAGATCTCGATCTCTCCATGTCACGTGCACCTCATATTTGACACTTTGGAACAACATTGTTGAAATTCATTTGTGCCAATGAAACCGTTAGAAGTTTTGCTTCAAAGTGGATTCTCTATTCGTGAAACAGATGATGTTACTCACGTATCTGGCTTATTAGACGGCTTGAATTGCTCAAAGGAATAAGTTTGTCGCGCAAGTTTCAAGTCAACTCAATGTCTAGTCCCTCAAGTTAAACAAAGAATTATGTGACGTCTGCACAAACGTAAAACGTGCTACCAAGTAATATGATCATGTCGTAATGCTGTTATTTAATAACTTACCTTCTCTGCAGAGATCCGCAGAACGACAAAACTTCATGAATCTATTTCCATCCAGAAATTTTACACATCTAGAACATCCGCAATGTGTTAGCGGAAGCTTATCATTCCATTAAAATAGTACTCAAATTGTCATGAGTATTTATGAAATCCAAGACTTAGTCAATGGAATTTAAGCATGGCCTATGGATGTTATTACAGGATCCTCAATAAAGGACCTACCACGATTAATTACCAGAACTTCATAACTTCATCCGGTCATATATATATATATATATATATATATATATATATATATATATATATATATATATATATATATATATATATATATATATATATATATATATATATATATATATATATAATTATTAGTGTGAATGTCATAGTATGTTATCTACATGCCTAGGTAACCGTCCGTACACTTCTCGTGGAATTCATGTCCAGTGCCACACTGTACAATTGTTCCCATTTGTAAAGATGAATGCTTATTAATGTATTGCTTTTTATCGATTATTAGCCTTGAATATGTTTAAGGAGTCCGTAATTATCTTATAGCCAACTAAATGGTAGTGGCCAACTTCCGCATTTGTTACACCATTTACACTGTGTTCACTCCCCATTCTCAACAGGATGGCACCCTATCCGAATCGTCGGAATCCTAGAGAAGATTTCGCCTCCTTACACCCCCCCTGCCCTCGATTATCTCTGGTCCACCCAACGAGAGGGCGTTCGGAGGCCACTATTTACAATCACATACACCCTCTTGGCGCAAATGCCCGCCCGGGGCCCACGAGAAGGAAGAGGCTCCACCGACGTGTTGCGAATCAGACTAAGCTCCGCTCCCTCCCTATGAGATCCCGAGACCAGCGGCCACCGCGAGGCGGAGGGCGCATGGGGCACACGTGTAGTTATCCGAGGAAGACGCATCGTACTAACATATGCCCACTCACATCGCTTCGCCGTTCGAGGCCGTACTTGCAGATCTTTCATCTCTTGCTATGTGAAGTAACATTACATTATTGGGGTGGGCTGGGGTGATGGGGATGGTGGGGTGGGGGAGGGGTGGCGTTGGGCGAGGGGGTGGGGTTGTGGGGTGGGGGGGGGGGGGGGGTTGCGGCAACGCGCTAGCACAACAGCTCCCAGTCAAATTAGTTGTGAAATATTAAACATAATGTTTACATGACTTTGTTGTTATTTAATAAACATGACGTAGGCAGCAACAGCACCCAGTCAAAATTGTTTCGAAATATTCAACAGCTTACCTGTATAGCTTTCTGGAAATTGATAGATCGATCGATCCGAACACGAACGTGTTGTGGGTGGAGCTTAGCTAGAGATGGGAGGGGCATAGCTAAAACTGGAAAGATCCATTAAAGTACAAAAGGTCTGATGGCAGAAATGTAGTTAGGGACCAGTGGACGGGTAGACAGCTGTCGGAATTGGTGATTAACGTAGGTGGTGCCACTGGGATATTGGGTTTAATCAAAATTTGGTGTACAAGCTTAATTTCTTTCTCAGAAAAGAATCTGGCCACGTGCTTTGTAACAATAAGATTAAAATATGTGACTGAGGAATGAAAAAAAGGCGGTCCAAAAGTTAATTAAGAATGTGGTTAACTAGTGTTAATTAACACTGTAATTAGACTATTAAGTACAAATCTGAAGTTACGGTTAAAAAGTAGCACATGCTACCAATAAGCAAAATCCATTACATAAGAATAAATTTTATGGATTTATACTATGCAGACACGCGGCCGATCAATTAGCGCTTCTAATTAAACTTTTGAGTACATGTTCGAAATTAAAATTAAATGTAGAGTGAGCTACCGAGAACCAAAACATATTGCTTAAGACTAAACCTAAAGGTTCATTCCACGATTAAAGGTACATATTCTCAGCAAAATGCGTGAAAATAAAATTGTTTAAATTGTGTACTTTTAGAGTCTTATTGTGTGCGCCTCAGTGCAATTAAGCGAAATAACCCTTAGCATATGATGATTTCATTCCGTACAAATTATTATAACTTTTTTAATTCCGAAGTTGAATTAGGGACTCGCGTCTTTAATTCAATTTCACAAGTTAAAAAATTCTCGCCATCACTTTCTGTACGACCTTCTAGAAAATGTGATCCCAAGAACATCACTATGTTGCACACGCCATCAACAGGTTCAGATCCATCTCCACCAGGCGGCCCATTTTATTTATCATTGGTTTATAAACCTGTGCCAACATTCTGATCATAAATGCTGCTCTGTTCAGAGAAATACTATTATGGTCAATTTTCTAGTGGTTTTCTTAAGTCGATGTGGCCCGTATGCGTTTTCAACTACCCTACGGTAGTACCTGCGGTTGTTCAATGACTGTGGGGTTCTCCGGATAACATCCTGACAACACAAGTGAACATTCCAATGGTATTCTGTACCTCTCTATCAACAGTGGCCGTGAGCGTTAGTGTCAACAATGGTCGTATTCGACTGGGAGATAACTTAGAGCCAATTGAATTCATAGATAATATGTTTTATTCGACTAGTATTTCCCGGAAAAGAATAGAGCAGGAAACAAGGCGGGGCCAAAACGTTTGACATGTTGCGTGAAGTAGGTCACATGATGCAAAATATGAACACCCACGACATAGGGCGCTGAATTCTACTATTATTCACCATTCACTATGACTGAAAACAGCGCTTAAAATAGATTTTATTTTCAAGATTGTAAAACTTAGGCGATATAGTGTTTCTGCCCCTTCCATACTGATAGCGTTTTTTTCATTTTTTGCAGAGGACATTTTGGTCACTGCGTAATAAGATACACTCTACCGAAAAGTCTGTCGAATACAGGAAATATCACGTGCAGGAGGAGGAGCGAGATGGAGATCCTATTAAATGATTTGATGAGATTTGTGTTTCTTCCTGTGAGCCGGAATGAAATACCATCTTCATCACTTTTTGTAGGTCTTACAGAGCTCGTCAATCGTGAAATCTTTATCGTGCCGTTGCTGTAGTGATTTTGAATAAGGAACTTAGAATAAAAGCCTTACATTTTGCATACTGTTTCATTAGTTGGCAACCTTGCCTTGAAATTTAACATTATTGCTTCGCTTATTAAAAGTATATAATCAAGCTAAAAAGTTGATTATTTGTATCGTTGATCGCCGTCAAGGAACAGAAAACGTGTATAGACTGGTTTTCGAAAACAAAAAACCTCATAGTTTGGGTTACGCGCACGTGTAAATTTGTATACTTCCGTAATTTCTAATCAAGCAATTTCATTGATGGGAGTCGACTGATCCCAGCTCATAAATATTGAAACAAACGTGTCAGTCGGATCGGAATTTGCTCATTGTTTCAGCTTGCATTTCTATTGAATGGCGAGTTTGAACCAATTAGCAGGATTCGGTTGCGGTTCTCCTTGCATACATGGGGAGGGATATTCTTCTTCTCTAGCGTTTGCATGTCGCATTTCACGAAATTAACAACATGGAGTTCGACAGTGCAGCTGCATCAAGGACTGTTGTAAGTACTGGACAGCCTAACACAGGTAGCTGACCACTGTAGCTCGCGGGGTAGTGTCGGGCCGTTCCGGTGTATCATGTCGACTCGCCGTGCCGCAAGTGCACGACGAATGATGACGCTGGTTAGCATCTGGTCTCGGGGTGACGGATCTTGTACGAGACTGCCCTGCGAGTAACAAACACCGGCTCCTAAGGCCGGTGGAACTCAATTGTTCCGGTGGGGCCATGTGGCCATCGTGGCGAACATTAAATACAACTGTCTCATCCCAAGAATTTGTGTCACCAGTATGCCTGTCCATAGCAATTTCGTGATCTATGAACTTACAAGATTTGATTTGGTGACTTAAAAATATACGTCTATACAATGATTTTACCTAAACAATTATAAATATGCTAGATAAAACTAAAATAAGAGCATACGAAAATACGAGACATAGAGACAGGTAGATGAATTTTTAAACATGGGGCTCCCGGAGGTACCACACAGACTCGTAGGTCCGCAGAGGTATCCCCGCAACTAAGGCTCCCGTACACGAGACTTAACTAAATTAACTTATTATAAGTTATTATACCTCTAAGCTGAAAGGAAGAAGATTATCTCGGACGAAAAGTTTTGTGACTCACGCGGGCACTACTCCTAGTGCTAGTTTGGGTGAGGAGTATTATCCTCGCGTGGACCGTCGTCGCTGAATCCTTGCGAGAGGCAAGTGCCTCGCGTGGGCCTCCGTCTCGGGAAGGTGTCGCCACTGCTTAAAGCGGGAGAAGAGTAGTAGACAAAAATGGGCCCACTCTAATATTTCAACCAAAAATGCTTGAGAAAGAAACGACCTTACCTAGTGAGATTATGACTATAGGGTTGCGTGCTGTTTTACGTGAAGACGGGACAAGCGATTCCCGATGGATTCCCACGTCACCGTCTTATGTGATTCTTAGTATGCTAAATTAGTAGTTGCTGCTTTATTTATGCGGGCCTTCTGCTTTCGCTTAATTAGCTTTTAGTTTTTCGAAACATGAACTATTTTAGGCCGCAAATGGCTAGTATCTACCCAGCTATTAGACATGGCTGTCATTGAGAACAGATGCCCTAAGACATCAATACTGAAGACAGCGCTCATACATGTTACTTAGTAAGATCTCCGAACTGGATAAGAATCCAGACATCCTGCTCCGTAACCACATAAAACATTACAGGACGAAAGTATTATTAGACAATTGTCCTATCGTTATGGTAGGGGTAACAGAGAAGAATACCCACTGTAAATGTCCTTCCCGTAAGGGCGTGGCAGTTCTGAATAACATGACCAGACATTCTTATGGAATTCGGTGGGGGTGCGCATCTCGCCCGTCACCGGGTCCTACGGAACTAACCGTTTAACCTGTCGTTAGGTTTATATACAAGTGCCCAGTTTTGCACTGCGGTGCGGGAGGATGGTTCAGTAAATAAAATAATAATTAAGATATGTTTTCGCAGTGCTTTCCTACATTGGCAAAAGTGCTAACTACTAAGTATCCGAAGATACGAGGGGATAGTGTGTGATACCACACCCTGGCCATCACCGCTCGGAAACCCCAACAGTTTCCCAGAGTCGGATCAGCCCATGGTGCGGATAGAGACATCCAAACAATTAAGAAGCGACAAGGCTGAGTGGAGCATGAAGAGAGACAAAATCTTGGAGTTATGAGTCTTACCGGAGTGTGGGGCTAGATTATCGCACCACGGGAAGAGAAGAGTATGCTACAGATTTTGTAACGAAGAAAGTGTCTCTAATCATTTTGAACCTATCCTATCGAGCTAAATAGAAAAGGTTTAGTCGGTAGCATGCCGGGCTAAACAGAGTTATAGCACGGACAGCGACCTCAGTGAAAAATTGTTGGTGGCGGGAGAAGGTGCTGCAGAAATAAGTGTTGCTGTATAGCGTTTCCTACATGCACTGCAGTCCTAAATTTTCTATGAATAAACAAAACATATGAACTGATGGCCACTGGCCATATATATATATATCATAACTATGTCTAGACAGTCCGCCGGCGCCAGACAAAATACTAACGCAACGACGATTGGCGATCGGAAACATCGCAGAGATACCCGCAGGGAGGAGTGAAACCGCAAAAAGTATATCGTGACATCAAACAAATAAGTTGCATAATAATAAAAACAAGAACAGCGATGAATCTCAAGCCACTGCAAAGTAGCAAATACTCTGGGTTCTCTGCGAAACGGAGATGCAGGCGACCGCCAGATTTGTGTTTACATTTTTTCTATTTATGAAATTCATAATTAACATCTGGGAGGATATTGAGTTGTCGTATATATAACAGAATTGATGTTAAGATGAGAGTATTGACTCACTGGAAGGGTTTTATGGACATGGTTCCGTATATTAAATTTATAGCTCTATCAGGTAGGCATATAGCCCCTTTAAGTTCAAGATTTGCATACCAAACCTTGATAACATGTTTGGAGATTCTGGTCAAGATGTTGACGTCTTAAAATATGTCTTCAGATAATGTTGCTAAAAGTTGTTGTAATGCGCATTGCAACGATTTTTGGCCATTATATGACGGATTTCTGGTATATTCCTCGACCGATGCCTCCTTGACCATGCTCGCTGACAGAATTAAGAGATAATATGGGAGCATGTCAAATTGTTATGCTTAGGCAGACGGGATTATTCTGGTAGCATGCACTTTGTGCATATTTTTCATAAAACTACAGTCTTCTCACCTCTCAGAAATTCCTTCTCATGGCGTCTGCTCTCAAACGGAGTAACATCTAATATCTGTGTTCCGCGCGCGTGGCCCCTTGCTAACTTCTAAAATTTTGATAACTGTAAGTTTCTGGATGTTTTTGGCCGAAAGAACTTAATCTTTCGACAGTGGTTAGCTTAGCTTAGTGTAGCGACATGGAATAATTTGAGCCGGTTATTAATGTGTGCTCTCACCTATATAAAGTTTACTATGTCACGTTGAACGTGCAAGGCATACTTGCCAGGTGTTAGCACTAGTCATAGTTTCGGCTGACCTAACTGGTTAATCCGTAGCCGATGGTACAGTGCGCACTTTTCTTAATTTGTGGCGAATTCAGTTATTCATTTAGAGGTAAATGTGTTATCATGAGGACGCGAATCCGGGACATAAGACGCCAAGAGCTAGGAGGCATCTTCTCGCCGCTTAACAGCAGGTAAATATCTGTACCGATTTGTTTCCTATACCAAATTACCCAGAATAAACCTTAAGTTCATTCACTTCCGTTTTTGCTATTTCCACTTCCGGTGTATCTGTCCACTTCGCTCTATGAAGAGGCAGGGATAGTGGAAATACTGTCTATCTTATAGGGCCCTTTTGATTAATTTTTTCAAGTATTTAGTAAGAGCCGCCTCACATTTATTGTCTGTCAAATTTAGTCAGTTTTTAATTTTGATAACGCTATGCTGACCTAGTAGAAACAGATATCAAGCTAGCAGCAATTTGGCAGATATCCAACAGAGATGTTATTTTGTACAGTCAATCCTCGTTTCCTGTAGAATCCAATTATCAGGTTTGCAGTTTAAGCCAGCACTGAAAGGTTCTTGTTGTCCAGTAGATCCCGGTTTCCTGTTGAAGCGAGCTGTCGATATCAGTCAATTTACGGATAGACGTACAGCACTGATATTCTTATTATTCAGTAGATTGCGCTCTTGATTTTATGAGCAAATACAGTTTTACAGAGTCATTGTTTAGTACTGATTTTCTTATTATTCAGTAGATTCCGTCCTTGATTTTAGGAGCAAGTACCATTTTTTATAGAATCATTGTCTAGTACTGCTTTTCTTATTATTCAGTAGATTTCGCTCGTGATTTTCGGAGCAAGTACAAAGTTTTTATAGAATCATTGCTATTATAATCAGTTCTGAGTCGCATCACGTATGCACACGCGTTAACATCGGGACACCCAGAAGATGACTTGTTGATTATTATTATTATTATTATTATTATTATTATTATTATTATTATTATTATTATTATTATTACACTACACCAGGAGATATTTTTCATTCTTATTAATTGTGCCATACCATTTCGTAAGTGCCTTGCCGATGCTAGGAGGCATCTTCCTGTCTTAGCAACAGTTCGAGCATTGTGACATCATTCAGTGTTTAGTATGTCTGCACTCCCCTCCGGTTAGGCTAGGATAGGTGAACGGGATTTCGTTCCAGTTTTGGGATGCAAGTAGTTTAATTACTGAATCTACATTATAATTAAGTCGTTCTAGATTTAACCTTTTGGCCAAAATGTGTACCATGAAGCTAAATTGACTGGCCATTGCGGGGAGAGACAGGGCCTTCTTTAACACAGGGTAGTCTAAACTTTAATTTTACTTGATCGATTTAGTTTAAACTTAATCTCTGCTGCCCATGATTTCGACAGTTCAGTCTAGAAACTCGCACACGTTTGTAGGCCAAATATCATAGACCATGGTGAGCAGCTAAGAACCTGCATCACCGGTAATTAGAGGGAGTTAGGCTTCTTATCTCCTAACTACAAAATTTGGAGGAGGTCTTTCATATACTTTTATATTTGATCTTATTTACCGGCCGTGTTAGGATTTAATCAATGGACGCCCTAGCCCGTTTACTTATACTGTTCCTAGACTAACCTTTAAGTGAAAGCATCTTGTTTAGTTGTCCAATAAGCGCCACAAAACAATTTTCTTGAACAGATGATGCTAGGAGTGTAGGCCCAATGCACTTGTAGATAGTGTCTGAGTTATTTCTTAGTATTTGTTGATCATTAACATCAGCTAACGATTGTTTAAGCTGGATAGGATTTATATTGGAGTGCTGTTGCCAGATAGCGTGCCCAATCGCTATCATTTTACACTACAAAACCTGAGCATTGGTAACTGTTGCCAGACTGTTAACAGCACATTTCCAAAATAATTGTAGGCATTATTGCCAGATAATGTTCTCAATCGCTATCGATTATGGTACAAAATCTGAACATTGCTAACTGTTACCATTTCATTTATTATTCAAACTTGTCTCTGAGCTAGCTAATGTTAGGCTGCTTAGTTGAAACTTATTTTCAATTTATACCAAGTGTGATGTAAATCATCCAGCCAATTTTCAATTGACAAATGTATAAGTTGTCGTCGATACAACTGTACACATTACACTACACGTTAGTCGGATAAATTTAACCACTGGCCAAGCATTGGAATAGGAGATTATTAAGCTAGTTATTCACTTATTTCGCCAATAAATATCGTAGAGCGCGACACATTGTTTGATAAGTGAGGATTGCTTGTGTAGGCTAAGAAGTTTGCACAACCCCAGGCGTCAACCAAATTGTTATCCACCCTTCCTCTGACTTGTAACAAAACATTTACTTAAAAGAGCTTCTTTTCTTCTTTTCGACTTAGCAGCCTAGGCACAGTCCTTAGTAACCCCATTAGGAATTTAGTGTGAACCCGACATTTTGCATTCTAGCAACCTCAGCACTTGCACGGCCTGCACTACTAACCCGCATTTTACCCTTTTTCAAGATTCTTATTTTGTAAGTTGTGCCTTGAGTGTCATCTGACCTACAGGTATGGACTTCTCCTCCGTCCGTAGTCATTGGATCGCCCAAGCGTGCCAAGTTCTTGAGCAGTGCATGGAATACACCGAGGTGGGAGCTCATGTAGCCTCTGGTGGCCAAAGCAATATAGTCAGAGAGATGGAACAACTGTCTGGTGTGATGAGCGATCTGTTGAGACAGATTGCCCAAAGGTGGAAACAGTTGTAGGGGTGGTGGGAGGAGAGGGGGGCAATTGGAGTGCAACACGCATACACGCCCGCACGCCCGCACGCCCGCACATACACACACGCACACACATACGCACACCCAACAGCCTGAGAATCCGACGTCCTGCCTCATGAGAATGCCAAGACCGGTACACATTTTGGCCCACAGCTTTAACTTAGCAGGTGGCTCCACCAAGATCGAGAAACTAAGACCTAGAATGCGCGACTTTTACACCAATTTATCATCACACCATGACTGGCAGAGCTCTTGATTCAGGTAATGGTTACATATTACTGAAGTCCGTACTCTAGTGTTGAGATACACAATGTAATGTGTGTAGTTTTGCGTAGCTTTTGGGGATCATTCTTGACGTTTCTTCTAATAAAGCACAAGGCTCTGTTGGTTCTAGGACACATATGTCTGATATAATTTAATAAGCTCATGTCTTCCCTAAAAGAACACCCAAGGATGAGGTAGTTCTAGCCGTTTGTAGTACCAGTTCACAGAGTTTCTAGAAGTGAACAGACTTCACACCAGATTTTTTGATGGAAAGAATATAGTACTTTGACGGTTGAATTTCCAGTCCCAGTCAAGAGCCCATTTTTAGTGTAGATAGGTCACGTTGCATGCTAAGGTGGGCATTGGCTAAGTGAATTGGACGATACAGCAAGGGGTTATCTGCAAAAAGGAGTAGCTGAGATTTGAAGGTGTATGTAATGTCGTTAATATAACACAAAAAGAGAAGCGGGTCCAGACATGTGCCTTGGGGAACCCCTGACAGAACTGGCACTGGTTTGGAAAATACATCTTGCACAACAACATTATGTTAACTTTCCACAAAAAGGCAGTTGATCAAATTGTCTAATTCACCGCGTATACCATAATGGTTCAGTATGGCCAATAACTTAAGATACGAGACCCTATCAGCCGCCTTAGATAAGTCTAAGATACACACGTCAACTTGATTGTTATGATCAAAAGACTTAGCTAGATGGGATACCGTGAGTAATAGCGGTGTAATGCAAGATCTGTATCAGCGGAAGCTATGTTGAATATCAGCGAGAATGTTATATTCGTCCCTATGTGCCATTAGATGGGATACAACGATATGCTCAATCTGTATGTAACACATGCAATTGACAGTCATTGGGTGATAGTTTGGAGTGAAGAAGTTATTGGATTTGTTGCCGTCTATCGAGTCCCTGATTCCAGGTCCCATTCACGCCATATCTATGCTGGTTTTATTTCGGTCTATTATTGGTAACTTCGACAGTTTTTAAAGCGGTGTCCATTTTTTGGTGGAGAGGCAGCGATTAGTGAAAGAGAAACTCTATGTCTCCAGCGATCTTCAGGTGGTCGATAATAGCCGCTCTCCCGAGATCGTCAGTTTCACAGATCGGAACATTGTCGCCATTCGTGTTCTCGCGATATCTCCTACGTAAACGGGAGGGAGATTGCTCTCGCGAGATCTCCTACGCAAACGGGAGCGAGACAGCTGTGTATGGTACGGAATAGTACGAAGCTACGGCTCTATGTTTAGATCGCATTACCGCCTGCGATATCACCTACTAGTTAGTTTGAAGTATTCATCGTCCTTTATGCAAATAGGGGTGGATATGTTCGCGTTTCTCCAGTCCTCTGGGCGCAAACCTGTCCTCGGGAGGATTAGAACAGCTGAGTCAATACTGAAGCGAGTTCGAGCGTGACAGTGACAGAAATAGAGTCAATATCTGGGAAAGGTGGGGGGAGGGGGTATCATGTTACTTGTAAAATGATGTTTTCAAGAATTGTTTCGTTCAACGCACACTGCCAGAAATGGTTTTTTAACTGAAACATTAAAAAAATATCAAACCGGTTTGATTTCCGAACCATTCGGCTCTGAAACATTTGTTTCAGTCAAACATTCAAGGCAGACTACGAACACTTGGATAAAACATTTGCTTCTAGTAAATGTTTGGAACAAGTGTTGGTAGCGTGCGTTAATTGTTTAGCAGTACCAAGTTGTAGGTAACCTCCCTCGCGTCAACAGCGACTCAAATCGCGCAAACTACTACTTGATATATCAATTAAACATTTTGCTGGTCAATATTTTTCAAGATATTTTAATTTTAGAAGACTATTTTTGTAAATTTACCACTGAATTTCTTTTCGCCTGTTTGCCCATTGAAGAGGTAATTGTAAAGAAAATTAAAGTTTTTACCTAGCCAGTGTCTGTCTGCAGGCCGAGAAAAGAGTATTTCTTAAAATTTACCACTATAATGACTGGCTCGGTTACCGAGCCAGTCATTCCAGTGGTAAATATTCAAAAAATATTCTTCTCTAGGCCTTTCAAATAGCCATGTCTGAAGACCTCTACAACGTTGTTCTTTGGTCAGTTTGACCATTAAATGGTTAAGTTGACAGAAAAAAGGTTAAATAAACATCGCTGCATTCATCTCATCGTGTTATCCTTGATCTTGATGCAATCTGCTAGGCTGCATGAATACGTATTTCGGGGTGGTGGTGGGTTAGATCTATAGAATGACTGAGTCTACTACTATTACAGTGTGGTTGAATACAGCGTTAGCCATGTCACGCCCATTTTAGCTAAGCTCCGCCCACGCTTTGGTCGTGTTGGGATAGATCGGACCATGAATTCCAGGAATCCATACATCAAGGTAAATATACAGGTAAGCTGTTTAATATTTTGAAATTAATTAGACTTGGTGCTGCAAAAGCGTACAATTCGTTCAATTCACTGACTATTCAATGTTCATGACGGCGCTATAGATACGTCATTCAACATTCAACGCATTTTGATTGTGATGTCAGCCTACGTGTGACGGAATCGAATACGACGCCATATGTTTGAGTGACAGATCCGATTAATCTATTATAATACATGGTATGTTCATCTTAGGCCTCGTCGCTGTTCCTAATCGATATTACCTATCCTACAAAATCAATAGATTGATTGATTGATTGATTGATTGATTGATTGATTGATTGATTGATTGATTGATTGATTGATTGATTGATTGATTGATTGATCGATCGATCTAGTAACACACACTTAAAGTATGTGCATAACGCGCTGAGTGGTTACACGTTTATCAAGAATAGAAATGATTGGTTTGATAAAAATAATATTTCAGTGCGTTTTAGCTCTTTTTCAGATATCATGTTGGTTTCATAAAAATAATAATTGATCTTGTTCTTGCTCTTTTTCAGGTATAATAGTGGCAAATGACCTGCTATTTTGTAACTATATCGAGTGTGCTATTCGTAAGCTCCATTAGGCTACATACGAAAATGTGCAAGCGACGTACGTGCTTCCGGGGCGGTGATTGGATCGATCGATCATCTAAAGTGCTCAATACACCTATTAGATCATTCATATAATATGTTATCGACCATGATAATTATAAAACGGTCAAAAGTTGGCATACATTTCTGGCTGAATAATGTAGCCTATACTAATTACAGATTAATTCAATTCAAGTTTGAGCAGTGGCGTAACGTGGGTGTGGCCTGAGGGGCGACTGCCCCACCTGGTGCAAAGTATGTGTGCCAGTCGGAAATTTGAGACCAGACATAAATCATTTGCTGGCTTCCTATTGTTCTCAGTTCTGTCGAAGTTGCGACTTTGTGACTCATATAATTCGGAGTGGTAAAGCGACGAATAGCCAACTTTCGGTTGTGTACGACTACTTCTTACCAAACCATAACTTTTAATATGAAAAAGCACGGGTAATTTCTATATTTACGAGCTGGTTATCAGCCAGACTAATTCAGTCGGTTTTAGGACTATATAGCTGAAATGTGGCAGAAACCTGTAGCTTGTTGCCACCGTTCAGGTTGATAAATTTCAGCTTAGTCTGATGATCCCGTAAAAATCACGCTAATGAAAGTGGTGGACAAGCATTTATAGTAGAGTACAGTAGTCTGTTTTATGATCCATGTTTTGCTTCTGCCTAACCTATTAAAAACACGAACAATCAAAGATTGCAGACCCTCGCCTTTTTCGTAGTTTTCGGATCAGGTCCAAAGCATTGAAATCCTGGTGCATAGTTACAACCTTTCCTGTGCTAGAATGTGAGCCAAATCAGAACAGTAGTTTCTGAGATAGCTAGAGATTAATAATTTGATTAATCTGAATCCGGGTACTCTTTATGCTGATCATGGCCAAGATTTGGAAATCCACTTACACTGCACACTATTGGGTGTGTTAAAATTTGAGGCAAATCAGACCAGCAGGTTTTAGACACAGCTCCGAACAGACAGAGAGTCATACAGACAAGTGGGCGGGCGGGCGGGCGGGCGGGCGGGCGGGCGGGCGGGCGGGCGAGCGAGCGAGCGAGAGAGAGAGAGAGAGAGAGAGAGAGAGAGAGATAGAGAGAGAGAGAGAGAGAGAGAGAGAGAGAGAGATTATAATGTGCTGTGGCTTTCTGCCTGTTCTGTAGTTGTATGACAAATTCGAAACACATCTAAATATGGGTATACACCACCCGGTTCTATTCTGGTCGACAAGTAATTGGCTGACCAGTTAATCTGATGGTGTATGGCCTTACACCTGCTGAAAATTGGCATTAGTCGGCCGATGAACACGGACTAAAAATCTTAATCAGGAGTCGGCGAAGTCAAGAATGATCTGGTGATGTCATAAAAAACACGTCACATTTTAGCCGACGCCAAAATCACATAATGCAAACAACCACCTGCCTTAACAACCAGTTTGGTGCACCCACACTGTGGCTATCCAAGAAACAATAACAAGAAACCTAATTGTAGAAAAATTATAGAGTAACACAATGAGAGGCTGTTTTGTAGATTTAACACAGCAATGACTGGTTCGGTTATCGAGCAAGTCACTCCGGTGGTGAATACCCAAAATAGTCTCTCTCTGTCGCGATATGAATGAATATAATTGTCTATTGTTGAAAATAAGGTTGTTCTGTATTTTAGTTTGAAAAATGACTACCTTATGTACAGCAATAACCCATTTCTAAGAATACCAATCTGACATTTTTTATAATCAGTTATTATATATTTATTATAATCTAAATCCTGATGACCCCCACAATATGACCACTATAATTTTAGTACTTTGTTATTGAGATGGCGGTACAATAACAGTAATAATTCTGTCATTACTAATTATGAAGTACGTGTAAATAATAACTGTAACTTTCATAATAATTCTAAGTTACTACTACTACTACTGCTACTGCTGCTGCTGCTACTACTACTACTACTACTACTACTACTACTACTACTACTACTACTACTGCTGCTGCTGCTGCTGTTGCTGCTGCTGCTGCTGCTGCTGCTGCTACTGCTACTGCTATTTCTGCTGCTGCTGCTGCTGCTACTACTACTACTACTACTACTACTACTACTACTACTACTACTACTACTACTACTACTACTACTACTACTACTACCGAAAGCACAAACAGTGGAACTAGATAAATACCAAAATATGTAATTATGAATTGATATATAATGTCTGGTCGCCATAACATTTATAATTTCTGTAAATTCATATTCCCCATATGCCATTATGTGGCCTGGGTGTAAATAAAAAAAATCTGAAATCTGAAATCTGATATCTGGCCTACCCGATCCAACTCGACCGTCCTGTCTTGATATGTACGGTGGCCCCAGGATTGAGCCTGGACAATTAAATCATCGGCGATCAAGGAGCTAATCAAGGATTTACACTTTCTCACATGATAACAATCAATATTTCAAGATGGCATGTGTTTCTGAATTATACCTTCTTTATTTGACTACCTTGACTGTTTTAAATGATGCAGACATGTTTTCCCTCGCCTAAAGTAGCGGTCGTGCGTGCTGTCATACAACTGGGGATGCTGAGGCCACGTTTCAACAAATTCCATTTCACTGTCTATATTGTTTCAGTCTGACATGACTAACGTTGTTGTTGTTGTTGTTGTTGTTGTTATTGTTGTTGATGTTGTTGATGTTGTTGTTGTTGTTGATGATGATGACGGTGTTGGTGGTGGTGGTGGTGGTGGTGGCGGCGTGGTGGTGGTGGTGGTGGTGGTGTGTGTGGGTGGGGTGTGGTGGGTGGTGGTAGGGGTCACCCTACCTAACGCTGTCACAAAGTCGGAAATATGCAAAAAATTCGCCCACCTGGAAAAATAACACGCTACATCACTGCGCAGTAGGTTACGTGTATCTACACTAGGCTGCAGATCATAAATAAGTTGATACGTTTCCAAAACAATGGTCAGTCATTTTGTGTGTGATTCTTATTGTCCGTGTCATTGGTCTGAATCTAACGTTGTAACATATTAAAAAATATGCATATACACATAGTAAACAGATAAAACAATAACTGTAGCTGTTGAGGTATTAGACAATTTCATTATTCGCATTTTTGTTTTATAATTTGTAAAACTGATCCTCGACATCATTTCAAGTATTTCTTACTATAAACGTGAAAACGGATTAGTTTTCATTGCTGTAAATGTACAGCTCTGAAATAACATACAGATTTTCCAAAACAAAATAAAACGTGCGGTTGAATATTTTGAACATAGCCTAATTGGATTCGAAAACATTGTTGCCCAGCAATGCCTTCAAATGGCCCTTTCCAGTTTTAGCTATGGTCCGCCCACCTCTATCTAAGCTCCACACACACACCCTTCGCCGTGTTGGGGATTGATCTATCCCCAAATGACCTAACTATGGTTTAAACAGAATTTTATTTTGTTCAATGGGAGCACAGTAAGCCATAAGTCTTATACACGTGTCTCCCATACATACAAATACAATACATTAATAAATACATCAAGATGGGGTATAATAAAACATAATTAAATAGTAACGTATGTATAACTGGTTAAATGATAATTTATATCAACCACTGATTTCAATTGTCTAGGTGATGACCTAACTATGAACTTCCTGAAAACTTTACAGGTAAGCTGTTGAATATTTTGTAACTAATTTGTCTGGGTGTTGTTGCTGCCGATAGTGGTAACAGCGCCCAGTTAAATTAATTTCAAAATATTCAACAGAATATTTATTAAAAAATAAAGACATTTTTCGTACAACAACTCATAGACATAGTCCGTCTTCAAATATGCGTTCGTGACGTACTTAACTACGTCATTCATGACGTCATAATAACATCATTCATTATGATGTCATTCTACACGTCCTGTAGTTGATTATGACGTCATATGATGGATGCATAAAGTGGAAAGGTCAATTCAATGAAACTTTCCAAGTTTATCCACCCGTCATATGATGTCATAATCAACTAAGTGACGTGTATGCTAACGTCATAATCATGACGTCATGAATGATTCGAAATAGTCCGTCTTTAGCGCTTAATAGTTGACACGTTGTACGAATTGCATGTGTATACATTTAATAAACTTTCTGTTGAATATTTTGAAACTAATTTGACTGGGCGCTGTTGTTGTCACAGGCAGAAACACCATCCAGTCAAATTAGTTACAACATATTCAACAACTTAACTGTATAGTTTTCAGGAAATTGATAGGCAAGGCATTCGGGGATCGATCGCTCCCAATAGGCCGAAGTGTGGGTGGAGCTTAGCTAGTGATGGGTTGGGCATAGCTATAACTGGAAAGGCCAATTGGATTCGAAAACATTTCTGCTCAGCAATGTCTTCCAATTCAATTATAAATAATTAATGTACCTGTCGTTTTGTGTATATACTAAAAAGACCTAAATTAGGCTAATTATATGCATTGTCATTATTACTGCGGTCTAACAAGCAACTGTACACGTGCATATGTAGACTACTGATGACGTCATAGACTAAGCCAGCCAATCAGATAGCCCTATCTTAAACGACTGAGATCATTATGAGTACGCCGTTGATATCTACATCCGTATTCACTAACGAACGCTTATGATCATGTCGATAGTCACTTACAGGACTGGCGGTATGATCAGCGAACGAAAAGAAGAAGAAGACTAACGAACGTAATTAGCGTCATAACTTTTTATTTCTTAATATTTCACTTTGCATTATGTCAATGTGTATTTTCATGTCCTAAATGACATTGGTTTAATCAGCGCATTAATAAGTAAACCCGTTCACCCTTGTAATACCAGCGTCTCAAATTTCAAGGCAATTATACAAGAACGATTATTAATATTTTGAAAACTAATTTGACTGGGAGATGTTGCTGCCACAGCAACAACATCTCCCAGTGAAATTAGTTTTGAAATAATCAACAGAAGATTCCTTTTAACGTTTCTTATTCTTTTTGGCTTAAATGTTTAAATATAATGTGTGGGTCAAAATACAAGAGAAACCTTTGTGAATTACCTCAAGTGTCACAGTAAATAAATATTAGAAATATTTTATTCGCCATCGTCCACTTTACAGCCGTTTTAAAGAAAACGCCATTTTAAACCTTAAAGGCACACATTCACACCAAATTCGCTAAGATAAAATTATTTAAATTGTATACATTTAGAAGCTTAAATTGTGTACATCAATGTAATGAAACGAAATGATCTTAACAAATGATGATTTAATTCCGTATAAATTAATATAATTTTTTACTTATGAAGTTGAAATAGGGACACGTGTCTCTAATCTCACATCGTCTTCTTTTGGGGTTTTTTCCGTTTCCTTTGGGCTACATCTGGCAACACAATCTACGCCTCTAAAACCATAAAATGTTGAGCATTTTATTCTCCAGCATTCTGGTGTGTATATGTACCTTCAATGGCAAAATTTGATTAAGAAACGAAAAGGCTCCAGGACATTTCAAGTTTTTAACAAGTACAGGAAGAAATCAAAGTATTGCTTAGCCCTTTTAGGCCAAATAATAAAATATGATAAATTGCTTAGGCTACAATGTAAAAACGTGACTACATGTTCCAGTCGAGTTTGTTTCGAAATATTCCCCAGCACAACCTGAAGGTTTGCCTTGGAATCGCGATACATGGTCTCTAGGCTTCAAATGGTTAAAAGAGCAGACTTTATATTATTCCCCCGCAATTAAATTCACTAACTTTGACGTTTAATTTACGAAATGATCGACAACTGAACTTAGCTGATAATGACCTTGCGAAAGTTATTAGTGCATATGAACTTTTAAAGTGCAGTTTAATCATTTAACTCTCATATCAGCGAAAAGCGGCTTCTGCAGCGGTCTTGAGTAATGCCCATTTGCCGACCACGTAAAGACAATTTTTTGAAAATTTACCACTGGAATGACTGGCTCGATAATCGAGCCAGTCATTCCAGTGGTAAATTTTAAAAAATAGTCTTTCGTGGTCTGCAAATAGACATTTTCCATGAGAAAATTGGCATGAGCAAATTTCAGGTTCAAAGGGTTAAACAGTAATCTATAATCTTGGACAGTGGATGACTGGTGGCTGATGGCGGTGATAAACATCGAGGACTGGTCTGCACACACAAGTCTTCCTACTGAAGGACAAATACGTTACCATTTGTTTTTGTTCAATAAAGTGATATATATATATATGTGTGTGTGTGTGTGTGTGTGTGTGTGTGTGTGTGTGTGTGTGTGTGTGTGTGTGTGTGTGTGTGTGTGTGTGTGTGTGTGTGTGTGTGTGTGTGTGTGTGTGTGTGTGTGTGTGTGTGTGCGCGCGCGCGTGCGCACGTGCATGCGTGAGTGCGGGCGGGCGAGCGGGCGGGTGGTGGGTGGGTGGGTCTGGGTGGGTGGGTGCATGGGCGGGTGGGTGGGTGTGTGTGTTGAGTAAAAACAAATATTAACGAGGTCGCTATATTCGTACATGTATTGCCTCTAACCCCAGATAATTCAACTTATTGGTCCGATGCTGTGTCGATATATGGCCGATACATTCACACCCCACCACACCCCACACGCCCACCCACTCACATGACCCCATGAGTACTCACCAAACAGAAACCAGATTCTGTTTTGTGTGTGTGTGTGCGTGCGTGTATGCGTGCGTGCGTGCGTGCGTTCGGGCGGGCGGGCGGGCGGGCGGGCGGGCGGGCGAGCGGGCGGGTGGTGGGTGGGTGGGTGGGTGCATGGGCGGGTGGGTGGGTGTGTGTGTTGAATAAAAACAAATATTAACGAGGTCGCTATATACATACATGCATTGCCTCTAACCCCAGATAATTCAGCTTACTGGTCCGATGCTGTGTCGATATATGGGCGATACATTCACACCCCACACCACACACCCATGAGTACTCACCAAACAGAAACCAGATTCTTTGTGTGAGTGAGTGAGTGAGTGAGTGAGTGAGTGAGTGAGTGAGTGAGTGAGTGAGTGAGTGAGTGAGTGAGTGAGTGAGTGAGTGAGTGAGTGAGTGAGTGAGTGAGTGAGTGAGTGAGAGAGAGAGAGAGAGATAGAGAGTGTGTGCGTGCGTGCGTGCGTGCGTGCGTGCGTGCGTGCGTGTGTGTGTGTGTGTGTGGCGGCACGTACCGGGATTCCATGTTTTTTCACACACACCCCACACCCACCCAACATCCCCAATCAGTATACGCCTCTCAAAATCCGACATGCATGGCCAAATGCAAAAACAGTATTTGAGAGCAGGCACATCTTTTGGAGGTGTGTAATCATCCTGTCCAGTTTCATCCAATGCACCTTTTCAGTTTTAGCTTTGCCCCGCCAATCTCAATCTAAGCTCCACCCACACCACGTCCGTTTTGGGATCGATCGATCTCTGAACTCCCTGACTATCAGTTTCCAGAAAACTATATATGTAAGCTGTCGAATATTTTGAAACTAATTTGACTGGCCAGTCAAATTGGTTTCAAAATATTCGACAGAATGTTTATTAAATATTAAATACATTAAATTCGTACAACGTGCCGGACTATTAAGCGTTAAAGACGGACTATATCGTGATGTCATGATTATGACGTAATCCTACACGTAACGTAGTTGATTATGACGTCATATAATAGATGAATAAGCTTGGAAAGGTCCATTATCTCTCAAACTGCAGAAGTTGCAGCGGCACGATTTTCGGTAAGTACGGCAGTGTACACGGACGGTTGGGCCAAGAGCATAATAACTCCCCCCCCCCCCCCAAACCCGCCACCCCAAACCCTCCCACCACACACCCCACCCCCACACCACGGCAAGTATCCGGTGCTGTGGGGGTATAATAAATAATGTTTAAGACTTTGCTACCAATCTGATTGGTAGTTGTTGTTCCCCAACAGGTAGCAACAGGTTCCCGTCACGTTAGTTTCAAAATATTAAACAGCCTACTTGTATAATTACCATGAATTGAGATTTCGGGAATTTGGGATTTGGAGGACTAAAGCAGGTTTCAATCCATGCTTTACATCTTGAATGCCATGGATTCTGGTTCCAAGCAGCTGGTACAAAATTCTGATACAACTATAATAATGGGACCTTTCCAGTCTTAGCTATGCCCCGCCCATCTCTATCTAAGCTCCACCCACACCTCGCTCGTGTTGGGATCGATCGCCTATCCATTTCCAGAAAACTATACAGGTAAGCTGTTAAATATTTTGAAACTAATTTGACTGTGTGCTGTTGCTGCATCCAGACAAATTAGTTTCAAAATATTGAACAGAATATGTATTAAATGGTAAAGACATACAATTTTTACAACGTGTCGGACTATTAAGCGTTAAAGACGGACTATATCGAGTCATTCATGGCGTCACGATTATGACGTCATCTTACACGTCACGTAGTTGATTATGACGTCATATGATGGATGGATAAACTTGGAAAGGTTCATTGCGAGCTATATCCTTGTGCCAGTGCTTCGTCAATGACGGCTTTCATAGAACTAATGCTTGATATTAATGAAAGACATAACGTGCGAGGTCATACTGATACTATAAGCGTATATGAGCCTATGAGAGAGATCGCGTTGCAAAAACGACTAAGTTCGTTAAAGCGCATAGTGCGCATGCGCACGCTTAAATGCTATTTTTGACAGAGCGCGTAGTTTACCACCAAGATAGGATGACGCTTTTAGTGTACCGAGACGGTACAATGTTATCCTTTTTAATCACCTGTTCCCGCCGACTCTGGCATTAATCAAGACCAGAATTCAACGGGCTTTCCAAATCTGTAAACCATTTCAAAATCGGTTAAGAAATGGCTGAATTATCCACGGAAAACCCCTTTTGATTGTCTTCAAAATATTGCCGTGACGTCATAACCACGTGTACGCAGAACTTCTAGAATGTTCTAGAACATTCACTGCGTTATTATTAGCTACGCGCTGATTGGCTGTTGCTCGACCGATGATTGGTTGGAGCCTGCGCCTGTGACGTCACGAGTAGTATAAAAGGAGACGAGATCCAGAGCTCGAGAGCATCCTCGGCCAGGGGTCGAATAGGTTGGACCTGTGTCAGCTACGATCAGCACGACAGGCATTACGCAGATCACTTCGCTTTCTGTCGGTTTCTCTCCCGTAGCCAGCAGTAATCCAGCCCACCGCACTAAAGCAATTTTGTAACTCCCGTTGCCTGCGGGAGCATTTTTGGAACTTGTTAGATATTGTTGACGAATATATCAAGAACTAATTCGGAACACGAACTCGCGGTGAGGCCTTTCCCGGCCTAAAAATGTGATTCTACAGATGTAGAGGCAGCGATGTTCTTTGGTGGATGGCCTCGCCAAAAAGTGGTTATTTATCCGTCCCCGCACTGATGTCGTGCAGGTTTATTTAAACCTTTTGACCGTAGCAGAGTGAACTTTGCCCGGTACGTCTTCAGAGCTGGCTGACGCACCCCGCACCGTTAAGCTTAGTTATGTATCTTCATCTGCATTTAACAACCCCCGCTTATGATCGGGTTGTTGTCAATGCCCATCTGTACCATCGGTGTACGGGAACTTTCGTCACAGCAGTAATGTTATTGTATCTCCTGCTGACTACTCGTTAGACATTCTATATTATGATTACAGTCCTGAGTTCGATCCGCTCCCGTCATGAGCTGCTTGCGGGAATCCTGTTTGCGAAAACCAGCCTGCGGGAACTTTCCAGCTTCCATGGAATGCATCAACTCATATCACCCTAAGAGTGACGTATCAATTTCAGTAACACGATAGCCCAGGTTTAAGAATGGCTACCGATTATTCAAGTAACTATACTTGACATTTTGATTATCCCGTTAATTATATCTTTGATAATTATATCGTATCTGTATAAACGGTCCCGATGACTAAAAGGCACCGTAACGGTCTTAGGACCGCTAGTTATAATTTCTGTATCTGTTTATAGTTATTCTTATTTTCTGTAAGGTGTTTTTGCTAACCGCACCGTAGTAGGTTCCTTAACCTGTACTATATATATTATTCTGATCATTTCACACTGTATTGATTGTTCTGGTTAGTTTATATATGGCCAGTGGCCATCAGTTCATATGTTTTGTTTATTTGTAGAAAATATAGGACTGCAGTGCACGTAGGCAACACCATACAGCAATATTTATATATGCAGCACTTTCTCCCGCCAGCAACAATTTTTCACTTAGGTCGCTGTCCGTGCTATAACTTTGTTTAGCCCGGCATGCTACCGACTAAAAACCTTTTCTATTCAGCTCGATAGGATAGATTTAATATGATTAGAGACAATCTCTTCGCTAGGAAACACGTAGTGTGCGGTTCTTTTTCCGGTGGTTGCGATAATTTAGCCCGCACTCCGGCAAGGTTGTGTAAGATGGGCCAAAATACCTAAAGGGCCTCATATTTATAAGTTATTGTCTCTCTTCATGTTCTACTAAGCCCTATGGCTTCTTAATTGTTTAGATGTCCCTATGCGCACCATGGACTGATCCAACCCTGGGAAACTATTGGGGTTTCCAAGCGGTGATGGCCAGGGCGTGGTGTCACACACATTTCCCATGTATCTTCGGATACTCAGTATTTGGCACCTTTGCCAATGTAGGAAAGCACTGCGAAAACATGTCTTAATTATTATTTTCTTTAATCTGCTGAACAATCCTCCCGCACAGCAGTGCATAATTGGGCAACTTGTGTTTAAACCTAATGACAGGTTAAAAAGTTAGTTCCATAGGACCTGGTGACGGACGAGATGCGCATCCCCACCGAATTCCGTAAAAATGTCTGGGCATGATATTCAGATCTGCCACGCCCTCACGGGAAGGACATTTATGGTGGGTATTCGTCTCTCTTACCCCCACCATAACGATAGATCAGTTGCCTAAAAATGCTTTTGTGAGAAGTAACCAATGTCCTGTGACGTTTTATGTGGTTACAGAGCGAGATGTCCGGATTCTTATCCAGTTCGGAGATCTTACTAGGTAACATGTATGCACGCTGTCTTCAGTATTGATGTCTTAGGGCATCTGTTCTCAATGACAGCCGTGTCTAAAAACTAGGTATACGTCAGCCATTTGCGGCCCAAAATAATTCTTGTCTCTAAAAACTAAATATTAGGTTAAGCATAGAAGAAGGCCCGCCTAAATAAAAGCGGCAACTACTAATTCAGCATACTGAGAATTACATAAGATGGTGACGTGGGAATCCTTCGGGAATCGTGCGTCCCGTCTTCACGTAAATCAGCACGCAACCTTGTAATCATAATCTCACTAGGCATGGTCTTTTCTTTACAGCATTTTGGTTAAATATTAGAGTGGGCCCCATTTGACTACTACTCTTCTCCCGCTTTAAGCAGTGGCGACATTTTCCCATGACGGAGGGTCATGCGAGGCACTTGCCTCTCGCAAGGATTCAGTGACGACGGTCCACGCGAGGATAATACTCCTCACCCAAACTAGCACTAGGAGTAATGCTCGCGTGAGGCACATGATTTTCCATCACTACAAAGATAATTTTCTTTCCTTTCAGCTTAGAGGTATAATAGCTTATATTAAGTTAATTAGTTATGTCTCGTGTACGGGAGCCTCCCTTACGGGGATGCCTCTGTGGGCCTACGAGTCTGTGTGGTACCTCCGGGAGCCCCACGTTGTAAAGTTCATCAGGCTGTCTATATGTCTTGTATTTTCGTATGCTCATTATTTTTATCTAGCATACTTGACGGTCTGCTTAGGTAAAACTATTGTATAGACTTATTTTAATTAGGTCACCAAATCAAATCTTGTAAGTCCATAGATCACGAAATTGCCATGGACAGGCATACTGGTGACACAAACTCTCGGGATGAGACTGATGTGTTTAATGTTCGCGACGATGGTCGCATGGCCCCACCGGAACGATTGAGTTACACCGGCCTTAGGAGCCGGTCTTTGTTACCCGTAGGGCAGTATCGTACAGGATCCATCACCCCGAGACCGGAAGCTAACCGGCATCATCATTCGTCGTGCACTTGCGGCGCGGCGAGTCGACACCAGACACCGGAACGGCCCGACACTACCCCGCGAGCTACAATATCTCGAATGTATACCAGCATCAGCTCCAGTCAATTCGTGCGCTTGTGACTTGTGAGACGGTTAGCTGAAAGCTGGTCTGGTGAAAGAGGATTTGTGTCCTCTGGGTGGTGGACAAGTGGTGGGAGTACTCGCCTCCCAAAAGCTAGAGGGAAGGTCTCGCAACATGTTACCAGGGTTCGAATCCCGCTCGGGTCGAAACTGAAAACGGTAAAAAATTACATTCTAGAAGACTGACTTAGTTAGCACCTGTCCTAGTGCCAGTGCGTCGTCAATGGCAGGGTTCACAGAACCAATGCTTGGAAGAGACAGACAGACAGATGGACAGACAGACGGACAGACAACGGATGAACGGACGGACAGATAGGGCTGTTACGATTCTTCTATTCAAGTAGTGGTGCATTTCCCACATATATCTACTTTATATCTATAGGCTTGTTAAGTGACTACGTACTTCCGTATTCACCTTGATTGTTAAATGAACGTACCAAGCTTATTATTCCAAATGATATCTTACATAGTTTCGGGTCCTTTATTGAACAAGCTAATCTCTACCAAGTCTAGGATGAGACTGTTGCCGGGATTGAACCCGGAAAATTGATATGTTCCTGTTAAATTGGGTAAAAATGTAGATTCTAGGAATTCAAGATTCAACGGATTAACTGCATACTAGGCATGCGCGAGTATTGCTTTGAGTGATCACGAACGATTATTTAAGAATAATCGTGATTACTCGATTAATCAGCTTGGGTACTAATTACCGAGACATAGCAACAAAGGTATATATGAATGACGAAAGCTGCAATGGTATTTAGAAATGTCCATTTGCATGCCAAGAGAAGACAATCTTTGAAAATGTATCACTAGAACGACTCGCTCGATACTCGAGCAAGTCATTCCAGTGATACATTTTCAAAAATAGTCTTCTCTTGGCATACAAATGGACATACATCTACTGAGCAAAATGACAATGTTCGGGAGTGATCGCATTAAAGAGTAATTAAATTGCATGGTTTGAAATATTTTATGCAGTAGAAATTACTCACGATTATTCGATTATTTAATTTTTAATCATATAAATTAACGATTTAAAGATTAATCGTGATTTTCCATTTAATCGCACAGGCCTGCTGCATACCCTGTCCTGTCGGTTTCATTGAACAAATCAACTAGTGCATCCCGTAGGAGACAGCCGCCACATGCCACACGCGGAGTCATCTAGGCTAATCAATGGATAACTCTGGCTATACTGAATATTTTGGAAACAAGCCACCAATAACTTTCACTCAAATTGTTTACAAAATATTCAGCAGGCCCAGAATTATTGACCACTGAAATTATTATCTGTCCGCTTGCAGAAGTCCGATAGTTAATTATACGTGGAGATCATTTAAAGATATTTATTTATTTGAAAAGTTAAGTTCTGCTCTCCTCTGAACAGGGGACCTAAACATCTAAGATTGATGATCATGACGCTGATGAAATGGAATTGACGCGCGATTTTTGAGGTGAGTTGATATTTCATAATTTTTTTGGTACATGCTTATTGTTGGATATAAATTATCGCGTACATCTTGGATTAAAAGTTAAGATGTAGAGTTCCTGCTGCTAACGCGATGTTTTTAATTCATGATACACCGTCAAGTTGAGATTTCTCTGAAAAACGTTGCAGGACTTCTATGTCAAGTTCCACTCGCTAACTATAGTCAGTTTGCTGGTTTACTGATCATGCGCAGTTGCTATGCCCAGTCGAACTTGATTTTAGTCGACTATATTTCGCTGGTACCCGGTTCCCTATTTAATTACTATTGCAGAAAATTTGGAGCCGGGTACCAGTCTGGAGCTACGAAAATGGGTTATTTTTGTCCGCTAAGACGTCAAAAAGCGCCCATATGGCATAAAGTGGGAAGGAATATGGGCTTGGGAAGTTGGGAACATCGACATACAGTGGGATTCGTAGCAAGCGATCGGTGTCAGCCATTTTGAAATTTACGCAAATATCGGACTAACCATCTGAACCGAGGTCGGGTGCTCGGTTGACTATAGTTGACTAGCTAGTTAACTATTTGAAGTTCGGCTGGTACTCCTGGTTAGGAGTCGAACTTGACCAGATTCAGATTCAGATTCAGATTATTTATTGGCACGAAATCTACATACATATAGATATAGCCATACATAGATAGTACATACGATATACAGTTGACAATAAGTAAAATATACATGATATATACAATACGCACACGCACACGCACACGCACACTCTCACGCACCCGCCCTCGCACACGCACACGCACGCACGCACGAACGCACGCACGCACATAAGATGACATCCACGAATTAAGGCTGATGGCTCTGTTATCAAATTAAGTGGTTATATTAATATATGAGCAGAAACTACATATCATTCATAGTGTAAATTTGAAGTTAATGTTGAAGTTAATGTTCTGCTAGGTACTGCGCATTAGTTACAGTGGAAACTTCACTGACTGTTGCGTGAAACCTCCGCCATGAACTAAATAAAGAAGAAACAGCATCACCACTCCCCATATCTCAATATCCCATGACAGTTCAATCACCATGAGATTTTATGACACAGAAGATAACGATGTCACCTCTTCACCCAGCCGTCATATAAAAGGGCGATAAGGATACATGTAACGTACCTACAGCAAAATTTGCTGCCGATCTGATCAGCTAAATTGCAATTACTAGTGATGGCGGTGGGTTAGTGGGTTGTTTCGAAGCCAACGCATTCTGCCTTTTCATGAAACAATCAGTGACATATTTTAGTACCGGTTTGCAGACCTCAGTGTCACCGTTATTGTAGGACATTATGAACACAAATTTATGCTGTTCACTGAGGGAAGCAAAATTTACAAAAAACATTAAGGTAATTAAATAGCGATTGTCTTTCACTGTGGTAAAATGGTCATTTTAGAATAAAATGTCTTTCATCCTCAACAGCTTGAATGTTACATAGCGAACATACTCTTTTTTCTACAGGAGTTTTGGGAAGTGTATGTCTCCCCACTTCTATGTGGAGATCGTGTGCACTGACTCTGAGTTTGGCAAACAAATTTCGCCTAGAAAAATCGTGTTCAGTTAGTAAATAATTCTCCATGTTAAAGTTGCTTTTAAATGTTTGATACGACCTAAGTTTAGAACCCTGTTGAGATGTACCAATTCGATCTGTGACACCTCTGTTTACGTGGACCAGCCACTTTGATTTGTGTCTAGACTCCATGGCATCAGTTAGGAATTTAGCACATGTCTTTTTATTTCTGGTACTTTGGTTGGTCCAATTTGTTCGAAGCTAAAGCTAGTCCATAGATTTTTTAAATGGCTAGCCCAGTTATCTTCTTCTAATGAGGGATACGAATGCATATAGGCTTGATGAACTATTGTCTCAGAGTCAATGCCACATACTCTCATCTAAAATTTGGCTGATTGTGTGAGGAGCGTGGTGAGTAAGGCATATTGCCCGAGTTCACCCCTTACAGCAGCATTAGTAGCTTTCCTATTAACCCCCAGTATGTATTTACAGAAGCTAATTAGGACCTTTTCGACTGGAACATTATCTCCTAATTGCATGTAGTTTTGTTCATTGATGCCTTTGATGTAAAAGGGTGCCCAAATTTCTGCACAATAAGATAAGATGGGTAAAATTAAAGAACGAAATAGCGTGAATGCTGTTAAAACATTATTTCTGACATTGATAACTAAGTTTGAACAAAGCCTTCTTGGCCTGCTCTGCCAGTCTTTCACATGCAGCTTTAAATTTACCAGATGGTGTAAAGACGATACCTAAATAGCAATAAGAGTTTACAACCTCAATCGCTGAGCCAGTGTATGTAAAGTGATGCATGTATCTCTTTAGTAAATGCCCACTTTTATTGAAAATTATTATTTTGGTCTTATTTAAGTTGAGAGTAAGGTCCCATTTGTTGCAGTAAATATTCAATTTGTTTAGCGCATTTTGCATACCAGTGTGGGTTTCTGACACTATGGCAAGATCATCAGCAAACATAAGAAAACTAATAGAAGTGTTATTCAAAGGTATAGGATCGCATGTTCTATCAACGATATCTGACAAATCACGCAGATACATGTTGAATAAAAGTGGGCTAAGTACGCAACCTTGTTTGACACCAACTGAGGATGAAAAGCCATTGCTGTACCCATCATTCATTTTGACTGCATATTTCACATCAGAGTACATACTTTCAATCACAGTTAGTAAATTGCCATCAATACCAGCTTGTAGTAATTTATACATTAATTTGTTTCGAGAGACTGTGTATTAATTCCTAGGGTTAAAGCTTTCACTCGAAGTGGGCGTTGTTGATTTATGACGTGTTATATGACGTAATCATCACATAGCGCCACTTATTATAACGTCATAATCAATGTTGAAATCAAACTTTAATTCGTGAACATCATTATCCTACGGCTCGGACACTCAGTAGCGTTGTATTAGTTTGTATAGCCTATCAGTATTAGTGAAACCAATGCGTTAACCCTCTAGCCCTCAGTTGAATATGTTCAAGATAACAGGAAGGCTGTTGAATATTTTGAAATTAATTCGACTGGAACAGGAAGCAAATGCTCTAGTCCTAGTCAAATTGGATTCAAATTATTCAACATAATATTCTTTAAATTTGAAAGAAGTTGCTATTTTTGGTCTGTGAGAGTTCAGGGTTAGGTTAGCATTTGCAAGAGTAATATTCAGTATATTAATGTAATTTCGTTTGTGTACGATAAGTGTGCAAGTTCTGAGTCAACACTGGTTGTTTTAAACAGTGTCAATTGTTACGTCACGATGTGATGACGTCATACGTGTTAGCCGCGAAACATAGGCCCACGCTATTCCGCTTACGACGTTACGCTAACTTCATAAGCGTATGGAGATACAGTACTGTAAGCTGGTACCCGACTCCAATTGCCCATATCCTGAGCCAGAGGATCGTCAGCGAGGGTATGAGGAGTCGGGTACCAGCCTAACAGTACTGAAGCTACATAAGTGTAATATAATCTTCTTCTGTTGCTTGGAATCCACCTCGGTTATAGGAGCACCGCGCCATACTGCGTAACTGTTAAATATTTAGGACTTCTGAATCTCTGCAGACTATATTTTCCATCGGATTTTACTCTGGATACGCTGAATATTTTTGAAACAATTTGATTTAAAGTTGTTGGTGGCTAAGCCACCAACAACTTTCAGTCAAGTTGTTTAAAAAAATATTCTGCAGGTCCAGAGATATTTCCCATTGAAATTATTGTCTGGCCGCTTGCAGCAGGCAGACAGGTAATCATATGTGGAGATTCTTTAGAGATATTTATTTATTTGAAAAGTGAAAAAACCCACCGTAAGCCTATTCTCTCCTCTGAACAGGGGTACCTAAAAGGTTAACATTGAAAATGAGTTTTGTCCCAAGGTCACAATTACTTTAGTTATGGGTAAGATATGGAGAGTAGGTCACCATATATGGACATCACTTGAACACGTACTTATACCCATGTGAGGTGGATGCAGTGAAATACGATTGTCCCGTGGTAAAAAATTAAGTTCATTTGAATCCTGTTACAAACCACTGTTTTTTAGTTTTCAGTTTAGCTTCACAGATTTGCAGTATATTCGTGATTCCTGAATTGGTTCACCATATATGGGGACTAAATTTAGACACGTGTTTACATACATCAAGTGAACGTAGCGCAATATTTTTGATCGCATGTGGTTAAAGGTCAAGGTCATAGAATTAAAGCACTTAATGCAGAAATTCTAAGTTGCTAAATTCTCGAGATTATTCCATTAACGAGCCACTGATTTCTCATCTGCTTGTCGGCGTCCAATGGAATGATCCGAACTGTAACTCAAGTATCTGACGTCATAGTAAAACGCGTTGTGAACACTGTAGCCTAACTGATGTCACAATCAAAATGAATAATAGTGCCGTCACCAAAATCGAAAAGTTCGTCAGGAGACGTTGTATATTTTTGATAAATATACAATTTAATAAACAATCGGCTGAATATTTTAAAACTAATTTGACACACACACGCCCACCATCAAATTAATCTCATAATATTCAACAGCTTAACTGTATAGTTGCCTTAAAATTTAGATACTGGAAATTCAGATTTCAGTTTCGAATCGATTCCAACACGCGTAAAGTGGGCGGAGCATAGCTGGAAATGGGCGGGGCATAGCTAGAAATGTATCACTCTAAATTGGTTAGACGGTTATATTTTTGGTTTAGCTCAATATTTCGTTGTATACCCGATCCTGGGGATTTGTTCACTCTATCGGGACTAAACATGGCCAACCTAAGCCATGCGGGTGCAGCATACTGATATGGACATCAAAGGTCAACGACCACATCATTGTGACCGTAGTATGACCCTGTTGCGATTTAGCTCGCCATATCATCCCTTCGTCCTATCGCACGGTCTCGCCCTCCCACCAAAGTTCTCGTATCGAGTTCCCCCCCCCCCCTCGAACAGCGAAGCGATGTGAGTGGGCGTATGTTAGTAAGATGTATCATTCCAGGATTGGAAAAATGACATTGAGACTTGAGGTCACGGTCATTGTGACCTTGACACAAATCGAATTTTGCGTGCCCTGCTTCAAGCTGGCCCAGTTAGATATGGTTACACATAATGAGGTAGCACAAGGTCAAAACCAAGGTCAAGTAATTGTGACCATGATAGGAAATTGGGTCTAGGCTAAATATACATATATACACACAGCAAAAGACAAAAATATAGGACACAACAAATGCCTTGGCTCATGTGATGTTGGAAAACGCAATGGTATGCTTAATAGCAATTTATTATCTGCGTTCATTTGTACCCATGCTTTATATGAACCAATACTGCCTTTAACTCTCTGACTGCTGCAAGCCACCAGCCATTGAGACACACTGAGAGTATATAGCAAAGTAGACAGAACGAAACCAACAGTACACTAAGAACAGCGACAAGATGCTACGTCAAATCAGAAAGAACTTGGAATCAACTGAGCAGACGACCATGTAAATGAGATCACGTCCGCTGATGATTATCGTAAATTGTTCAGAGCAGCTAAAGCACCAAGAATCGGAACTCGCCTGCAACCAATCACGGTACACAACCTCGAGCTGTTTGATGGGCGCTAACCATGGATGGAAAAGCCGAGACAATCAAAGAATTGTTCAAAGATTAGTTTACAAATTATATAGAAGACAAGCTACTAACTATATTTGACGGCTATCCAAGACACCTGCAGAACCGCATAACAGAAGCAGAGGTTACAAAAGCACTAACGGCCTTAAAATGGTGATGTGTGCATGCCAGATGGCATCAACAACGAAGTCCACAATCATGCAGGCGAGACCATCACGATATCCATCACAAATATCATCAACTCTGCCATTGAACAACGTATCTGCAAAATCCTGATGGAGAAGACACACTCATCGCACTGCCGAAAATCAAGACAACACGTAGACTCCTCTCTAACCTAAGGTCAATAGGGCTTTTGAATGACATCAGAATTTGATGTTGAATGGTACAACATAGGAAAATATTGGTAGTTCTACCAAACACATGCAGATTTCTACATGATAATCTACGTCTCATGCATTTAAAATCATCAAGTGACACGATATTCTTCAATTTCTCGATCAAGGTGATTGTGATGATGACCAAGTATGCCTAGTGAGAATTGTAGTGGCAAAGATAGGTCATGGGAAACAAGGACGCTGAAGCGTGTAATGTCTCGTCTGTAAAGGCATGGATAGTGTGGATTGCCAAAGTAAACTTGCCATGGTTCGTAATATACATATTCAGTAAGTCACCAACAAACAACTGTAACCCATCAAACATTATAAATTATAAATTTTGCTAAGCTTCGGATAGTTTGATCTCGAAAAAAATTCCAAAAAAATGTAATTAGAGATGATGGGAATAGTACCTTTGCACAGTATATAATACTGCTGTAAAATTCTGATATTCGGTGAGCCATTGTAGCAAGACAATGGCCCATTAAAAGCCATAACCTAAATACATAAAAAATATTCTATGTCTTAGAGACTGAGAAAAAAATAGGCAAAATTCCCAAAAATCAAATTAGTAATGATGCAAATTGTGCCCCTGCATGGTATAGAATTGCTTTGTAAAGTTTCATTGAGATCATGGGTCGTTGTGTAATATGTTCAAACAAATTAGCTCACTCAGCAGTGGAAAGCAGTCAGGCATGAATGGAACAGCATTGACTCAGTACAATGCAAAAAACTTTCAGACAGCTTGCCCAAATGGGTGAGTTTTGAGACAAAAAAAATAAGAGAAAGGCTATCCCATACTAAAAGGTACCCTGCACTGCACACAGACAATGCATACAATATTATGTAAAATTGTCACTTGTTTCACCTGTATTTATTAACATGAAAGACTAATCATAAAAAATATGATAAATCATGTTTGCCTCATTTTTTTGGCCCAGCAGTGTATATCATAGTCACCATCATTATTCTTCTAAATCATACAAGCATATTCAAACAAATAAGTATAAGCCACCAACAACTTTCAGTCAAACTGTTTTCAAAATATTCCTCAGGTCAAGTTTTTGCTTATTCAAGTTATTGTCTGGTGGCTGCAGACAGCGACAGTCAATACTGGTCTTTCCTTGGTGAAATTGGCCCTCGGCACTTTCTTGAAATAAACCCAGTTGGCTTTTGGATGGGCTGTAAGGTTTTCTGTCATTTCTCAATATGTACAGTGTATGTCTCTGTTAATGCAGGCAACTGGGCCAATATGGGACCAATACGGCCCTGTAATATACATTATCGGGGAGAGGTATATGAATGCATATTCTGATGTGCTTCTACTAAATATATATCTAAAGTAATATTCAAGTAATAGCTAATTCATATTTCTTTTTCAGAAGCAACAATGGACACTATGAAGTCACCAATTATATGCGAATTTTGTAGTCAAGCATTCAGAGGCAAAAGTTCTAAACATAGACACATTCGGAGTATGCACTTGCACATAAAACCCTGGTTCTGCATCTCGTGTAGCCGCGGGTTCACACGCTGTGAGGGTGTGAAGTCACACCTAAAAGATGTCCACCAGCTAAATGATATGGTCATACAACACGTCCTTCAAGATGCCCATAAGAATGGTGACACTAAATATTTGGATCTTCCTCAGCCAGACAAAACAGTCTCCACTAAAAGACTGCAGATTCTTCCAGACACAGCACAGTGCCTTAGTACCATCAAAAGTATGCAGAAAGTCACCAAGCCATCCGATAAGGAAACAAATACAGGAACACAAAATTCCAAGCTTCCAAGGCTCATACTTAGACTCAAGAGTAATCCAGTAAATAAGAATTCTCAAATTGTTGACAACAGCGCTATAGCTGAGAACAGAGCAGATGTGGAAAGACAATTAGTTCACAGTGATCATTTAAATACACCAGTAACACACTCCTCTCATGGAATAAATGAACTGACAACCAGCCACACGCTAAGCACCGTGGTCAACATCTCCCCATTCATCTCTACACGTGTTATGGAATGTCACACAGACACTAGTAATGTACCGGTTACTTCAATGGACTGTATTCCAAGCTATCTGAATAACTACTTAGACAATTATCTAGTGCCAGAACAACCCATCGTGTCACCAGAAGACCAAACAAATACAGATCTGCTGACAGCATCACTCCAAACGACAGGTGATACAACAGACACGGCACGTCCTGAAGCACAAACAGACAGAACTATCCCAGTCATAGTATGCAAAAAGGACCCTCTAAATACCTACACATCTTGGAGCATGTTCAATGAAAATTGTTTCCACTGTCACCTCACGATTCTGCTCGAGCAAACAATACATATAGCAGAGTATAATGATCCGCTTCTCAAGTTACTAGAGGTATGCCACCACATACCGCCGGTTGGAAACTCAAGAGACCAGATGACGCAGACACTCATTGCCGCCTGCAAGTCAACCTCGACACAGACCACAACTCTCCGACAATCAAAGATAACAGAATTCCTTGCTTCGCATAAGTATCTCACACTTTAACACTCTATCTGACGAAAATGGCTTTCATAGTGGTCTTGAGAAATGTCCATTTGCAGACTAAGAAGACTATTTTTGTTAATTTACCACTGGAATGATTGGCTTGATAATCGAGCCAGTCATTTCAGTGATAAATCTTCAAAAATAATCTTCGCTTGGTCTGCAAATGGAGATTTTTAAACGAGAAAATTTAAATTTTATTGAACACCGATGATTAAAAACTTCATGTATTTTTATATTGTTTCATGACAGTTTTGACTCTAATGTTATCTGTTTCTGTTAATATTGTTTTCTATCACACAGATGAAATACAGAATAAAATCAAGAACTCAATATGGTTTTAAGAATTTCACTGTTAGCTCACCTGTTACAACTTGATCACATATTAATGGTATTTAACTATTTAATGGTCAGGTCTGTCCGATCCTGCATCTGCAATGGTATTAGCAAATATCCATCTGCAGATTATTTTTGAAAACCGGAATGGCTCGTTCCATAACTTTTCAGTGCTAAATTTTCAAAAATTGTCTTTTTTTGGTCTGCAAATGGATATTCACTCAGTAAAATTTGTGAGTTTCTTCACTAATATCATCCATTAACCCCTTTCACTGACAAATCTCTGAAGACGTAAACTCTTTACAATATAAACCATATTTTGTTGAATATGTTGAAATTAATTTGCCCCGAAGACGTTACTGCCTAAGCAATATTCACCACCGAGAACAACTGAATCCCAAATAATGGAGGTTTTAAATATAAAATGGTTGCTTCGGAAAAGACGATAGGCACTGAACTTTTATGACGGTTGTCTTGTGGTTTTAATGTTTCATGATAACTTTAAATAAAGAAAATTTAGGAGTAAATCTTTTCACGAGATTTGTTACTTACTATGCAGAAGACTTGATATATGCTAATATATTCAACTGGCTCTACAATATACACAATTAAAAACGAAGCTGCCCCTATTAGGCAGATTATTCAACTATCAGATGGGCGCATCCGGCAACCTTCCCACGCATGAGCGCCGCATGCACCGACTGGAAAATCACCAAGATAATACTGTATATCATTGGCTTATAACTAGCAACTGTGTAATATGAACATGCTTCTGTGTGGTGGAGGCCAGGTCGCTTCAATATGTGCAAGTATCAACTCTCTGGTGAAAAAGAGCAATCCTAGATTTTGTTTAATTCAGTTCAAGAGTATACTTACCATCACAGACTTGATACATGGTTCCCACAGCCGTCGGTTTTCATTGAAAGACTTTTAAAGTCCATTCATGGTTGTAATTTCACAATTTTCTAGGCCCTGATACCAGGCTGGATATCGCGTGGGAAATGAAGGGGGTGGCTGTGAGGGGTTATCCCCTGACAATACAACTTATACAGGACTCAGTCTGCTAATGCAACTATTTTAATATTAGATGCTCTGAGAAGACAATTCCTTCATGTTGACTGATGGGTCACGGTAACCGGTTTGTACTGAAAATAATGTTAAATTCAATGCATTAACGCAATTTTCAGGTACCTTTCAAGGGAATGATAAAGTTCAAGGCTTTTTAAGGCGCATGTCAAAGTTCAAGTACCTTTCAAGTTTGTATGAACCCTGTGATATATCCATACTTCATAAGAGAATTCGGAGGGAGGCATTGTGAGACCAGCTGATTCCCTGAAGAGTTCTTTTGCTTTTAGAGGCACAAAAGCATCTGAAAATTGCTATTAATAGCAACCAGGAAGAGAATAATGGATAATAATCCATAAATATTGCTCTTATCCAGGAGAATAAAGAGATTATTATCCAACTTTCTTTCACGCACACTCATTCACAAGCTTTCACCTATACTAGGAAAGACCTAATGATGTGTGAATACATGTAGTTTAGCCAAAAATCTGACAAGCAAAACAACTTTCACAAGTTAAATTTAGAGAAGCTCTCCTGCAGCCTCCCTATCTAACTATGTTAAAGGGTTAAACTCAAACACCAGTTATAAGGCAATTTATTAGAAAAGTGATTTACCAGTCAGCTACAATCTGACAGTTGAATAACCTGCCTGCTTTGTTTTTCATTCTGTGTATAATTGAGCCAGTTGCATATATATACACCTGTGCAAAAGTTAAGCACCACCCTATTTTTACACACATGCGAGGGTATATTCATGTGCTATGAAGAAAGCAATAGCATAAACATTTATGTACCCATCCATCTTAGTGCAAGAGGTAATAATGCAACTAGAGGAATGCTGATTATGATGGTGGGGAAACACTGTATGTTTTTGTTTGAACTTGAAAACGAGGCCTGAATATGGTTACGTTGACACAACTGACAACTATTGCCCTACAGTTGACACACGTGGCTAGATTGTCATTAATGGTGTCTGAAAACGAAGTTTAACATCTGTGCACGAGTTTGAGACTGTCATTATTAATACCGGGTATATCCACCTTGTGCCTGGATGACGGCCTGGACACGACGTCTCATGCTGGTCACCAACTGACTGATACGCCATTGTGGTATTCGTTGCCATTCAAGATGGAGTGCGTCTGTTAATTCCTGTAGGTTCTGCACAGGAGGATCCCTCCTTCTCACCATGTTTCCCAGAATGTCCCAGATATGCTCAATAGGGTTCATGTCAGGGATCCTTGCTGGCGGAGGTATTCATGCACAGCTCTAGCACAATGTGGTCGGGCGTTGTCATCCATGAATATAGGGTGGGTTCCAGGTGCATGATTTACAAAATGAGGGACCACAACTCTATCCAGTATGGAATCTTGATATCTTTGTCCATTTAGTGTTCCAGGTACAGTCAACAGATCCAGCTTACAATCAAATGAGATGCACCCCCATATCATAACGGAACCTCCACCAAATGGAACTTCTTCCATGATGTTACGTTGGTCGTACGCCGTGTGTCTGGACCTCCATACACGAGTTCGACCATCTGTGGCATGAAGCAGGAACCGACTTTCATCGGACCAGTGTACCCGTCTCCAGGATCTCATGTTCCAGTGTCTTCTTTCGTTGCACCACCTCAGATGCTCCTCTTTGTGGTGTGCAGTGAGGAGGACGTCTGACAGGTCTCCTAGCTTTCATGCCAGCAGCATACAGTCTCCTTTTGACGGTAGACATTGACACTCTATTGCGCGTTTCCCATTGCTGGCTGAGCACTCTGCTGTTGGTGAATGGAGATCTCCTAACAAGGCATACTAGGGCTCGATCATCACGGGCAGTAGTCTTCTTCGGTGTTCCAGATCTAGGCCTGTCCTTCATCTCGTTAGTTTGCCCATGTTTTGCAATCAAACGACTGATTACAGACTGGTTAATGTTCAGCTGTCTGCCAATCTCTCTGCATGACATACCAGTGGTATGCATGCCTATGATTTGCCATTTCACACGATCACTTAACCTTCGTCTTGCCATAGCGGTTCACAATCAAGAGCTAATTCTCTCTGTACAAATAAACCACGGTCATGAACACAAAATTCCTAATCTTGTCGCCTAAATCTGTATGTAATGTTCTACACCTCAAACTGGACTTTTACATAACTGAACACGTGTGCTGTTTCCCGCCACGCACGGACATCAAGCGGCGTGAAGTCATGCATGCATGTGCATTTCGTACTTGGAATTATGTCAGCTAACGCGGGGACAAAAAGTATGGCAGCCTAGTTGTACCATCATGTTTCTACGTTCTATTGTTTTTGCTGGTGCTTAACTTTTGCACAGGTGTATATATTGCAGTCTATATCAAGAGTCTTCGTTATGATAAGTATTCTCTTGAAGAGGAAAGGATGTAATTTAGCGTGTAAAAATAAATAAAAAATATTTATAGTATGTAAAATTGTTCTTTATTGAAATAACATGTTTATATACAAAAGACGCTAAGTGACACGTTTATAAGGCGACTGTATAATATATTTATAACGTGGAACTTTTATGCCAGCCTCTTGAACTTCTTCTCGGATATCCACTCCCAGAATGCACCTGCAACAAAAAAACAATGTAGAACAAACTGTTAGTGATCTAGACACTGAGTCGAATCAGATCAACTCTTTGAACAATCAGGTCCTATTTTAGTTAAACCTGTCATAAGTGACCACAGACCATTATGTGGAGTACCAAGAAGCATTAAATTAAAAACGTGAAATGTCCAGATCGCCTGTGTAATAGAAAGATCCATTTCCTGCTATGCCCCACCTATGTTTAAAATCTATTGATCAGAATGATTTCAAAGTTTAAAACCTGAATTAACACAATCTAAATTGCAAGATAACTACTGTATACACACAAGCTCGTGTAGAATTTAAAACTAATTTGACTGGGGGATGTTGCAGCAACAGCTCCCAGTCAAATTAGTTTCAAAATCATCAGCAGAATGTTGAATAAAATGTAAATTCATCAGCATAGACGTCACACACTTTCGTGGCAGATTTGTCAACTTTTGTGGAGCTAGGTAGTTTGTGACATATTTGATTATGACATCAGACAACTTGAGTGACAGATCAGATTTCTCTATTAGAGTGTTCTGAGAGATCATAAACAAAATGTAGAATTCTAAAATGTTCACAATCAGAATTCAACAGAATGTTTATTAACTCTTTAATGGTCAAATTTGGTGAAAAAAATTTAAATATCTGCCTATTGAATGTCCATTTACAGGCCAAGAGAATACAATACCTGAAAATTTATCACTGGAATGACTGGCTCGGTTACTGAACCAGGCATTCCAGTCGTAAATTCTCAAAAATTGTATTCTCTTCGCTTGTAAATGGACCTTCAACAAGACCATATCAGAGGTTGGTTTTGGCTGGTATGACCATTAAATGGTTGAATAGGAGACACACAATTCAGATGACTTGACAGACTATTAAGCGTTTGTGACGGACTCAATCATGTCATTCATAACATAATGGATTATGTCAGCCTACATGTGACGTAGTCGATTATGACATCATATGACTGATCGATAAACTAGATTTCTCTATTGTTTAATATGAAATGGTAGGATTATCATTCATGTGTACCAAGAGGCCCTATGGCCTTGATGCTCGGCTGTCTAACACCTAAAGTTCTTGCGCATAAACGTGCTTAAAGGAAAGGATCAGGGAACTAACATCTGCTCATGAATGACAGCTTTATATGATAATCAACCTATAGCCACCAGCGAAAAACAGAAATAAATCAGAATAATTAGAAAAAAGCATTTATGTTACTCTGGCAGGAACCAATCAGTGACGAACTTGGGCCTATGTGTTCTGGTGTACGCCGAGAGAATAAATAATACACGCTGCACCCTGTCATATAAGTTCAGTTATATTTGCGCTAAGCTGATTAGCCACTACGTCCTACAGTTAAAATACTATCTAGTTTTAAAACAATTTGACTGAAAGCCATTGTTTCCAGAGACATTCAGTCATACAAATTAAAAAATATTCAGTAGGCATCATATTGTGATCTTTGAAACCAGCAGTGTATTTTGAAATCATTTTGACCGAAACTTGTTGCTTCAACCAGAAAACGTGACTTTCAAATATAACGTTTTCAAAAGGATAAATAGTGAATTAGCAGTTAATCGCTCTACATCGGCGCCTATAGAAAATACTATTCATACCGCTTACAAAACTATATTCAGGTGTGCATTCATTATATTCAGGTAGGCCTATGCGGTATACCAGCACAGCAGTTGACACACGGCGGAGTGCGAAGCACCAGCGAAGTCACCAATTGCTTCAAAGCTAAGCGCTCCTAGATTTCTTAAATGCTTTTTCTCAAATAATAATAATTCATTTCCATTTTTTACCGATGATAGTTTATTTAATATTGTATGAAATTACCAATAAACATCATTTGTTATCTCCCTTTTTCCTTCCTTTAATTAACTATTTCTAAATAGCTCATAATAGTACAAAATGTACTGACTGAATGTTTTATTACTGTTTCTAATACAAAATTAACTGTTGACCTATAATCTCCATAAAATACTTCAGAATGGCCTAGTTCTTCTACACAAACCCACTAAGTTATAAGTCAATGTCAAAATTTGATGAACCGTGACACCAAAGCAATATCTATCCCCATTGCCTCCAATACAGATGGAAGTTTACACGTCACATACACATGTACCTCTGATGGTCAACATCTGACAAACATCATTTTTATAACATAAATTTTAGATGCCTAAAAGGATCATTTTAACTAGATTTGGTACAATTTTATCAAACGATGACAAAAAATGCTGACTAAATAATTTACTATTAGGTTCAATAGAAAAATTGACCGTTGACCTATTATTAAAAAACTAGGTTAGACTGACCTAGTTCTTATGAGTGGTAGCTTATGCACAAAAGTAACCCCACCCAATGCTAGGTTAAAAGTTAATAGCTTTAAGCATGACCAAATGTGACACCAGAGAAATATCTTTCCTCTTTGGTTCCCATGTGCCCTCTGCTGTAAGAAATATCTAAGCAGGATAACGCTGGTGTTTGACATCGAATCGGCTTCAATTTCAAAACACTATTACATATCAATAGCATCATTTTGACCCTTGATGATCTAAATTCATTTAGAAATAAAGAAAAGTGCCACCATTATTTACGGCAGACAGACTCATACCTGGTAAGGTATCAGTGGCATAGCTCAGCTGATTGATAAGTTAGCTGGGCTAAAAACTGGTTGTCCTTAACCTTTTGTCAAGCCGGCCAAGACCAGCCTCTGAAGTGACTTTCAGGAATGTCCATATTTAGACGAAGAAAAAACTATTTTTTTTATAAATTATATACCACTAAAATAACTAGCTCAATAATAGTCAGTCATTCCAGTGTTTATCCCCAAATTTTGGTACTATCCATTCATCATCTCCGAAGAAACCATTCTCATGAAGACTACATGTAGGTCATCCAAGATGGCTGGCAGACAAAGTGCCCAAGCAGATACACTAGAACAACTTTGGATCAGCTAAAATTAGGTCATTAGATGATAATTCTTGAGTTTCAAGTATATCATCCAAGCCAAGCTGATTGATCAGCCTGATTCAAGTGTCAAATTCATATTCAGTAGCCACCTTTTATCACAATTTTCACTTTCAAAATTCCTCAACTAATAAAAGTCCAATTTCAACACCTCGAGGATGGACATGTTTTTTCATATATATACAGGTGTGAAATGTATCCACATCCCTTGAGCAAACTTGAATGGCCCTTAGTAGGCTTGTGCGATTATTGCGTTGAGTGATCGCGATCGATTATTAAAAAATAATCGTGAATACTCGATTAATCAGCTTGGATACAAATTACCAAGTCATAACAACAATTTAAGAACATCAATGACAAAAATTGCAATGGTGTTTAGAAAAGTCCACTTGCAGGGCAAAAGCAGACTTTTTGAAAATGTATCACTGGAATGCCTGGCTCGAGAATCGAGCCAGGCATTCCAGTAATACATTTTCAAAAATAGTCTTCTTCATGGGCATACATTCACTAAGCAAAATGTTATTTTTCATGACCAATCGCTTTAAAAAGTAATTGAAAGTTATGTTTTGAAATATTTTATGCAACAGAAAATATTCACGATTATTCGCTTATTTAATTTTTAATCATATAAATTCACGATTTAAAACATAATCACGATTTTTGATTTAATCACGTAATCGCAAAAGCCTGGCCTATAGTCGCTAATCTTGCCAAATTTTTGTGCCTAATCTGTGAGCTAATAATTATAATATCCTGGTCGTACCGGTGTTGGTGAGTTACAGCTTCAAAATCATCTGCAATTCCATGTCCAGCCAAGAGTTTCTCCATCCCATTCCTGTAAGAAGCACAAAATGCGGGAAATTCAAGATTAACTCTGTAATGCTCATACCAGCCAAAGACTGCTTCTGCAGTGATCTTGAGAAATGTCCATTTTGAAACCAAGAAGACAATTTTTGACAAATTTTCACTGGAATGACTTTCTCAATAACCAAGCCAGTCATTCCAGTAGTAAATCTTAAACTAAATGAACTGCGTCCCACACGTCGAGGCCTTTAGTTTTCAGCATACCACACATCATGTGTGGCAGAGGCACTAACTAAGGATTTCTTAAAATAATATACCCGCTTGATTAATCAAATGTCTATTGAAAACCTGTAATATTCTAATTCCTGAAATGGAGACAAATCACACAGAAATAAACTAAGTCTAAAACACATTAAAATATGTAAATAATTTGAAAATAATTTCGATCACCATGGAGTGTGGATGCAATGATGGCATAGAACAAATCTATAAAGTTTTATTGACAATGGCTAAGCCCTTGATGAATTAAATGTTCATGGAAGAACTAACATTTACCTAATTCTTGTCCAAACCCCATAAAAATATGAAAAGAATTTGAAAATTATTTCACTATGATGGAGACTGGATGCAATGATGGTATAGATCAAATCTGTAGTGTTATTAAGATCGGATAAGTCATTGATGAATTAAATATTCATTGAAAAACTTTAACATTTGCCTAATTATTGTCGGACGCTGAATGTAAATTTGGATCGCTATGTCGAGATCCGCCCCTTCACTATGGGCTTGAGTATTACTTTCCTTATGACGCAGACTGGAAGCAATGATAGGATAGAACAAATCTGTAAATTCTTTATCAAGATCGTATAAACTGTTGATGAATTAAAATGTACATTCAAAAACTTTAATATTCTTCTAATTTCTTCTAATTCTTTGTGAAATATAGACTACATGTACATGTAAGTCCCAAACTTGTAAAAGCAAAGAACAATATTTTAAATTATTTTACATATGATGTATCTTGACTGCAATGATAGTAGTGCTTCTATAACAAATCTGTTGGGATTGGATAATCCATTGATGAATTAAATATACACTGAACAACATTAACATTTATCTGTACACCGCACACCATTTGGATCGCATAGGGCTCGACAGAAATAGGCCTCTCTTCGTCTGAAAATGAATATTTTCTATGAGAAAATTAAAATTATTTTGAAGAAATTTAATGATTAAGGGGTCATGGTGAAGTTACCTGTACATGCATACAGTTAATAAATAATAAAAGGCTGATGCTTTATAATCCTCCTGGATTGAATACAGGTTTCAGCGTCTTAACTCTTACCACTCTGATAGCAAAATAACAAATTTTCAAATTAAATTAAAAGATGAGCTGGTGTTCATTTTAAACAAATTTGGTGGAAGATGGTGCTGTCGTAGACAGCAACATCATCCACCAAAATTGTTTAAAAATGTACACCAGTTTCTTTGCTACAGGCACAATTAAAAGATAGAATATTGACATCAGAGTTAAGGGTTAAGGAAAGCCCAAGTTCAAGCACTTAAAGTTCTCATAATTAAATTGAGGGAAAAAAATCTGGGATTTAAATAAATTCTGGACTATTTGTTTGTTTATGGACACTTTCACTAACTATATATGCAGAAGTGATTTAATATTTAGTTTGCCTTCACCATATCACTTGAACCTACATGTATGATCCGTGACGGCGAGAGATTTTCCATTAGAGACTGATGCACGAATGGGACCAGTTTCTATAGTCCCTGACGACTATGTTGTGGGACAATTCTATTGAGTATTTTGACACTAATATGATTGGCACTATCCATGGCAGCAACAGTTTTCCAGTCAAATTATTTTCAAAATATCCAACAGCATACCTGTGCATGATTGTCTTGAAATTGAGATGCCGGGGCTTCAGCGTTCCAGGGTTTAATTTTCCATGAATTTCAAGACTTATGAGTCTTGCTTTTCCAGGATTTCCACGAGTTGATTTTAAAGTATCAGATTACAAAATTTCCATGACCAGTACGAAACCTGCTTAACCCTTTAACACACATATCAGCCAAAAACAACTTCTGTCGTGGTCTTGAGAAATGTCCATAATATGAAATCTTTGCTCGACCCCCAAAAAACCAGTTTATCATGAAATTTGAACCTTTAACGGTTTAATCATTAAGGCGAGCAAAACCAGCCTTTGATGTGATCTTGAGAACCGAGCCACTGATTCGTCGTAAAATTAAAAAAATTCTCTTCTCTTGGCCTGCAAACGAAAACTGACAGTGATTGACTAAATACAAATTTCAATTTTCTTAACAAAGCTTGACAATTAAAGCATTAATATAAGATTTGGACAGAACTGAATACACATCAAACATGAGGTCATTGGGCCTGACCTCTGTGGTGCAAGAAATCTCTAACTGGACATTCACGGTCACAGGTACAGACTACAGAAGAGCTCAGAAATAACCTAACATGTTTCCAACATGTCCAAAACAAAAACAGACATATGTTAGTTTTGCTGAATATTTTGAAAATAATTGGATCGGAAGACATTACTGCCATAGGCAGCAATGCCTTCCAATCCGATGGACCTTTCTAAGTTTATCAATCTATCATATGACATCATAACCAACTACGTGATGTGTATGATAATCATGGCATGATGAATGCCTCGATATACATGTGTAGTTCTTCTTTAATGCTTAATAGTCCAACACATTGTACAAATTGTATGTCTTTACCATTTAATAAACACTCTATTGAACATTTTGAAACTAATTTGACTGGACGCTGTTGCTGCCTAGCACCAAGTCAAATTAGTTTCAAAATATTTTACAGCTTACCTGTATAGTTTTCTGCAAATTGATAGTCAGGGAGTTCAGATATCGATCGATGCCAACACGAGCGAGATGTGGGTGGAGTTTAACAAGAGATAGGCGGGGCATAGCTAAAACTGGAAAGGTCCTTTATATTCAAAATATTCAATAGTAAGCTTTATTTGTTTTGAAAATATGTTATGATCTTTCTGAGCTGTACTGTAGTGTAAGAGAACGCCATTGGTCACACAAAATAATCATAAACAGAAAGAAAGGAAAAGTACTGTATTTTTCTGAAATCAATGTTGACAAAGATAGCAGATTGACGTACCAAGCGATCATAATGCCATTATCTGTACAGAGCTTAGGAGGAGGACAAATAAGCTCGCAGTTAAACTTCTGACAAACTTTCTCCAAGCCACTCCGTAAATACTGATTGCTGGCTACACCACCGGAGAGAACCTAGAAATTAACACAATTATCAGAATCAAAAGCTCCGCAAACGGCACATAATACCCCACGATGACGACAAACCAATGAATCAGAGGTATCAGAAAATATTTATTTCTTCCTCAGACCCAGCTGAGACCAGTCATCCTTATGAAGTGTCAAAGCGATCTGAAAAACGGTCAAGGAGGTATCGTCCGGAAACCAATTTTCAAGATGGCCACCGCTGACTGGTGGCCATATTGAATTTTGGATTATCGTAAATTTCAATAAGTTTCTTCCCTAGACATATTCCAACGACCCTATGAAGTGATCCGAGAAATGGTAACGAAGATATCATCTGGAAACCAATTTTCAAGATGGCCACTAGTGGCTGGTGGCCATCTTGGATTTCGGATCATTGTCAATTTCGATAGATTTCTTCCCCAGATCTAGTCCAACCACTCCATGGAGTTTGAAAGCGATCCAATAAATGGTAACGGAGTTATCATCCGGAAACCAATGTTCAAGATGGCCGCTGGTGGCCACCTTACATATCGGATCATTATCGTCGAGTTCGGTAGGTTTCTTCCCAAGGCCTAGTCCAACCACCATATAAAGTTTCAATGTGATCCGACAAACGGTAACTGAGTTATCAACCGGAAACCACTCTTCCACCCACCCGCATGCCTGCCCGGCTGGACGGATGGCGCCATTACATAATACCCTGCCAAATATTTTGGTGAGGTATAAAAATGGCGGTGTGTTTGTGAGTGTGTCTGCATGCATCTGTACGCATGCGTATGCATGCTTAGACATGTATGTTCATGTGTATATCCAGGGACCTAAGATTACATTAACTAATAGAGGAACCCGATCTACCATTCACATCTCTCACCCCATAATCAAAATATGTTACATGCCACAACCAAAATGATGTACACGTAGCTTCATCACTAAAATCAAAGGCCCCATCAAAAAGGTGTATGAATTGTATATATTTGATCAACTTACAATTAGATAAACATTGTGCCAACATTTTAAAACTAATTTGACTGGAAGAGCTCTGTAGCTGCTTATGGGAGCAATGGGCCCCAGTCAAATTCGTTTCAAAATATTCAGCAGCTTTCCTGTGTAGTCCCTTTAGAATCTAGGGTCTGGGAATTCAGTTTTCAAAGTTTCACCTTGATTCAAAAATATGTAAAAAAGTAGGCAGGGCTTAGCTCGAAATGGGTGAGCTAGAAAGGAATGCCTCTATTTGAGTAGCATTTTCCTAACACATGTATATACAATGTAACTTTGTAAACTGAGTCGTCATAATACAAGTAATTTAAAGTAATTTAATAAGCACCATTTAATAAAATAAATTATGCACTTTAGTTACACACGCAAATTGTAGGTCTTCTGAATATAGTTACTAAATCTTTAGCCATTATTATTGACATGAATATGGTAATTATTTTATACATGTCTTTCTAACAACAGTTTTTTTGCAATTCAAAATAGCATTGAGGACTGTTAGACTCCAAAGGTGAAAATATGCTTCATTGTCCTACATTTATTTACTTATCTCTCCATTTTTTTTATCCCCTTTAAGCTAGCAGAATCTCAATTTTAAAGTACTTACAGTTTTAAAGTACTTACAGTTTTAAAGTACTTACAGTTTTAAAGCACTTACAGTTTTAAAGTACTTAGTTTTAAAGTACCTACAGTTTTAAAGTACTTACAGTTTTAAAGTACTTACAGTTTTAAAGTACTTACAGTTTTAAAGTACTTACAGTTTTAAAGTACTTACAGTACAGATCTTAGTTAGCTTTACTGTTTGACGAAGCAAAAACGAAACAAAAATGCATCTTTTTCGAGTCAAAACCTCGTAGCGTCCCCAGGCGTGGCCAAACACCAAACACGTTTAATTTATTTTATAGGCGCGTCTAACGGAAAGTCTACCCGTCCTACAATATGTTAAACGTATCATGATGAAATATTTTAAACCCGTCACGGAAAAAGTCAAACGCGCATTCAAATGCATTCAGTAATGCTACAAAGATTCTTACTACATGTACGCGTCATTAAACATAAAGTGGAATCGGTCTATAGTCTGTCATGGACCTGTACATGTAAATTTAAATTGCAATTGGAGCCGTATATGTGTTAAGTACATGTATCGCCTTTAGCTTTTGTTGTGGCTGTAAATGATAGTTGTCGAAATGTCATCATCGTAATCGTCAATCGTAATTTTGTATAAAATGGACGTGTATGAACACCGCACCTGGGTATTCTTTACTGAGTATGAAGCTAGTGTGATGACTGTGCGTATATTTTAATAAATTTTCAATCCACAATTTCTTTTGAAATCTGGATGAATAAACCAAGATATTCTCTGAAATGGGTTTATTACAATATAGTCTAATTTGAGCCGACGTAATAGGCATAACTTTTTAGAGCAATAAATGCACCAGTTGCGGCTAGTGTTATGCCAAATTTGTCTTATAACGGAAAGGGAAGCGATTTACAAAATCTGCAAACCTGCCATTCGGTTGTTTTCGATCTCGCTATTTCATACATAATATGTAACCGAAAATCTCCGCTTTTACATAGACATGCACATGCATACATAGTTGTTTTACCCGTGCCTGGGGGTGCGTTCAGGACCGCGAAAAAAGTTTTCCGTTATTAACTGAACACTGTACCGCGTAGAACGTGAACGTTCGCCAAACATTCGCCTTCTTGAACTCACTCCAGAAGTATCCGAGTACGTAAGTTTATTACCCGTTTTCGGCAACGGGTATCACCGTCTGATTGGTCGAGAATACACTCATATTTAATGAGATTTTGCAAAGATGGCGTCAACTGTTTAGAAAATAACATTTTTGTGTGTGCAATTCATCAATCAACGCACATTTCGTGTATGCCACAGACTAAAAAGAAGACAGATAACACGGAATAACGAAACTTCCAATCAGAAGGTGTGATGCCTATATATTTGACCGCTTCGGCATCTTAACTCAGGCTTATTACTGACAGTGCTTGAAGTTAGTTATCTCGAAAATTGTAAACAAAGACACGCATCGATGATCGAGTTTATCGGATTGTTTATCTTCAACATTGTTTTTTCGCGACCAGGGGGTAAACGAAATGGATATTATATATATATATATATTTTGTGTCTGCGGCTCTCTTGCGACAATCAATAACTCTCATTATCGGTGACATCACATTTACTAATACAAGAATGATAATGCAGGTTACTGGGCCAATATTGGCCTAGTAACCTGCATTATCAGGGAAGTAGGCCCCAAATCTAAACCAATGAATCATCACATTTTACCCATTTTAACTTGACATCCCAGAATTCCACTTTTACAGTCATTATATAAGTATGATGTTGAATATTTTGAAAGCAATTTGACTGGAAGCTGGCTTTCAGTCAAATTAGTTTCAAAATATTCACCAGAATTTGGACACATTCGTAACAAATTTATTATTTTCTCTTGTCGGTTGAAATTGTTGATGCATTAGTAGAAGTACTCCCTTGTTGGAGGCGATATCCCCACCCTGTATTATATTCATAGAATCACGATCGCGTCATCACAATCAAATTTCCCATAATACCCTGGGAGATACGCCATTTTCAGAGGGGCTAATTTAACATTATGAGCAATGGGCCGTTAACCTTAATTACATTTTCTTTAATATATTGCGAAATTCACTCATGATTTCATGTTTTCTGATACCTCATGGGGTTATTACAGATTCTCAGACACAGGATTTAATGGTTTGAACTTCATGGAAAATGTAAACAATGCGTTTGTATGGGCAGTACTCTTTAGCATGTAGTAAGTTTGCCCCAACTTTAATGGCGGCCGATCTCAAGATGCCCGGATGTGCGAAACTATGAATAATGTGTTTGATTTCTGCGCTAAAGTCTGAGGGTGGTGTATGACCATAACAGCCGCTGTCAGGTCATAGTGCCTAACAGTACATGTATATAGTATATTACTGGCTATATATTGTGCCGTATATTTTAAACCAAATATCACTCATCGTGGCGTTGTAAATGTGGAATCAGACACTGATAGTAATGGTGAGACGGCTAATGTGTGGGACAGTGAATCTTCTGATGATGACATGTTTGACTATGAGGAAGCCACCACTACTGGAAAGACTTGAAGATGAACTTGAAGCCGGTACACTACAGATTGAGTGAACTTCTCCAATCAGTGACAAAGAGTTTGCCCTGAAGTTTGGGCTATTTTGGTGCATTCACCATGATCGTTTGTGCCGTTTGAATTTAATTAACTGTTAAAGTTTGTTACATTTGTATATTGAATTAGCTTTTACCAATAACATACCAAGAGTTAGTAGTTAGTCAATGTTATAAGAATTGTTCATTTTAGCAATTGACCGTTTAACCTGTTTACTACCACCACTCAGTCTCACGCCACAATAATAAATTAGCTACTATAATCTCACTCTGTCTGAGTACAGGGTACATTGCTCATAGTGATATTCACTATACCACCACATACCTCACCGATAATATTTGGTAGAATAAACCAGCACGATTATAATCATGCCAGTTTATTCATTCATTTTGTTGGGTGACATGCATGGTGATACAGTGGTACCTGATAAGCATGCTGGATTATTCATTAATTTTTCTGGGTGGCATGCATGGTGGTTACAACTCAGGTGATGTGAAGTTTGAAAGAAAAAATTCTATGGAAACTAGTAAAAAATATTTAAATTTCATAGACAGCAAAACAGCCCATACCTGTTTATATTTATACCTGGAAATGCCTCAGCTGCTCTCAGAGAGCATCTACACTTCAAAGTTTTCCGGTGGAGAGTTGGTGTTTCCAGGTGAGTGACCGCTGAGGACAGTGAATCGCGCATGTCAGGAGATTGAAAGACCGATTCAAGTCAGACCACCAATGACCGATAGGAAAATATCTATTTGCAGAACAAGAGAAGACTAATTTTGAAAATTTACGACTAGAATGACTGGCTCGGTTATCGAGACAGTCATTCCAGTGATAAATTTTTAAAAATAGCCTTTTCTTGGTCTGCAAATAAATATTTCTCAACACCACTGCAGAAACCGGTTTTGGATGATATGAGCCGGGTTCTGCCGATCCGGTTGCTTAGTGGGGTGAACTGCCCCACTTCCTCAAGAAATTATGGGTCATTTTGACAAATGTTGGATCAAGTACATACATGGAAGATATCTATGTCCTAAAATCCATTAGGCCAATGAACCATGTGTGAAGGTAATGATTGGATGGTGTGAATTTTAGAGCACTAAATGGTGCAAGGGCCCTGCCTCTGCAAAACCCTGCATGAGTGTTAAAGTGTTAAGTATATGATGTCATAATGAATTACATCATATGTAGGCTGAAGTAGCTAAATCTGTTAAACTTTTAAGAGTCAGTTGTACGAATTGTATGTCTACTATTTAGTAAACATTCTGTTGAATATTTAACAACAAACCCCAGTCAAATTACTTGAAATTAGTTTCAAAATATTCAACAGGTTAGCTGTATCCATAGTTACCATGAAATTTGGAATTCAGGATTCAAAGTACATACTGATCCCAACACACGGTTGCAAAGCATCGATGGAGCCTACCTAGAGATGGCCGGGGCATAGCTAAAAGTGGATCCATCCATTAGAAAATCTAAATTTCTGTTTTATCCTCATAGCAATTCCAGCTTTTGCTATATTTAACCCTTTCACCGACAGGTCCTGAAAACAATGTGGCATGTTAAATGATGGTAGTAGCCTAATTTCTCAATCCGAAAGAAAATTTCATTTTAGTATGATGACGTTGAATTAATTACCTACCTACCTTTAAAATCTCCTTGAGTCCTTTCTTTATCTCCATGTTTTGAAAAAATTAGGATACATTTGTCTCCATCCATTCTACATGCTATCTCCTCCCAAATTGGTATGTGGGTTATCCATATAAAATAAAGTAAAATGAGCTATTGTGATACTATGCACGTCGCCCAGCGGCGTCTAATTTGCGCTTCGCTCAACTTTTCTGTTTATATCTCATGTTTGGTTGATCATACTGGTCCTAAACTTTGACACATGCCTCCTTATATTGACACGGCATCACACAATGATGTTCTGGCCAAAAGGTCAAAATCACTGATACGCATGGCAACCATTTGCTGTACATCAACTTATGTTTAAAAACATAAGTTGATGGATGGACGACGGACAGCAGATGGTTGCCATGCTCATTAACCGCTTGACAGATAATTAGATAAGGGTATACAGGCAACCTGCTGAATATTTTGAAGTTTTGATAGATAGATAGATAGATAGATAGGTATGTACATACTCAGTGTATTTTATAGGCAGCCTTTGTTGACATAGTAGCGGCCTTCGCTGCTGGCAGCCCTTATTGCCATACACCATCCGGGATACCGTTACAGGCCCTTGGGCCCCCTTGTTGATAAGCCTTCTAAATTTATCTTATGTTTGAAGTCAATCGTCAGAGTTCATTGCTGTCATGAAGTCGAGATTCATGGTTGCATTGCAGCCACATTTCTGGTATTACATTTGGCTCCTCCCCTGGGGTGGGGTAGGCTAAAGAGATCAAAGTAGTGAACGTGGTCGATTGCTATGACACGGCATCGACCAAACAATCTAGTTATCACTTACTTTCCATCGTCAGATAGCTCCAAGTTATCAGAGATCGTAACCCACAACCTATAATTTTTCTTTTGATCACTTCCAGGGTTGTTAAATCTTAATGTATGATCACACAACCTCGTTTATTAAAATTTGAGCAAAATCTGACCAGTTTGTTTACGATATATCCATAGATTAAAATTTGGACCCAATCTGGATCCAACTTGGTTTTTGTCCGGATCACAGCCAAAGTCTGGAAATCCTTGTTTAGGTTATGTTGCTTTTTTTACTGTTATCTAATAGTACACAACTGTCAAAGCGTCATGAGATTAGTTCAACCAATCAGATTTGGCATTGATGGCTTTTCCAACAATACATGTGTATCTCTGCCAATCAAAGATAACGAGGCTAAATATACACGCGATGACGTCATCAGAATGGAATGGTGATCCAGTTAAGACGATTGTCCATTCGGCATTAGATATATCAAGATTTTCACTATAAAAACGCAGAAATTAGACGAATCCCGCGAAGAAACACTAAATTAAATACATCTTCTGATAAATCCAGCCACAAATTGACGTAAATAAGTTAAAATTTGCTGTACGAATCGCTCAAAGTTTGCAAAGTCAAAATCACTGATACGCATGGCAACCATTTGCTGTCCACCAACTTATGTTTAAAAACATAAGTTGACGGATGGACGGCGGACAGCAGATGGTTGCCATGCGTATCAGTGATTTTGACCTTTTGGCCAGAATATCATTGTGTGATGCCGTGTCTCATACATACATTAACAGCTTGGCGGATTTCAAACTAATTTGGCTGGAAGGACCCTAATGCTTTCAGCTTCCGTACATGCATACAGAATTTTGATTGGTCAATTTTTGTGTGAAAATCTTTTGACTATGAAAAATTTAGCAGAAATTGTCAAAACGCTACACCTCATTAACCGCTTGACAGATAATTAGATAAGGGTATACAGGCAACCGGCTGAATATTTTGAAGTTTTGGTAGATAGATAGATAGATAGATAGATAGGTATGTACATACTCAGTGTATTTTATACCCACAGCCTATAATTTTTCTTTTGATCACTTCCAGGGTTGTTAAATCTTAATGCATGATCACACAACCTCCTTTATTAAAATTTGAGCAAAATCTGACCAGTTTGTTTCCGATATATCCATAGATTAAAATTTGTACCCAATCTGGATCCAACTTGGTTTTTGTCCAGATCACAGCCAAAGTCTGGAAATCCTTGTTTAGGTTATGTTGCTTTTTTACTGTCGTCTAATAGTACACAACTGTCAAAGCGTCATGAGATTAGTTCAACCAATCAGATTTGCCATTGATGGCTTTTCCAACAATATCTCTGCCAATCAAAGATAACGAGGCTAAATATACACGCGATGACGTAATCAGAATGGAATGGTGATTCAGTTAAGACGATTGTCCATTCGGCATTAGATATATCGAGATTTTCACTATAAAAACGCAGAAATTAGACGAATCCCGCGAAGAAACACTAAATTAAATACATCTTCTGATAAATCCAGCCACAAATTGACGTAAATAAGTTAAAATCTGCTGTACGAATCGCTCAAAGTTTGCAAAGCACGCGAGATACATGTACGGAGGAAACCTGTACTGATACTGGGTCTGCCTAGACTAGGAACCGAGTACCCGTTTGCTTCTAGCCATAGGACTCGTAGAAAGAACTGGAGAACCGCGGATGGAAGTGATGGCGCATTTAATTTATCGTAAAATTTTCAACCACTACCAAACGCGTAGGAAAAAAAGTTATACCCATCATTCAAAATGTCAAACCCGTAGTGTCAAAATTTCAACCCGTCAAGATAAAATTCAAGATGTATCTTGAGATTTTACCAAACGCGCTATGTGTAAGTAAATCACTACGAGAAAATGACGCCATATAGACGCGTTTTAAACGAGCTTTAGGATGCGTTTAAGTAAAGCTAACTAAGATCTGTACTGTACATGTACATACATTTGTACATACGGGGCATTTGCTAAATATTTTGAAGATAATCTGGCACCAACAGTTTTCAAGTCAACCAACATACTTATCAAGTCAGTCAAATTAGCTTTAAGATATTCAACAGTATAATATGTCTTGCATTGTAGATGTGTTTTCGTATTTAACCTGTCAGGTTCAGAGGCTTAAACCGTTAACTACCAAATTTATTCAAGAAAATTTCAATTTTCTCACCGAAAATGACTATTTGCAGACGAAGAGATTATTCTTGAAAATTCATCACTGGAATGACTGATTGGGTTATAGAGCCAGTCATTTCTGGTAAATTTTCTTCTCCTGGTATGCAAATGGACATTCTTAAGACCACTGCGGAAGCTGGGCTAGCTTGAGCGTCAACCAGTTCACCGACAAATCCCTGAAAATGTTCATTATTTACAATATAAAACAAATTCTGTTGAATATTTTGAAATAAATTTGACTGGAAGCCGTTGCTGTCGCAATGGCTTCCAGTCAAATTAATTTTAAAAAATTCAAGAATTTGCATACATGTATACTTACAGTACCTTGAAATTGAGATAGAGGGAATTCATCGTTGAAAGGGTTATTATGTGGTCGGTTATCTATTATTCATCTCACCATCGTCTTGCTCTCAGGGAGTAAGTTCTTCAATTCACAATATAGGAATGCTCGGTATAGACGCGTTGACATATGCCGTAGTAAGGAAAACTGAAATGCAGCACAGATATCACGGACATTCGGCAAAACAACACCAGAGGGAGTACCTGAAAGAATTCACCGGCAGTTATCATTACCACAATGATGTTAATTTCAAGTTAGAGTAATATATGGATCCGATCTTTCAATCAAGTATCAGACATCATAACCAAGTACATTACATGTTAGCTGAAGTCACTAGCATTACATGTATGATGTACATGTACATTTGTACATCCTTGACTTTATGAAAATTAGAGTCTGTCACAAGTCTATACAAATTGTATGTCTTTGAATAATTCACAACAGACTATTAAATATTTAAAAAATAATTTGACTGGTCCGGTGTTCCTATTAATCAGTAACCATGGAACAAAATCTTGGACAAAACAAAACAGGTGTTTGAATTGACTAACGTTGAGGAATTTATTGACGGATACAAACAAAAATGTACATGTACCCAATACTTCGTAACTGTTTCCCAGTCTTATTCTTTAGATAACCAGTTAATAGAGGAATCCAGTTTATCCATCAATCATATGATGTCATAATCAACTACATCATCTATAGGCTGACTACATAATCAATTACATTGTACGTCATGAATGACACGATATAGCCCGTTATGAATGCTTAATAGTCCCTAAAGTTGTGCGAATTGTGTCTTTAGTATTTACTAAACATTCCGTTGAATATTTTAAAACCAATTTCACTGGGCGGTGTTGATGCCATAGGCAGCAACAGCACCCAGTTAAATTAGTTTCAAAATATTCAACAGCTTAAAAATGTACCTGTATAGTCTTCTGGAAATTGAAATTCAGAGAGTGAAGGGATCAAATTTATCCCAACACGAGCAAAGCATTAGTGGAGCTTAGCTAGAGATGGGCGGGGGCTACAGGGCATAGCTATAACTGGATTTATCCATTAGGAGAATTAAACTGATGATATTTCTCAAGGACAAGGCTGATAAAATCAATCCTTTAATCCTAAAATTAGTTAAATATTTAAATGTTTTCATAAAAATTATCTTCATATGCAAATCACATTTCTCAAGTCCACTGTAGAATGCATGATGGGCTGCTACTAAAGGCGTAATATTATCAATACCTATTACCATGGCTACATGTAAGTGTACAATGTACATATACCTTGTTTTAGCTCCTCTCTCGCCGCGACTTTCATCACATGATACTTGAGGCCAGAAAATGAGAAATCACAACTCGGAATCCTCATCATGACAAGAGGAAATTCAAAAGAATTGGGATCACCATCTTTTGCAAGCATTTCGATCGACGCTCCTCCGCTCAAAGATTCAAATCCAGGAATATTCTTCAGGAGTAGACGGCGTGCTGCCTTGAAATAAATCAACAATTAACAAGTGCCCTAAAGTATTTAATTATACAGAGGTATGCACTGGAATCTTAAAACTTAAAAAAGAAAACTATTTTTTAAATTTTGCCACTGGAATGACTGACTCGATAACCGAGATAGTAATATCAGTGATTAATTTTTTTAAATAATCTCTTGGTCTGCAAATGGACATTGAAATTTTCTTGAACAAATTTAAGGATTAAAGGGATAATTCTAAGTTCAGATTCCTCAATTTTTCTGCATTTCCATCACCAATACAAACGCTGGACAAAATATCATGTCCAGAAAGTACCCTAGGACAATGGAGAGATCACATCTGTTACTCAATTATCTGATGTCATAATTAATTACATACAGGTACATTATATGTTAACTGAAGACGAAATAAAAATGGCATATACATGTATCTCCTTCATGGAAATCGAAACTTTTGTCACGAAGGGTACGAATTGTATGTCTTTGATGAATTTACAATTCAATAAACATTTATCTTGAATGTTTTGAAACTAATTTGACTGGGAGCACTTGCTGCCATAGGCAGCAACAGCCCCCAGTCAATTTAGTTTCAAAATATTCAACAGCTTAAATGTACAACATGTACCTTGAAAGTTAGATTCTGGGAATTCAGAATTCTGTTTCAAATCGATTTCAACATGTACAAAAAGTTGGCGGAGCTTATTGAGGCGCAAGTTGATTCTCACCTGTTGAGTATAGAAATTACCTTATCATAAGCCTCCCCAGGTGCATCGTCCAAGCTTTGGCCAATCAAAAGATAGTCATCGATATTACGAGCAACTACGAGAAGACAATGTCCGCCACTCGCTAGCATAACCATGAATGGAAAATCTATTCTGAAATTGAATATGCATTGTACATGTATGCATGAAAACAGTCGACACTGTCTATAATGGACACCTGCCTTTGGAACCAAAATATAGCAATGGATGTGTTAGAATGGCCTTGAACTTTTGACCATAAATTGATCACACTTCAGTGGGATCCTATTGGCACCCTTCCACACAAGTCTGGCCAAGATATTTCCAGTTGAACTAGAGTTATTGCCAAATTAGTTTTCAAAATAATGATATTTTAATTCATCTTGTCGCCGTGGCCTTGACCTTTTGACCCCAAATTTATCACACTTCTATGCGCAAACATCCACCTAACTCTAGTCGCGATACCTCAAATAAACCCAGAGTTATTCGCAAATTAGTTTTCAAAAATGATTTTTTAATTCTTTAATTTGGTCAAAGTGGCCTGACCGTTGACTGTTTAACACCAAATTTATCACACATCTTCAATATAGCACTGGCAACATTTCACCACCCCACCCTTTCCCCCCATTTGCTTAGTTTATACCAGAAACTCTTAAAACTACATGCACAGTCCTAAATAAGATTTTGTGGCTGACTGACTGACTATAATCTAACTAATTATAATAAGAGACATGACGGTTTTTTAACGGTTTATTTAAAAAATCTTAATACACGCACATTAAAGGATCATTAGTCGGTCTGAATCTTGATAAGTTAACACACCTCCCAAATTTATTTTCGACACACGTTTGCTCATAAATAGTTTGTGACCTAGATTTTCCAAATTTGATGACATGAGCTACTTATGCATGCATTGCCTTACTTGTGCAACATTCGAGCTGTGAGAGCGTGTGCTTCCATATGATGGATAGGTATCATCGGCTTACTGAAAATACACACGTTAATACATAGTTGCTAATATTTATCTACATGTAAGACAAAAGTCATGCTTGGACCAGTAGAATAGTACAACCTCATACATTTAACCCTTTAACACTCATACATTATAAGCCATGTACATGTATTGGGAAATGTCCATTTGCAGACCAAGAGAAGCCGATTTTTGAAAAGTTACCACTGGAATGACTGGCTCTGTAACCGAGCCAGTCATTCCAGTTGTAAATTTTCAAAAATAGTATTCTCTTGCTCTGCAAATGGACAATTTCTATGAGAAAATTGAGATTTTCTTGAACAAATTCAAGGGTTACATGTAAGTATTGTACCAATGGATTGATCCAGCTCCACCTAATGTATGCCCCGCCCACTTGTAGATGAGTTCTGCCTACTTTGTATGCCTGTTGTTAGAGTTCATTTGATACCTGAATTCCCAGAACCTAATTTTCAAGGTACATATTATAACTACCGCATACAGATACTGCATGCTGATGCTGCATATGGCAACAGTTCTGATCCCCTACTGTATAAAAAGATTCACTGTCTGAATCATCAGTTTGCCAGCAGGGTGGTGTGTGTAGCGCATGCATTTGACAGGTACATGTATGCACTATGGAAAGAAGTATTGATATAGTATATCAGGCCACGAAAATTACATGTTCCTGCCGTCAGGGACAACCACTTTTTATTACAGGGCAACCCAATTTTACACATTTGTTGCCCTGAGGGACAACCTAGATCATTTGTTATTTTCAGGGCCAGTATATGTGCTCAAGGTGAGTATTTAGTTTATTTCATTTAGTCTTAACACTTTCACACTAAAATTTGTTCAAGAAAATGATTTATTATATCTTAGTCTTGCGCAATGGTCCTTTCCATTTTTAGCTATGCCCCGCCCATCTCAATCTAAGCTCCACCCACACCACATCAATCGTGGGACTGATCAATCTCTGAACTCCCTAACTATCAATTTCCAGAAAACTATACATCATGTAAGCTGTTGAATAGTTTGAAACTAATTTGACTGGGTGCTGTTGCTGCCCTGCCCAGTCAAACTAGTTTCAAAATATTCAACAGAATGTTTATTAAATAGTAAAGACATACAATGCGTACACTGTGTCAGACTATTAAGCATTAAAGACGGACTGCACAAATATCGAATCATTTTTGATGTAATGATTATGATGTCATCATATATACCACTTATCAGATGATCGATGGTTAAACTGGAAAGGTGAATTACGTGATTAAATAGAAAATCATGATTATTTTTTAAATCATGAATTTATATGATTAATAAGTTTTAGTGAAACTCAACATATGCCCAGAGGCATACTTGTTTGAGGAAAGCTAAATGTGAACAGTTAGCCTTTGATAATTCTCTGAGAAAAGGACGTGTGTGTGACTTCTATTAGGTACACATCTGGAATTCACAGCAAAGACATCACTAAAAATTAAAAAATCTTGAAAGTCTTCACAGCTGCATTGATCATCACAATGTACAACAAGACAATTTTGATGAACTTTAATATTTCAAGAGATAACTCGGTGAATATGGGTAGATTTTAACGAAATGAAATTATGACACTTCGTCTATCCCTAAAACATCTGCTGAATAAAATTGTGAGTATAGGTTCAAAACTCTTCCGAGATCTAGAGCGGACAAGAAAATTTTGATGAATTTTTGCTTTTCAAGGGGAAAACTCTGGCGAATATGAGTGCATTTTGTCGAAATGAAACCATTACACTTCGACTATCCCTAACACATCTGTTGAAAAAAGATTGGGTATAGGTTCAACTCTTCGAGATCTGGTCTGGACAAGAACATTTTGACGAACTTTAGCTTTTCAGGGGAGAAAACACGGGCCAATATGGGCGGATTTTGCCGAAACGAAATCACAACGTCTAACCCTATTACATCTGCTGAAAAATAATTGTTAGTGTAGGTTCAAAACTTTTCGAGATCTGGTCAGGACAAGAAATCAGACGGACGGACAGCGACCACCATCACATAATACGACCTCGCTTTGCGCGGGCGTATAAAAATTAAATAATCGAATAATCCTGAATAGTTTCTACTACATAAAATATTTCAAACCCTACCTTATAATTACTCTTCGATGTGAACAACGGTCAAGAACATTGTCATTTTGATCAGGGAATGTCCATTTCCGGGAGCCAAGGGCAGCCTATTTTTTTTAAAAGGTATCACTCGAGCTTCGAGTCAGGTATTCCAGTGGTACATGTTCTGTATTTGTCCTGGAAGGGCTGGAAATAGACACTTCTAAATACCATTGTACTTGTGCATTCTTTGTACATCTAGCATTCATCATTGATATGGTAGTATTGTTGAACATTGTCCGAATAATTTGTACAGAGGTTGATTAATCGAGTAATCATGATTTTAATTTTAAAATAAACGATCGTGATCACTGAAAGCAATAGTCGCACAAACCTATTGTATATGGTCTTTCAGGTTCAAAGTGTTAAGAGGATGAAAGAGTTAAGTACAGAGTGGGTACACATAACTATTCATACCCTGATTGCCTGACTAACTGCTTGGCATAATTCAAACCAATTCCAAGAGACAAAGGAAGGCCAGGTTTCACTGTCACAGCAATTGCGTCAATGTCCTGAAAAAGTAATTTTTTCCCTTTAACTCTCAAATTTTGTCAAGAGAATTTTAATTTTCTCATTGAAAAGGTTCATTTGCGGGACCAAGAGAAGATTATTTTTGAAAGTTTATCACTGGAATGACTGGCTCGATTATCGAGCCAGTCATTCCACTGATAAATTTTCAAAAATAGTCTTCTCTTTGTCTGCAAATGGACATTTATCAAGCCCACCGCAGAAGCCATATTTGGCCGGTTTGAGGCTTAAATGGTTAAACCACATTAGAACTACGGAGGTGAAAGTGGGAAAACATCAACCCTTACTGGTCAAATAATTTGGTCAATAAAATCTAAATATCTCCTTATTGAATGTTTACCTGCAGGTAAAGAGAAGAGTATTTTTGAAAATTTACCACTTGAATGACTGGCTCGATTATTGAGCCAACCATTCCAGTGGTAAATTTTCAAAAATACTCTTCTCTTTACCTGCAGATGAGCATTCCCCAAGACTACTGAAGAGGCTGGTTTGGTCAGCTTGACCATTGAAGGGTTACTAAATAAATGGCCAAAGGACCATTTTAATCAATTGATAAATGACGAAACGTGTCACACTCATTTTTTCCATAGGCTTCAATACTTTGAAAATATAGCAAGGGCCATAACTCTGCTATTTGTGGGTGTGGCCACTTCATCTTCATAGCCCCAATAGATATTGCCTATAGGAACGTAATTGCCAAGTTTGGTTTTAATACATTGATAAATGGCGAAATATGCCACAAATGTATTTTCCCCATAGGCTTCAATACTTTGAAAATATAGCAAGGGCCATAACTCTGCTATATGTGGCCGTGACCTCTTCATCTTCATAGCCCAAATCGATATTGCTAAAACGGAACATATCTGCCAAATTTGGTTTTAATCCAGCAACAAATGGCGAAACGTGCTACAATTGTTGACAGACGACAGGCAGACAGACAAATCATGATTGTATAAGCTCACCTAGGTGGCCTAAAAACCTGAAAATTAATTTTATACATACTATGCATGTCGTAGCCAACATATTACTTGAACACATTTTTAACCAAATAGGATTATCCTGAAATGTTTTTCTAAAAACCTGAATTCAGGCCTTCATGTTTGGAACCACACATATAATCTGGAACTGCCTGGTGAAAATATTTGCGTGTACTAGCGACATAAATCCATCAGATCCTTGCATCCGAATAACAATAAGACTTGGTATTCTCATATACACTGCACTAACCCATGGTTAATGGTCAACGGTCAAGCTGACCAAAAATGCCCTCTGCAGTTGGTCTTGAGATATGTAAACTTTCATGTCAAGAGAAGGCTAATAAAAGACCTGTAGCATTCAAACAAGCGAGACAACTCTCAGCTTTCGGCTCAATATTCTCATGTCCTTAAGAGTTACCTCCCTTGTTTAAACCATTGAGCCAAGTGCATCTTATATTAATTTCAGGCCTTTAAACCAAATACATGCCATGTAGGATAAAGAGCTCTGCTTAAGTGGTTGCAGCTGAGCGTCAATGCATGGGGCCGTTTGTTTAAAACTTTACATTGTAAACTTTTTGAAAATACAGCTCTTGGCCTGCAAATGAACATTCACTAGGATTGTTAGTTTTTCTGATCAAATATGACCGCTATATGGTTAAATGTTACCTCCCTTGAGTCAATATATATATATATGAAATCCGTTTCTCAATGCTTTTCCAGACTTTACATACTCTGTATAAAATCGGTACAATTGTATCAAAATATCCATTCATCGCAGCACATAATATTATATACAGCACCCGTAGCTATATTTTGTTAACACAATCTTGATATCGGTACCTCGAGTTGAAGTTGTGATTTTGTCAAAGCCTCTGTTACGACTGCTTCAATGTGCTTCTTGTGCAGATCTCTGGCAAATGGCGGGATAATACCTCCCATTCTGCCAACAGAAATAATGTACAATATATCACAATGCATACACATGTATATGCCATAATAATGGAAGCACGTATATACATGTATCTGTTACCTTAGGACAGCGCAGCTGACAAACTACATGTATTTTCAGAATATTCAACAGCTACTTGCATCGTGGCTTTGAAATGAGAATCGTGCAATTTTAACCCTAAAACGCTGTCAAAAAGGCTTCAGCATGGGTCTTGAGAAATGTCAATTTGAAGATCATGATAAGACTATATTTGAAAATTCACCACTGGATTGACTGGTTTGATAATTAAGGTTCCAGTAGTAAACTTTCAGAAATAGTCTTCTATTGGTCTAAAAACGTCAATTTTCTTTGAGAAAATTTAAATTTTCTTGACCAAATTTGAGGATTCATGATTAAACCGGCCAAAACCAGCCTCTGCAGTGGCCTTTAGGAATGTTTATTTGCAGGCTAAGAGAAGACGATTTTCGAAACTTTACCACTGGAATGACCCGCTCGGTAACCAAGTCAGTCATTCCAGTGATAAATATTATTTAATAGTTTTCTCTTGACCTGCAAATGGTGGTCATTTAACCCATTAACACTCACATCAGCCAAAAGTGGCCATTGCAGCGGGCTTGAGAAATGTCCATATGCAGTCCAAAAGAAGACTATTTTTGAAAATTTATCACTACAAAAGACTGACTCGACAACCGAGCCAGTCATTCCAGTGATAAATTTTCAAAAAATAATCTTATCTTGGTCTGCAAATGGACATTTTCTATGAGAAAATTAAAATTTTATTGAAAAGATTTAATGGTTAAAATTCAAGTTTTCTTGACCGAAGTTAGGCCTAAATGGTTATAAGGCTAATGGGGATACGTGTATAGATGTACATGTAAATTAAACGAATCTTGAAGTTCAGGGCTGATAATAGAGCCTGAATCGATTGCTACCTATGCCACGCCCATTTCTAGCTATGCTCCGCCCACTTTTTACGTGTGTTGGAATCGACTTGAAACATTGAAACCTAAATTCCCAGAATCTAAATTTTAAGGTTACTATAGAGGTAAGCTGTTGAATATTTTGAAAATAATTTGATGTGGGGCTGTTGCTAATGAAATTAGTTTCAAAATATTCAAAAGAATGTTTAATTAATTGTAAATTCATCGAAGAGCTACAAACTTTTGTACTCTTCGCAACAGACTTTTCAATCTTTGTGACGGACCTATATAATTACGATTGTGACATCAGCTAACATTTAAATTTATATTTATTAACCATTTAATGTTAAATTTGTTTAAAAAATAAAACTCCTTATCGAATGTTCCTTCGCAGGCGAAGAGAAGACAATTTTTGAAAATTTACCACTGGTATGACTGGCTCGATTATCGAGCCAGTCATTCCAGTTGTAAATTTTCAAAAACAGTCTGCTCTTAGCCTACAAATGGACAGTCCTCAAGACTACTGCAGAGGCCAGTTTTGGCCGGCTTTTTCATAAAAGGGTTAAACAACACTACCTTTCTTGGCTGTGACAGAATTAGTGAGGAAGTTATTCCAGTGGTAAATTTTTTTAAATAGTATTCGATAGGGCTACAAATGGGCATTTCTTAAGAGTGATTGATGTCAAGACAACTGCAGAGGTCTGTTTTAATTAGCCAGATTCGCCATGTAAGAATTAAAAAAACATTTATCCAGGCCCAATATTATGAACTCACTGTGTATGGAACGCAGTCTGTGAATTCAAGGCTTCTCCAATAACATTCCCCTGATCATTGACAACTGCAGCTCCTGTATCGTCACAGCTCGTCTCAATACCCAAAACAAACTTTCTAACAGTGTCGCTTGAATAGTTTCGAGACTCCTTCATTTCTAGGGCTGTTGTTATTCCTAATTTTGCGTTACCATAATGTAACACACGCTTGGCAAGTGTTGTAATTGCACACGTTCCGTAACTACATGCCACGCATGTACATATACCGGTATTGAGATTTTTATCACAGCCATGGCGGTAGATATATGTATGACCTCTAGAATTTAATCCTTTAATAACCAGATTTTGGTAAAAAAAAAAATTAAAATCTGCTTATTGAATGTGCATTTGTAGGCCAAGAGAAGACTATTTTTTCAAATCTACCACTGCAATGGCTGGCTCGGCTATCGAGCCAGTCATTCCAGTGTTAAAATTTGAAAAAATAGTCTTCTCTTGGCCTGCAAATTGACATTCCTCAACACCACTGCAGAGGATTTTTTGGGCTGGCTTGATCGTGAAAGGGTTACTGAGCTCTCACTTTTCCTGTCAAATGGAACACAGCTCCTGGAAGAACCGATGATGCTGCAGTATGTTCTCACTAAGATCGTGTCACATCTCTGCGCTCTGTTTAGCACCTTCATCAATTGCCATATGACATTTCTTGTCTCATTTTGATTACATGTATGTAATAATGCGAGATGACGTAATCGCGAAAATGTTAGTACCGCCATTAATATGCTTGTAGGCACTCAGTCATTACACGTAAAAGAAAACCTGAAAATATAAAATATACATGTACAGTACACGTAGAATTGTAGATACATGTACATACAATTGATGTATTATTTAATGGATTACTCTGTTTAATCGTCGAATTTGGTTAAGAAAATCCAATTTTTCTCATATAAAATGTCCATTTGCGTGCGAAGAGAAGACTATTTTGAAAATTTACCACTGGAATGACTGGCTCGATTACCTACATGTAGCCAGTCGTTCCAGTGGTAAATTTTCAAAAATAGGCTTCACTTGCCATGCACATGGACATTTCAGAAGACCACTGTCGAAGCCATTCCTGGCCAGTTTGAGTGTCAAACACGGTCAAAGGGCTCAAATATTTATCAATACTTAGACATGTACATGCTTGACCTCAGCTGAGAAAATTATTAGAATCAAATACATGTACAGTGTGAAATTAAGAAAATTTGCTAGTTGCGTGAGGCAATCGGTATTGTATCGTCTGGCATTGTTGCAGGGGAGATAACTTAGGTTTAAAATATGAGCCACAATTATGTTTTTAAAATGCCTTCAACCAGTGACAGATACATTTACATCATAGAGACACGCTAGCCAGGGCTCAATTTTAACACTAACCCGTTAAACCGAGGATAGTAGAATTTCATACAGGTTAGTAAAACTACGTCTGGGTTAGCAAGTCTTTCAAAAGAAGAAATATATGAAAAAACACTTATAATGTCATTATGTTTAGTACCCACCAAAAATTGACCAAAGAACATATTTTCTGCTACCTTCAATGTTAAATTGAATATTTTGAAATTAATTTGTCCGAAAAGCCGTTGCTGCTTTAGGCAGCAATGACTTTCCGGACATATGAATTTCAAAATATAGTAGGAAAAATCCTTAAAATCTACCCCTGCTAGCTGTACTAGTCTACATGTACCACACTATATATACATTACCTGTGTATGTAACCATAGATATATGTAGTTTCTGGAGGTAGAGTTCTCCTACATGTATATGCCCAGATCATTCGTGCTCTGCATCTGTATCTACATAGTACAAATTATCACTCTGGGCCTCATATTAGTAGATGATATCTTGGTGTTACTAATGGAGGAATCCAGTTAATGAGTTACAGCGTTTGACGGAGATGCCTTGGGTTGGATCGAGGATTCTTTGAGCAACAGACAACAGAAGGTTGTCATTAATGGCTCCAGCTGAAATTGGGCACTGGGGCCGGCATTGTTCATCTGCTATATTAATGACATGTCTGAAGCAGGAAACAGCATGATAAAACTGTTTGCCGATGATACATGTATCAAGCTCTTCTCAAAGATACATTGTAGTTTCAGATGAGGATCATAAGCAACTAGACACACCTCAACCATCTGAAAGACTGGTCAGATATTTTGTAGCTATGTTTTAATGCATCCAAGTGGCTGCAAAACCATGCATTTGGGTAGATTCAATAGGAAACAGCCCAAGTTAAGGTATGCAAGAAAATACATGTAGCTAAAGCATAATACTCGAAGAGACCACCTGTGAAAAAGAACGTGGCATTTTTCTTGACAATGGACTGAAATTCAACAATCATGCAGAGACAGCAGTCAAGTTGAGTCAACACAGCCCACAAAATAGTCAGTATGATTAGAAGATTGGTTGACTTCCTGGAACCTGTCACATTTGTACTGTTGTATGACCCCACAGGCCTGTGCTGTAATATTTCCAATGATAACCCATAATAGGTTGCCTTACAGTATATGTTTTAAGGAGACATATGGTATTACCATAACAGCACAGGCCTGCCCCATCCAGAATACGGTAACATGGTACAGTCACCTCTCTATAAAATAGATGTGCAGTTACTTGAAAACATTCAGCGACGAGCAACAAAGATGATTCCAGGGCTAAGCGACATACCATATGAAGACAGACTAAAATGCTTAAATTACCAAGTTTAGTATATAGATGGCTACATGGGGACCTCATTGAGGCATACAAATACACGCACAATATGTACAATGTTAATCGGGAGCAAGATGTAGGTGATCACACAAGACGCAACAGTTACAAGCTCACTAAACAGCGCTTTTGAAATGATACCAGCGTCTCCTTACCATACAAGTAAATAATCAGTGGAACGGCTTACCTGACAATATAGTATAAGCTACAACTCTCAACACGTATATAAAGAAAGGCTGGATACGCACTATCGCGAGAGCACCTACACAACCTGGTTCCTGATCTCACCCAGTCGCACCCAAGCAGTTAAACAGGTTATGAAACCCAAGTTCGGGGCATAATTTAGAATTTGCTATTTGCGTAGCATGTATTGCTACGCAAATTATAAATTGTATAGTTGTCGGTAAAATTGTATAGCAATTAACTCTTTTATTGATAAATCTCCTGTGTCTCAATGTCAGAGCAAACAAACAAGAAAGCTGACGAATATTTTACAATGGCTTCCAGCAGGGTTAGAAATAAATGAAAATAGGTAGTTGCCCACAGGGCAACATATGATGTCATTTCATGCATTTTCAGGATGCCCACTGCAGATTAAAGTTGCCCTTACCGGTATATGCTAAGCTAAATGACAAAGAAAATTAGAATCACTATTGTCAGGGCTTTAGATTACCCCTTAGCTATGACTTTACAAGTCATGCCCAAATGAAATCCACCATATTAGTGAGCCCACATCAAAATCCTACTGGCTGCTAGATTTGTATGAACACTAATTCACCCATTTACAGTCAACTAAATTAAATACTCAGAGATGGATGCTGTGACATTTTCTGGCCATTCAGAGGTCTTATAGTGCTATTAAAACTAAAATAGCTCAAGATCAATCTCTCAGATTTCAAAATTCTTTAGTTTCTAGGAGCATTGATGGATCCTGAACCAGATAGGTGGTGTGCTCAAATGAGGTAAATCTAAAGACCTGATTGTTTTGTTACGGAACTTCTGAAGAATGGACACAATTACTTAGAAATGGCATTAAGCATACTGGTTACTCTTTCTAATAATTAAATAAATGAATGACTTAGAATGAAGAGTTAGTCAGTAGGTATCAAAACACAGTATAGTATTAGTCTGAGTATTTAATCATGGTTGCCCTGTGTACCATTAACAATCAATGTTTAGTTGCCCTGTTGAAAATCAGGTTGCCCCAGGCAACAGGGCAAATGGACATTTCTATCTCTGTCCAGTCATATTAATTTCAAAATATTCAACAGAATATGCCCTATATACATGTACATAGTAACGAATTTACTTTTTCAGAAATATGTCGTTGAAAGGGTTAATAATAGAACTTAAGAAAATCAATAATAAATTGCAATCACATACAAATTTTATACAGCAGATACAGCTATGTATGTTGCAGAATGTACAGCAAATTCCTAAATATGTGTAGCAAATTGAGATGCGATACCACAAGAAGAGAGTGAAAATCTGTTACAGGCTAATTAGCGTTAACCAGCAGAATAGGTTATATGTATGTGTAATAATGTATGTATGTAAACCTGTCCATACCCTGTTAGAAATCAGTAGTCTGACCACATATATAAGACAAGAGGCCCAAGGGACGTGTATTGCTTACCTGGGACATAGGCTTTTCAACTAGAAAGGCCATCAACCCTAGGAGTTGAGCAGAATTGTAACAAGAAAATAGAGGCCATGTTTCTTTATGTATCAGCTTCTCTTGAAGAAACTTTAATGGCCTTTAGTCTCTAGTCATATCTCTCCAAATCGGTCCAATCCATTCAGTGGTTTTGGAGACAAAGTCGTTTTCATGAAAACCAAGTCATCCAAGATGACTGCAAAAGCATTAGGCCAATCAAGTTCCCTTGACCAAAATTGGTATAGCTATTGCCCTAGATAAGATAACCTGTCACAAGTTTTGAGTCGATCTCAAGAGGTTTGGGAAAAGAAGATTTTTTAAAGGCGTTTAAAAAAAATAGACTAAATCCAAGATGGCCACCAGGCAAATTACCGACCGACTTCATTTAAGCAAACCTGTATCACTATGCTTTAAGGATGCTTTCTGCCAAATATACTTGAAATCGGCCTAGTGGTTCTTGAAGACATTTTAAATTTCCTAAATTGCTTTAGTAGATGGGAGTTTCTGGTTGGAAAATGATCCATGGGCCATGATGGCCACTAAACCATTGATCCGACAATCACAAAAATGGCAAATTTGAAATCAGAATACCTAAAAACATATATAAAACCAATTTTGGCTTCAAAATCTGTCAAAATAAAAAAATCCCATATGGCCACCAAACACGCTGCACTTTGATTGGCCCACGGCAGCCATGTTTTTGGATGTATCAACTTCGCTTGAACAAACTTCAATGATCCTTAGTCCTCAATCAAAAAAATACAACAGAACTAAGCATACTGATGACCCTCTTGTAGTAAAACTGTCAGCAGAACAGAAAGCATTACGTCTGCGCATCTATCAAAGTGCCCAAAGTGAAGATAGCACCAAACTACGCCAGGAACGTAATAACATTCTGCGCTACATTAGTGAACGCTTAAAAGATCTTGCTATCCAACAAGCAGATGCCCTAGCAGATGAAATCACTGCCATGGATGATTGCCACAAAATGTTTCGGGCAGCCCGAGCCCTGAGAGTTGCTGACTACACACCACCGCTAACTGTACACAACCCTGAAGGACACTTTATCGGGACTGACCAGGGCAAAGCTGAGGCAATTCAAGAATGGTTCAAGGAACAGTTCACTGACCACGATGTTGAGCCCTTGCACCCATTCTCAGGAGACCCCATGCCATTACTAACACCAATTAATACAGCAGAGGTTGAGAAGGCACTTAAGGCCCAGAAAAATGGACATGCATCTGGACCTGATGGCATGAGCAGTGAACTATAATAATATGCAAGTGACATTATCTCAAAACCGACCACGCACATACGCAATTCAGCTTTTATGCACCACCTTCCCATAGGCGCTGTAGGCCACGGCTTCCTTATCGCGCTACCCAAGCCCAAGAAGCCACCTGGCACCACCCCACCCCACCCCCCAAATCTGCGACCCATTGTGCTCCTTAACAGCATACGGAAAATCCTATCCAATGTTACTTTATGCCGCATCCGAGACAAGCTCGACGACTTCACCGGATCATGTCAAAGTGGGTTCAAATGTGGACGCAGCTGGGCAGACATTGTATGGGCTCAACGCATGCTTGTGTCGGTAGTCATGTCCAAACACTGGGATTTCCTCAAAATAAACAAAATCACAATTTCTTTTTTCACGAGAGTTGATACTTACCTCCCTAATACTCTTTGATATTGCTAAATATCGGCTTTCACTCAATAAACACTCAGAATAAAAACAGTTAGGTGCCCCTACTGGGCAGGGAGTCAGAGCGCAGTTCGGCGGATGCCAGCCCCACCACCGCGCATGCGCAGACTAGCACTTCCTCTGACTAATTTATTGGCTGACACACATGCAACTATTAAGAGCCTGAAGACCGAGCCTCTGTGGGCTGGAGAGGCTGGGTCCGTATTAGGGAGGTAAGTCTCAACTCTCTCGTGAAAAAAGAAATCCGTGATTTCGTTTATTTCACTTCAAGAGTATACTTACCTCCCTAATACTCTTTGACATTGCCAGAATTCGACAGGGAATTCGGCGGGAGGGAGGCGAGGTCAAAAGACCAGCTCTTCCATATACGCTTTTCTGCGTTTAAGGCACTTAAACTTCTGAAACTGTGTGAAAACACACTCAGGATTTGAAAAAACATCGGCTAACACAAACCGATGGATGAGAGATGACCGAATGTCATATGCACGCCACCCCCCCCCCCCTTCCTGGGAGGAAGACTCGAATGACCTCAATGTCCCATACGCTCTCTACGTACAAGTGCCATGTACTATAGGACAGAGACGAAAAAACCCCATTTTTGCATACTCTCAATGATGAACCACTTAAAAACACGTACCATTACCATATTAATAATGAAGGGTCACGTGACATTACAAAAAACCATGGACAACACACACAAGACTCACCTTGTGGAAGATTAGTGCTGTCATCATCTCCCCATTGGTGAAGACTGATGCAGCCGATAAAGTAGATGTTTCCATTGATTAAATGTGAAATATATAAAAATTGAGGATACCTCATCAAAATATGTACACCTAGATTAGCTTTTCAAAATCGATAAGGCGAGAGGATTCGAGGTGTCACAGAGATAATGGTCGGTAAAACTTGACTCACAGTGCCACTGAGCTACTGACATAATGTCATCCACAGGTACCCCACTAAATAGGGCAGTGGAAGCCACTACACCTCGGACACTGTGAGCCCTGGCCTTGTCAACTTGTTTACCTGTGGCGGATTTATGGCAAAACTGAATACACTCTACAATCCACCTGGAAATGGTGTCCTTTGATACCCTGCCATGGGGCTCAATATATGACAACCATAATGCTGTTGGGTCCGTCCGCCAATCCTGAGCACGTTGTTTGTACCGGATTAATGCTCGGACTGGACACCATAGTTTTGAATTAGGATCAAACCTAGTCAAAGCTGGTAAAATTATCGGTTGACCCGGATATTTCAAAGACTGGTTTTTCGCCATGAAATTTATCCTGGGTAGAAGCCTAAGGCCTTCCCCTGTAACCACAAAATGGTCTGCCTCGGCTGATAAGGCATGAATCTCACTCCTACGCCTAGCCGAGGCCGCAGCTATTAAAAATACAGTTTTAAGCGTCAACATTTTCATAGAAATGGAGCTTAGTGGTTCAAACGGCCTATCAGCTAGCACCTGAAGCACTAGTGATAAACTCCAAGACGGAATCACTGGGGGATTCCTTGGTCTTAGATTGCCCATGCCTCTGATTAAAGTATTTAATGTATTTACTTCATCACTTCCCCTATTAGCCAAGCAAGGGATAACTGTCATTAAAGCTGATTTATAACCAGCAATAGAGTTAGGCTTGAGGCTATAGGCATCATACAGGTGACAGAGGAAATCAGCTACTACCTGAATAGATGAATCCATTGGATTAATACATCTTTTTGAGCACCATTCTGCAAATCTGTTGATTTTATAATTATATGCTCTGGAGGTTGACCCCCTCCTGGCTTTTGCCATGAACATGGCTGCTTGCTCAGAAAAGCACTCCTTAATTCTAGATTCCTTGACAGCATCCATGCAGTCAATTGGAAAATTGACGGATTGTTGTGAAGGTTTTAGCCCTGGAAGATAATATTGTCCATCAGAGGCAGAGGAACCGGATTGCAGACCAGAAGGTCCAGCAGATCCGTATACCATGATCGGCGTGGCCAATTTGGGGCGATCAGAAGCACTTGGCACTCCTCCTGTCTGATTTTCTGAAGAATTTTTGGAATCAGAATTGCTGGAGGGAATGCGTATGCATACATTCCCACCCAGCTGATAGCTAACGCATCTGTTGCGAAAGCGCTTGGATCTGGAATCGGAGAGACGTACGTCGTCATCTTCGCATTCTTCTTCGTTGCGAATAAATCTATGTTGGGTTTCCCCCAGTGGTCGAACAGACGATCCGCCACATATTGATTTAGTTGCCATTCCATAGGTAAAACACTCATCCTTCGGCTCAATGAGTCTGCTAACAGATTTAACCTTCCCGGAATATGAACTGCCTTCAAGGTAATCCTGTGATCCAGGCACCAACAAAGCAGTTTCCAAGTCATCATACAGAGACTGGGCGACTTCATTCCGCCCTGGCGGGTTTATGTAAGTCACTACTGTTGAGCTGTCTGATCGAATCAGAACACTCTTGCCCCGAACTTTCTGTAAGAAATGTTCCAGGCCCAGGACTACTGCTATTAATTCCAGTAGATTGATATGTTCCAGATTCCAAAGCCCTGATATCGTGGATTCTCCCAGGCAAGCTCCCCACCCCTCCATCGATGCATCTGTATACATCGTTAACAGCGGGTGAGGAGGGGTTAACATTACCCCTGCCAGGAGATTCTTTGTCTTCAACCACCATTGAAGGTGATGAATTAGAGGCTCCAACACTGACATGCTTGAGTCCAGTGAACCTGTACTCTGGGTCCATTGTGTCATGAGAAATAACTGTATCGGCCGCCTGCGTAAGGCCGCCTGAGAGGGGTTAACATTACCCCTGCCAGGAGATTCTTTGTCTTCAACCACCATTGAAGGTGATGAATTAGAGGCTCCAACACTGACATGCTTGAGTCCAGTGAACCTGTACTCTGGGTCCATTGTGTCATGAGAAATAACTGTATCGGCCGCCTGCGTAAGGCCGCCTGAGGAATGACTGGTTCCAGAGAAACCATCAATCCCAGCATTCTCAGATACACCCGTGCCAGGACATGACGACTGTTGCACACTGACTGTATTACTGAGATGAGTATCTGTACCCTCTCCTGAGTAGGATAAACATATCCTATCTCCAGATCGAAGAACATTCCCAGGTAAACAAACTTCTGGGATGGACTCAGCTCTGATTTTTGAAAATTTATTATCCAGCCTAAATCTGTGAGAGTTGTCAAAACTATCTCCAGATTTGCTGATAAACTTTCCTGGTTGTGTGCTTTGAACAGCCAGTCATCTATGTACGTGTGGACTGCTATGTTTCTCCTGCGGAGGTATGCTGTCATCGCAAGAACCACCCTGGTGAAGACCCGAGGAGCGGTGGAAATTCTAAGGGTAACACCCTGAATTCCCACTGTCTGCCCTGGAATGCAAATCTCAGGAAGCGACGGAAACCCCTCGCTATTGGAATGTGGAAATAAGCATCCTTCAAATCTATTGAAGCTGTCCACATTCCCTTCTCCAACCCTGCCAACACCGATCTCACAGTTTCCATCTTGAAACTGGGTGTGTCTATGAACTTGTTCAATGGCTTGAGGCTGAGAATTGGTCTCCACCCTCCAGTGCTTTTCGTTACCAAGAACACGGTTGAATAGAAGCCCGGGCAATTTTGCGCCGGTTGAATTGCTTCCTTGTGTATGAGGGAATTTATTTCCTCCTCAATACACAACCGCTGATCTGGATCTCTTGGAATTTGAGTCCAGACCAGCACCAGAGACAGTCGCGATGGTGGACCTGTTATCCAGTCGGGATGATACCCGACTGAAAGCCATCGCAAGACTAAACGGTCCTGAGTCAACCGTTCACACTCTTGCATGTGGTTGGCCAATCGGCCTCCCACTGGTCCACCTAGGGAGAGAGGTGGACATAAGAAGCGCAAGAGTGGCACTGTCTCCTGGTGCAGATGCACTGGAGTAGCTCTTACTGTGGTAATCACCCTGTCAGGTACGATTACCACGACCAGATCCTCGCGCACCACGGCCCGCACCGCGCGCACCACGGTGCGTGGGCGGCTGCCTGGCTGGCTGCGCCGGAGGAGCTGCGACCCCCCTCGCTGCTGGCCGAAGCGCACGCGGCCGTGGCCGACGCTGCGCTGGTGGCTGGCCTCTGACCTGGCCAGCTCGAGCCTACAGGGGATGAGACGCAGGGGGAGCCGCGCGAACGCGCTCTCTACGGAGCACTTCAAATTGCTCCCGTAATGCCCTCTGGTTATTGACCAGGGTAACCGTCTCCTGGAGATGCCTACATCCCTCACCTCCAAAAAGACCAGGACCTGTCATAGGCGTACGCAGCAGCCTATTATACAAATCCTGGGACGGGCACAAGTTATCAAGAGCAAACGTGCGCCTCGCCCGGACACTCCTGGTTACAGACCGGGTTAAACAGTCCAAAGCCAAGTTAATTCCATCTTGGATGGCTCTCTGGACAGTCACCGGACTAGGCTGACGTAATGCGGATGCCGTTACTACCCGTTGTAACAACTGTGAGACATGCGAAAGCGCTGCAATAGACGCCCTCGAACTCTCTTCCGCATCACGTAACGCGGTGTTAGCCGAACGCAACACGTTCAAACACAGTGCTCCCGTGTCAGACCGGGAACCTGGCTGCGCATCTTCACCAAGCGCTGCACGGTCATCCGTGCTTGGCTTCGGTACTACACTGTATAGCTGATATTGATCAGCTGTAATACGGCACCGCTTTGCCACTTCGCGGGGGGCCTTCGCTAAACGTCCATGTGCACTAATAGACATCTCCGCCGCAGTGAACATATCAGCAAAGATGGCATAGCGGTAACAGTCGGTTTACCTGCCAGCCACGGGCGCTGGTCCCGTTGACTGGCCGACTGAACCACGGCAAGATCTGGTCTGACGTTAATTAGCCACTGACAAGCGTCAGACCAGTCTTCCTCCGTGGCCACCTGTGAATGCTCTACAAGACGAGGGCCTTCGTCATCCTCCTGAGCAATCACAGGTGTGTATATGGCTGGAGGAACTGATATGCCTGGCAAGCCAGAAAAAGCATGCAGGCCTGAAAGAACAGGCATGCTAAACTGCCTGGCTTGACCAGGAGCAGGCGCCATGGCATTGTGTGGGGAAAATTTCGCCACACCACGGCCCTGGCCAGCACCTGCTACACCATCAGTAAGCCGAGGTATGCAGTAAAACTGGCCATCAGATCCAGCCCGGGCTACCTTCTGCGCCGTGAACACTACTCCTGCGTGAGTAGTACCATGGACAATGTCGCCCGTGTTCCCCGCGAGGGGTGCCCGCACGTCAATGTCCATGGCCACAGCGCCAGAAGGAGAACCCAGCAAATAATCCTCTTCTTCCTGGCCAGAAAGATTAGACTCCAGCTTAGCAAAGAATGCTAACCCGGACTGGCCAGGAGAGGTACCATAGGAGGAACTGGTACCTGCAGGGTGCGGATAATCCTGACCTGATAGGCAGGCAGGTTCCAGCGACACCTGACCACGAACAACCGGCGCGGCAAGCCTGCTGCCAGTGTTTTTACCGTGGATTTCACCCTCTAATAGGGCCACCTCTGAATCATGGGCGAAACCTGATAGGTCCCTAAATAGCACCGATTCAGAGGCGGGGATTATCTGCTCCGGAGCAGATGAAGAAGACAACGAAAGATTTGGACCAGGAAGCATGCCACGAAGCAATTCTGGGACCAAATCTTTAATTGTCCTCTTCATCTCTCCCATCATCTCAATACGGAAGGCCTCCATATCCATAGCGGACGAGGCCTTCCTCTTACCCTTCTTACCAGAAGCCTCTTTCTTACACTTCCTCTCCTCCTCTGGAGCCTTCTCCCTGGTCTGTAATGAGAGAAATTCAGACATTAGCTCCCCCCCCACCCCATCTTTTACAGATCTCACATTTAAGCAATGGCCCACATGGGCTGCACAGGGAGCATAAATGGGGGAAGAACTTGTCAAGGTTAAATCTTCCACATGAAGGACAACCAGGCCTCTGAAACACAGCAGAGGACGAAGACAATGAGTATTACAGATATTGAATTAGAACACAACACGAAATAAACAAGGAGGAAGGGGCCATAAGACCCAAGCTAATAAAGATAATAAATCAGCGTTGGACAAAACTTATAACTGATAGTAAGGCGCAAGGCTGATTATGACGTCATAACTTCAAAAATAAGAAGTTAAATCGATCCGAAACAAAACCTCCAGGTGTAAGGACGAATTGTAATCATATCCAGAACATTCTAACTAGACCGGATAGTTTATACAGACTATACAAACATCAGATAAACAATGATAAATGGCAGTAAGATTTTATAAATATTGTCAAATATAATTGAAATGCCTCATATCATAACTAGAGTACCTGAGTCTTTAGCATAGACAAACAATCTGATCTGATGAACCGGACGCTCCACCAACCTTATGACCTCTTAACTCTCTCCACCTTAGGGGGAAGGAAGTGGATCAAGAGGGCAAAGTGAGAAGACCTTCATCCGAGGCCTCCAATTCACTGGGAAAAGATCTTTGGTTAGATAACCTTACAATGTTAGTAGGAAATGGAACCTTGGTGGAGAGAAAAACAAACTCTCAGAAGATGTGATGTTCTAACACTTCTAGGTAGATACCTGTGGACATAAACACAAAGAGAGATTAGTATTTCATACCGCCATTTTGAAATAAACTAGTTATTTTAGGCGCTTATCATGATAAACGCGAGTCCCGGAAACACATTACACCGGGAAAAACTCGCTAAATTATAATAGAAGTCACCTGATGGATAGGTCCTGGGCGCTCCTCTGGAGTAGTAACACGTTCTGCCATATTAATCCAGGAGAAATAGAACTTCTACACAGCCAAAACTTTCAAAAATTAAGGAAAAGCCTATGAGCATAGAAAACATGAGTTGTCTCTCAGCCAATAAATTAGCAAAGAGGAAGTGCTAGTCTGCACATGCGCGGTGGTGGGGCTGGCATCCGCCGAACTGCACTCTGACTCCCTGCCCAGTAGGGGCACCTAACTGTTTTTATTCTGAGTGTTTATTGAGTGAAAGCCGATATTTAACAATATCAAAGAGTATTAGGGAGGTAAGTATACTCTTGAAGTGAAATGGGCATTGACATGTCACAAGCCTTCGACACAATTAAATGCTCAAAGATCCTAGATGTATTACGCCAGGCCAGTTGCAATGAAGATGAGCTACGACTAGTGAGACTACTGCTTGCAGACACCAAGCTGAGAGTACGAGTCAAGTCAGTGAAGTCTGTAGAGTTTGAGACATCAATCGGCTCCCCACAGGGAGATGGTCTATCCCCTGTGCTCTTCACCTGTTACCTGGCTGCCGCATTGAAATCCATGTGGGAAAACTCGACAAGACCAAACACCCACCCCCACCCCCCCCCCCCACCCCCACCCGGTGTCAATATTGGCATGCCACTAGAGATGGTATATGCCGATGATGTGGACTTTATAGATGAGGAAAAGAAACCCCCTTGACGAACTTCTCCCAATAGCTGCAAGCAAACTAAAAATTGAGAATCTCTTTATGAATGAATCCAAAACAGAGTTCAACCATATATACCTATCTACAATGCATGAAACTAAAGATAATAATGAGGCACTCCATGGCGGCGAACCATGGAGGAAAAGTCAAATCCTGGGCTCACTGCTTTGCAGTACTGCTGACATTGCTGCACGCTGCATCATGGGGAACATAGCTTTCCAGTCCTTCTGGATGCTATGGATTCGTAGATCAAAGATGCCCTTGGTAAAAAGACTACGTTTATACAATGCAACCTGCGTATCCCTGATGATGTATAACTGTAACAGCTGGGCAGCTCTAGACAAACTTGACGCCTGCCCCCGCAAACACTTACACACCATCACTGGACACCGATGGCCAGAGAGCATAATTTCCAACAATGCACTATACAAGATGTGTAATACGCCGCCGCTGTCTGTAAAAGTCACCCAGCAAAGATGGTCCATGTTTGGCCATGTGCTAAGGATGCCAGAAGACACACCAGCACAGAGGCTTGGAAATCGCCCTACTTGGAGCCAGCAAATACAGAGCCAGGAGAGGACGTCAATGCATAAATCTGCTAAGCGTGCTACGAGGTGACCTCAAGAAAGCAGGATTAGGTACACTCAAGTCAAGAATGGACCTGAGGAAGCTAAGGATTTTGGCTGAGGACAAGACACAGTGGGCAAAAGCGAAGGACTGATTGCAGCTGTAGCCTGTACGATGGATCTACTACTACAGCCGCAGAATACAGTAATCATACATACATACATACATACATAGTCCTCAATCATATCTCCCAAAATTTGGCTTGATTCGTTCAGTGGTTCTGGAGAAATCATTTTTGTGAAAAACAGGTAATCCAAGATGGCCGCCAAACTAGTTAGCCAGTCAAGTTCTCTTGAACAAACTTGGTTCAGCTCTTGGCCTACATGATATTTCATGTTTTGAAACAATCTCCCAAGTGGTTTCGGAGATGATTTTTAAACACATTTCTAAAAATCGACCAAAATCCAAGTTGGCTGCTAGCCTAATTGGCCGATCGACTTTGTTTGAACAAACTTGAATCTCTATGCCTTATTGGGATGCTTCCTGCTCAATATAATTGAAACTGGCCCTGTGGTTCTCGAGAAGTCATTACCCAGACAACGCAGCTTACTGGGCGATGCTGTACCAATACCGTGCCAATGTCGGCCTGGTATCGGCCAAGTAATCTGCGTCATCATGGTAAAAGAAAAAGTTGATGGATGAACGGCATAAGCTGACTTGGCCAGGTGAGCTAACAAAGCTGTATAAACGAGGTCAATGTATCTGTGTTTGGTTCAACTATGAACATCAGCTATGAATGATGACATTGTCAGCAGTGGTGAGCAATCTAGTCATTACGATATCTATGAACATACAATACGAAAACTGGTTATTATAGAACTTTTGCGCTTTTTTTTTTTAGTTTCACAGGTTTTTCAGTTTGACGAAGAAGGTTGTGCAAGTCAATAACCATGGTGAGTTCACCAAGGTTTAGGTCATGAGATTATTAAATAACAATAATTCATACATGAAACTCAACACTATTCTTCATGGGCGCAGACATCTTGGAAATTCTGCTTGTTGCGTCAGATTGTTTACCGCCGGGAAAATATTTTTAAAATGTTGTCATTTAAACCTTCATCTATGTGATACATTTTTCAGACGAATTGTTAAAGTTTTATGTGTTAAACTTTCATTTAGTTACACTTTACACATTTTAAGAGGCCATGTAAATTGTGTATGTACTTAGTATGCGACAACGACTCCGTATTCTCCTGTCGGTTCACATCAAGAGTAAGCCGGCTAGTCGCGTGTCAGTGTTGACAGCAATGTAACGCAATAATCGTTGTCTGATCTAGGCTGGTGTTTACAATTGATTTAATTGTTTAGAACATCTGATGCAAGCTTTTGTAAAAAGCTGTCTTTTTGCTATATAAGTCACTCAGTGGTCACTCGCAACATCTATGAAAGGCTTTCTAAATAGATTTATTGTCACATACAAATTATTGCATAAAAGCAACTTATTCAGTGAAAAGCTGTGTCTTAGACTCGGTGCCAGGTTTCTTAAGACAAGGACAGATTCTTGGGGAACAAAGAAGCTACAGGAACGCTTAAGAGGAAAAGTATTGAAGATGGAAGAAGACGATCCAAAGATTAAGGCGGCGTTGGCCCCGTTCAGAAAGTCCGTCAAAGAGCAAGTTAGTTAATATATTAATATTTTTTAAGAACCTGCCTATAAGGACCAGATGAGACAAGGACCAATGGTCATAATAGAAGTCTATCCCAGTGTTTTATTGCTCTAAGTTGTTCATAATCGAGTTATATATGTGGTCTTTATTATGAGGTGATGCAGAATAACAGCGGTGGTCTGTATAGAGAGGTATGGTCTAAGTTAGTCCACACGGGGACTACGATGGACTCGCTATGCTCAGCCTGAGAATAGTCATGATAGTGAGTCCATCGTAGTCCCTGTGTGGACTAGGTATAAGTTTACGCAACCCTGATCTTCATACAGAGAAATTAATGTTCCTTCTTGTACTAACTCTAATCTGTTCAAGAAAATTTTGATTTTCTCATCGAAAATGTCCATTTTGAGCCAGTCATTCCAGTGATAAATTTTCAAAAATAATCTCTTCGGACGCACATATAGACTTTCTTTAAGACTACAATAGAAGACGTTTTTGGCAACGTGAGTGTTAAGCGATTCAGACAACCTCTGTTGATCTTTATATGGATCATGAATAAAGACCACCTCACTAGGCTCAGCCTCCTTTGCCCCACATATTTGTTCAAGAAAATTTCAATTTTCCCATAAAAAATGTCAATTTGCAGATCAAGAGATTACTTTTGAGAATTTATCACTGGAATGGCTGGCTCGGTTATTGAGCCAGTCATTCCAGTGATAAATTAAAAAAAATTGTCTTCTCTTGGTCTGCAAATGGGCATTTCTCAAGACCACTGCAGAGTCTGTTTTTGGCTGATATGAGTGGTAAAGGGTTAACCCGTACCACTCTGATGTCAGTACTCTTATTTTTTACTGCATCAATAGATTTAAAGAAACTAGTGACATTCATTTTTCAGTAATTTTGGTGGACGATGCAATTATACTGCCTGTGAAAGCAGCATCTTCCACCATATTTGTTGAAAAATGGACACCAGTTAATAATAACTCTGGGTATGATCAGCATTTTGAAAACAATTTGGCTGAAAGTTGTTGGTGGCTTAGCCACCAACAACTTTCAGTCAAATTGTTTTCACAATGTTCAGCATATCCATAGTTAAATCCCATGGAAAATGTTGTTTGCAGAAACTCAGCTGGCAGACAGTTAATTTAATTTGAAAATATAAAATTCAGTTAAAGGACAATTCCGGGACGGGTAAAAGTGTTCTTTATTTGAAAGACTATTATATGACTAACATATTGAATCCTAAATAAAAACAATAGACCAATAATACGAGTAATTATACCATCGTAAACATGGGATTATTTTATCTCCTGGGCGGCGCCATTTTCTTGCAACGAGAGCGAGATTTCACGAGATCCTGACGTCATCCCCGCACCAACGCTATCTTTACCGAGCACGAAGGCTGTACAGTAAATATGTATATGCATGGAGGCCTAACATGTGCTAATTTGTAATCGTTAGGACATTGTCCAGCTAAGCTAGTAAGTTTTTCAAGTATTTATAGTATCCAAAGTCGGTGGGGAATTGTTAACACCTAGACGGCTGAAGCATAGATTCCATTTTCTCTATCCTATCAGAATGTGTCGATTTTGGTAACAATGCTACTGTAAGTCATTGCTGTGCACGACAGCAACACGTTTCAGTAACATTTTTTTTTCAAAATGTATCCCGGCACTATCTCCATAAGTAGGCTATTATGCATTTCACACCATGCGATAAGGGTTTAATGAAGTGGCACACTTGACACGTGTGTATTGTCAAATTACTCAGTCGACTCAAGATACCTTTATAGCTTGTGTCGCAGGCAGTGTAAATATATATTCCAAGAAAACATGATATGATAATATTGCCGGAACCACAGAACCGATTGTGATAATTCCGATACCTACCTGTAGCTGCAAATTCGAGGATGTTTCCAATGTTAGGGATGTTAGAATCGGTCTAGTTGTTCAAAAGATACACTCTGCGGGAAAAACTAATCCAGCAAAATTTCAAACAAAAATTTCAGGATGCATTCTATACATCATCCCATATCAGAATGAGTATTACAGCTACAATGACAGAATTTGCTGTGCCGAACCTTTACAATGTTATCACGTAACGGGAATAATTCCATCAAAATATCGTAATTGTTGAAATTACTACAGCTTGCCGGGCAATATTGATCGGCGATGAAAATTCCCAGATTTTATGTCAAAATGTTAATTCATTTGGTGATGTCTCTGGCAATATCCACGTGAGCAAATTTATAATTGGTCAGGCAAATAGCCATTTCTTTCAGCTTTAGGCACACTTCAATTTAATGACAATGCGCAAAGATAGAGTCTGCGAGACAAAATTCATCTCGTGCTGTATTTTACCAAAAATAGGATAACATATTCTCAGATCGTATCTTAGATGAATAATGCTTTTTGGATATATATTCCAGTCTTTTGAACGTCTTGTCCAATATTAACATCCATTATATCATATTAATCCTGAGGTCAGCACCTATTTAAAGATCCTAGAATCATTGGAATCGCTTTAGCGGCTCGTTTGCTATTATCATTTACGTTTACTGCCTTAAAATATATACCCGCATCTATTGGTCTCGCTCCTCCAGTCAGAGCAATAGCGGTGGTGCGGGGCTGACGTCGCTAGACGCGATAACATGGCAGCGCCCCGATGTGCGAAAAATTGTCAATTTTACCGACTTTATCGAGCGATAGTTGGTTACACTATTTCTATAGAGTTTATTATTCTGACGCAATTTCTTTAAACATGTAATAATCTTTCAAATAAAGCACACTTTTTATCATCCTGGAATTGTCCTTTAACCCTCAAATTTATTAAAAGAAATTTAAATTATCTTATAGAAAATATCCATATGCAGACCCAGACAAGATTATGTTTGAAAATGTTAACTTGAATGACTGGCTCAGTTGCAGATTATAAGAGAGACAGGCACTTTTTGCTTCAACTTTAAATTTATAATTTTATTTTTTTATTTTAAATTTATTTAATCAGGGTGAAATTGTCCGAAAATTAAAGGAGGAAAACGCATTGGAAATTGATCTAAAGCGAGCAATTGCTGAGTTGAAAATTCGTAAAAAGGCTTTGGAAGACAAGGTAGGTAACTTGTCACGTATAATACGTCTGTTCAGTGTTAGAATGTTACAAAATCTTGTACTAGTCCGCAGGACTGGTAACCATTCGAAACTACTAGTCCTCAAATAATATTACAAGTCCATTATTAGTTATAGTCAACGTTAAATGTTCATTATAATATCAGGAAGGTATATTTTACGGATCAAATAGTTCCAGGTTGGGTGTCACTGCTCAGATAGTAATCAGCTGGACAGAAATGGCTTCTCATCTACTCCTTTTCAAAGATTTGTTTTGTTTATGTGACTTAGAGATAAGAAAAGAAGTACTATACACTAAGTTGTACAAAAACTCCCAGTCAAATTAGTTTCAAAATATTCAACAGAATATTTATTAAATTGTAAGTAAGTATTTGAATTTGGCCATTGTAGTTCAAAGACTTAATCATATATGATTTATCATTCCACAGGAACTTCAGCTTGGTCCCAAGGAGGAGATGTTTGATCGCGGCAAGTTGGAAGATTTACTGAAACAGAGATTTTTCTATGATCAGTCATTTGCCATTCATGGTGGTAAGTCCAGCTTTAAGCACATTCTCACACAGGAATGTGCTCCATTGAGTCACTCAATATGTGAAATTTTTACAGAGTTTTAATTTACATACCCATCAAAGTCAAAACAAATATTTACTTATGGCATGCACTGCCACTTGTTGACGTGATGAAGAACATTTAGGCCATCCTTAAATTATAGAATTCTTCAAAAGCTTGGTAGCGGTTATTGTTCCTGACGCGAACTTGTGTGTAAGTTTGAGTCTGGATGCCAAAACACAGTTTGGGCCTTCCTTTTATACTTTTCCCAATGCGGCTACATCCTTAAATAATAGTTTGGTTGTCCTCTCCCGACCAACCAAAAATATGCAGACTCCAAATCTTTTTTTTGTAGTTTCCTGTGAAGAATTATTTTTATTTTCTGATGTGAGTTCTTTGGGAGATTGAATTGACTCCTTTCATCAAAATGGGCTCAGATAAGCTTTAGAAACTTTTTACTAAATAGTCTCTGTTTCAAGTTCAAATAAAAACCTTCGTTTTGTTCTTTAAATTCAATTTTGTACTGTTATATTTCAGCAAGTAAAAAAAAAGAATTTCCCTACCTACCTACCCTGTTCCAACCAACAGGGTCGGGACAGGACAACCAAAAAATCTTTTAAAGATGGCCGTAACATTTACATTTCAAAATGTGTAGAAATTTGTCTTACAGTACCACTACATGTACATGTACCATTGCTACGAATATTTTTAAATATTCAAATCTTTATCAATGTTATTCTGGTAACAGTCAGTACTAGAGAAGTAAATTTTAAAACCAGATTTCATAATTACCATATTTTCAGGTACATGTATATTATATGCTACACACCAAAAGATTGAGTGTTATACAATGTGATCCAAATCTAAGCTCAAAACTATTACACGTACCGGTACATGTCTACACTTAATACATGTATATAATGTGTACTATTACCAAATACCATTTTGCGTTCTTTTCAAAATCACATTTTTGGAATTTTTCACAATTTTATATGCGTGTTTAATTTTGTTTTGAAATGAATGAAAATTGGTACTGGTACTTGTAATGACATGAATATCACTACCGTAATCAGCCAGCTTTAACTTATTCATGCTGAAGCTGGCCATAACCAGCCTCTGCAGTAGTCATAAGGAATGTCCATTTGCAGGGCAAGAGAAGACTATTTTTGAAAATTTGTCACTACAATGACTGGCTAGAGTACCGAGCCAGCTCGAGTACCGAGCCAGCTCGAGTACCGAGCCAGTCATTCCATTGGTAAATTTTCAAAAATAGTCTTGCCTGCAAATGGATATTCGAAAAACAAATATTTTTGATTTTCTTCTCCAAATGTAGGCGCTCAGTATTACTATCTAAGTAGAGTGAGTAGGGTATATGGCCAAAATACTGTTTGCTAAACATTCATTCTTGGCGAGAAAGCGTATATCTCTAGGCTAATCTCTAGGCTCCCAAAAAATTCAGAACACGGCTGCACGAATTGTTTCCTTAAGCAACAAGCATGCACACATTAGTCCAGTCATGCAAGATCTGCATTGGCTTCCGATTGAACAAAGAATACTGTTCAAAATTCTAAGTCTAACATCGGTGTGTTTACGGCTCTGCGCCAGATTATCTGTCTGAGCTTGTACAGATATACAATCCTCCTCGGCAACTCAGATCTGCAGATCAAATGTTATTAGAAATTCCAAACGTTTGCACAAAAACATATGGCCACAAAACTTTCTCTTTTGCTGCTTCGTCTAACTGGAATAATTTACCATTTGATATCAAAATCTCTCCCACTCTATCCAGTTTCAAATCAAATCTCAAGACATATCTTTTTAAACAGGCTTATACATAAATATCAATTGTAAGCGCTTAGAGCATGCATTACATGCATGGATTTCAGCGCATTATAAATGTACTATTATTATTATTATTATTATTATTATTATATAGGCCTACGCTCACTTTGCCTAAATAATAATATATTGATTGCACGTGTGTGGATAATAATTCGACCATGCTGTTGGTGCCTTAGAAACCACCAACTTACAGTCAAATTGCTAATCAAATCCATAGCGAGATTCGACTAAAAATTACCCAAAAAAAATACCACGTAGTAATTGCATTACCTAATAATTGTTACGACAATAATTTTACTGAATGTTGTTGCTGTCATTGATAGCGATAACTTTCACACAAATTATTGTCAAAATATACATGTAAAAGCTTTCTCTAATTTCCTTCTGGAAATTGACACACTTGCGCTGAACAGTATTGAAGTGCAGGCTGACGAATGTACTGGCGTGAATAGTACTACATGCAAGCTTACGCTTCCAGCGCTAGAAAACAAATGACTATTTGCACGTGCAGGCGGGTTGGTTTTGTCTGAGAAATCCTGACCTATACAGACAATAGACTAAATGAATATGGCGTCAAATAGTTACAACGATTATGGAGTCAGGAAATTGCGTGCTGGGTAGCATAGCACGCTGGGAAAATTTAACAGAAATCAGCAAGCATCTCATATCTCGTCTGTATTTAATGGGACACGAGAATTTTAATATTGTGTTGGTATGCAGACATTAATATATAATGATTAAAGGGAGGTAATTCACAACATTATGCTCCGTATTCTCATGGTCTTGAGAGTTGCCTCCCTTGATTTGTTATTAGCACTAGAGATAAGACATTCAACCATGTTTATCTTATATGTTATTTTCAGCCCTTTACCAAACTTGTTGAAATCACTTGGAATTTAGTCGTGTAGGGCCATGAGCTTTAACCGCCAGATTGCTGAGTATCCCTGCAGACTACTTCCATGGGGTTTAACGCTGGACTTGCTGAACATTTTGAAAACAATTTGACTGAAAGTTGATGGTGGCTAAGCCACCAACAACTTTCAGTCAAATTGTTTTCAAAATATCGAGCCGGTCCATAGTTGTTCCCTATTAAAATTATTGTCTCTCGCTTGCAGCAGCGAGACAGTTATGTTTGTCGAGCTCTGAGATGTGTAAGTGAATTGGACTTTATATGCGGTATGGACATACCCGTGTTGCAACAGGGAAAGAATGGCTTGCGTGTATGTACATGTACATGTATATGGATAGTGTTAAGTTGCCTTCAATTTTGTGTTAACTTAGCTGTCAAGCCGGCCAAATACGGCCTCTGCGGGGATCTTAAAGTACATGTATGTCCATTTGCAGAACAAAGAAAACTATTTTTGAAAATATACCCCTGGAATGACTGGCGCAGTAACTGAGCCCGTCATTCCAGTGATAAATATTCAAAAATAAGCTTGGTCTTCAAGTGGTCATGAAAATTATGTGAGCAAATTTGAGGATTACAGACATGACAGGGTTAAACATAGCGTATAATAATGTTTTCTCATTTAGGTGTGAATGGGCTCTATGATTTTGGCCCTATGGGCTGCGCTATCAAAGCCAATATCATTCAAACGTGGCGAAACTTCTTCATCCTGGAAGAACAGATGCTGGAGGTCGACACGGCTATGCTGACTCCAGAAATCGTACTTAAGTGCGTTTGTAAAGTTAATCATGTAGCCCTTTAACTCTAAAATTTGTTCAAGAAAATCTATTTTCCTATAGAAAATGTCCATTTGGCCAAGAGATTATTTTTGAAACGTCATCAGTGGAATGACTGGCTCAGCTATCGCGTTACCAGTAGTCATTTCAGTGGTATATTTTCAAAAACTATTCTTCTTGATCTGAAAATGGATATTTCGCAAGACCACTGCAGCAGCTGTTTTTGATCAGCTTGAGTGTTAACTCTCTTACACTCACATCAGCAAAAAAAGGGCTGCTGCAGGGGTCTTGGTAAATGTCCATTTGCAGACCAAGAGAAGACTATTTTTGAAAATTTACCACTGGAATGACTAGCTGGATAAGCGAGCCAGTCATTCCAGTGATACATTTTCAAAAATAGTTTTCTCTTGGTCTGCAAATGGACATTTTCTACAAAAAAATTTTTTTAAACAATTCAAGAGTTAAAGGGCTAATGATCAAGCTGGCCAAAGATGACTTGTGTCTTGTGAAATGTACATATGCATACATGTACCATCTTGAGAAGAATATTTTTGAAAATTTACCAATTGTATGACTCAATGTGTGGATATTAGTACAAGTGTGACCTGCTATAATTGCGACATCTACATGTAAAGACTGAAATGTCAAATATTTGATCTACAGACCTGGATTAATGGATTATATGACATGTAGTGTACAGGTTGCATTTAACATATTCAACAGAATGTTTCCTGGTCTGTTAAGCGGTTGTCGCATCTGATGTACAGACATGCAGTACAGCTCAGAAATAACTAATAATAATGGCTTGTATACAGGTACATGTACAGGTATCGAAAGGTTTAACTTATATGTACAGGTAGCTGAACACCTGTAAACAAGTGTCACACGCTATAGTCATATGTACGACTTATACATGTAGGTAGGCAGCTTTGTCAGAAATTGTCAAAAGTGTAACAGACAAGCACATCAACCAGCTGACTAACTGACGTGTGCTACATGTAGATGTAGTTGTGAGTCACAACTAAAAGAGTGAGACCAGCACACCCTATTGTACAGATAATCAGGGATATTTCTAAATTAAATACATGTACATGTACAAGCAACTACATGTATGACACCAGAACCCGTCGGAGAGAAGGAACAACAGCCTCGAACCTATTCCTAGTAAATGCCTGTGCCTACACATGTGCATATGCCATGGCTTGTTGACCGCTAACCAATACTTTTTTATAGGCCATTAAAGGAATCAGATCTTTCAAGTATATGTATCTCTGACCTCATACTCAAATACATCGCATGTTGGCTGATGTCACAGTCAAATGATTTACATTGTACGTGTAGCGTTGGACCATGAATCGAAAAGTCTGCCACAAATAAATGTGTACATGAATGAATTATTATACATATCTAGTGAATTTAATAAACAGTCTTTTGAATATTTTGAAACTAATTTGCCTGCTGTCAAATTGAACGTAATCTAGTTTCAAAATATTCAACAGCTTACATACTGTACATGTACCTGGACCCTGGTTATCTTGAAATTTAGAGTGTAGGAATTCAGCTTTCCAAGTTAAGATTTGATTCCAACATTCATGAAAAGTGGGCAGAGATTAGCTAGAAATGGGTGGGTCATAGCTAGAGATGCGTGGGTCATAGCTAGAGATGGGTGGGTCATAGCTAGAGATGGGTGGGTCATAGCTAGAGATGGGTGGGTCATAGCTAGAAATGGGTGGGTCATAGCTAGAGATGGGTGGGTCATAGCTAGAGATGGGTGGGTCATAGCTAGAGATGGGTGGGTCATAGCTAGAGATGGGTGGGGTATAGCTACAGATGTGCAGGGTATAGGTAGAGATGGGTGGGACATAGCTAAAGATGGGTGGGGGCGTGGGATAGCTAAAGATGGGTGGGCATACACATGTAGCTAAAGATGGGCAGGGCATAGCTAGAGATATAGGTGGGGCATAGCTGGAAATTCTCTCAATTAATATTTTGCTCTAGGTGCCAATGGCGACACATTTACCCGGTGACTTATTTTCTAAATTCCAACTGGGAACACTGTCTGTATTACCCCTTTAACCCGTAAATTTGTTCAAGAAAATTAAAATTTTTTCATAGAAATTGTCATGAAGTTGCAGTGACCAAGAGATCATTTGTGAAACTTTAGACTGGCTCGGTTGTCGAGCCATTCATTCGAGTGTTCAATTTTTTTGAATGCCATGAGTGTTAAAGGGTTAATAGCCAATATTTAGATGGTCTCACTCATTTGGCTAACATATTAATTTATTAACAGAACGTCTGGCCACGTGGAGAGGTTCTTAGATTATATGGTAAAGGATTTGAAGAATGGTGAATGTTTCCGAGCGGACCATCTAATCGAAGGTAAGATTCAGCGAATTCACATATTACAATCGAACATGTACAGTACAGAGCTCTCAGAAATAACTTAGAATGTTTCCATAACAAAATAAAACTTTGTTGAATAGTTTGGACTTAATTAGATTGGACGCCATTGCTGCCAAAGGCAGCAATGGCTTCCAATCAAATTAAGTCCAAAAAAGCTTAGCCACCAACTACTTTCAGTCAAATTGTTTTCAAAATATTCAGCAATTCAGAAATTTTTGCTAAATAAAATTATTGTCTGGTGGCTTTCACCAGCGAAACAGTTAAAATTCATCACAGTTTTATTATCCGGTTCAGATCTGGAAAAGTTTTGAACCTACAATCAAAATTTTCTTTCAGAAGATGTATTCACCGGAGAGGCAGTGTCATGATTTCACTTCCAGCCATAATCTTTTTTCACGTGTGTATATGTGATATTTCTTTGTCATTTTCTTAGCGCATTTAGAGAAATTTCTCACAGACAAGAAAGCGCCAGAAGATCTAAAAGAAGAAGCGAGACAAATACTGCCACGTGTACGTATCACATGTAGCTACTGTAGAATCATTTGCGTTTGTTATTGACGATAAAGCAGGTTGGAAATGCCATTGAACTTTCTCTAATTTACCCTTTTACTCTTGCCGACCAGAATTGCTTTATGATATAAGTAATATTTTGTGAACTACAGGTATTTTGAAAGTAATTTACAAGTTCCCAGTCAAATTACTTTCAAAATATTCAACACCTTTCATGTATACAGTACATGTAGTTGTCTTGAAATTGCGATAATCTCCCTACAAGGATTAAAAGGTTGTTAACCATTGCATGATTACAATTGCCTGTGTTTGCTTGACCAATTAGAATTACACCGGTCGGCCCCTGCTCTAACATGCCATTACTCACAAAATGTACGGTAAGGAGTTCTCTCCCTTGAGCTGCTAGATGTGCACAATAACCAGCCTAATATCTGCCCTATATAGCGCCCTCGTTACTTGGATATGCAGAGGTGCTATTTTAAGAAAATACCTCTCGCTGGGTCAAATTGTGCAGAATTTCATGCTCCAGCCCCTGGCCTGGAATTATTTGAAAAATTATGTAACTGGAAGATGCTTCTCTGACACGCACACACACATGAACGCGTGCACTCACACGAACGCACGCACGCACGCACAGAGAAATATAAATACTTAATGGATGAATCCAATGTGTCACTCAAGTATTGAAGTCATAATCATTTACATTAGATATAGGTTGGTGTCACAATCGTAATTGACAAATAAGACTCTGTCATGAAGTCAGAATAGTGCGTCGAGTGTACAAATCGTATGTCTTTGATGGAATTGCTATTTAATAAATATCTTTATTGAATATTTTGAAACTAGTAACTTGAGTGGATGCTATTCAACAGCTTACCTGTACAGTTACCTTGAAAATGTCATTCTGGGAAGTCACGGTTCAAAGTATATAAACCGATCCCAACACGCCCAAAGCGTGGGTGAAGCTTAGCTATAGATGGGCGCGGCATAGCTAGAATTAGACCCCTCTATTCCATTGTACATGTAACTTTTTTGTATCCTAATTAGATTGATGGCATGGATCAAGCGGAGATGACAGAAACATTACTCAAGTTTAACATGAAATCTCCCATTACTGGTAACGACCTCTCTCCACCCGCAGAGTTTAACCTCATGTTCAGCACACAGATTGGACCCACTGGCACGCTAAAAGGGTTGGTTAAATACATCAGAATTTTGTAGTTTATTATTGGTAGACTGGTATATGTTAAACCCTTTAACACTCAAATTTATTCAAGAAAATTTCAATTTTGTATCGAAAATGTTCATTTGCAGACCTGAAGACGATTTTTTTTAAATTTACCACTGCAATGACTGGCTCAGTTATTGAGCCAGTCATTTCATTGGTAAACTTTAAAAAAGAGACGTCTCTTGCTCTGCAAATGAACATTTCCCAAGACCACTGCGGAAGACATTTTTTGCTGCTATGAGTGTTATAGAGTTAATGGTACGATTTGTTCGTGAAAATCTAAATATTTTCCTTTTAAATGTCCATTTGCTGGTCAGGAGACTATTTAAAATTAGAATTTTTCCACCAGAATAACTGGCTCGATTATCGCTCGATTATCGAGCCAGTCATTCCAGTGGCAAAATCTTTAAAATAGTCTTCTCTTGGCCTGCAAATGGACATTCGACAAGACCATTTCAGTGGTCAGTTTCGGCCTGTTTGACCATTAAAGTGATTAGACACACTAACTGACTCCGTTTGTGTCAACAGCGAATTAAAGCTCAATATGCTACTTATAGAAATTTTATGGTGAACGGGTTTCAAGAAATTAAAAATAAGATGTTTATGTGTTGAATGTCCAGTTGCTGACGAAAAGATTGTGTCGATTTACTACTGGAATTACTAAAAAAAATCTTTGTGTTGTCAGGCAAATAGATATTTCTCACGACCACTGCAGATTCCGTTTCGCAAAATGTTTAATTGCTGACAAACCGAAAGTTTATTCTAAAAATTGACCATGAAAATTAATGGCTCTGTTCGTAAGCCATCCATTCCAGGCGTAAATACTGAAGAGTGTCTTCTTGTGTTCTGCAAATAATCATTTATTGAGACCACTGCAGAAGAACAAGCTTGACTACATCACAGCTTAAAATGTTTACAAGAGAATATAAAATGTTCTGTTGAATATTTTGGACTTAATTTGATTGGAAGACATTGCTGCCTAAGGCAGCAATGGCTTCCAATCAAATTGAGTCCAAAATATTCAACAGAACATTTCTTAGATCGTATTCAAAATTGTACAAAATAACATGTTTCTGTTTTGGTTTTGGAAACGTTAGCTTATTAACGAGATATACTGTATGTATATTGTACATGTACATGGACATACATGTATATGTAGTTGTCCTGCAATGATCACCTGAGGATTCAATATGACATAATTACTTAGCTATGCGTGTAGATCACTACATGCACAAGAAATAGAAATTACGTGTAATATTTGAACATTTATTTTCGTCAAAGTTTTTATCATTTACTTATATGTACATATATTGAGTCTAAATCTTTGCTTACAGTACGAAGTACATCCCAAGGGAGATAATCAAGGGGTTTATTGTAATTGTGAGAATCATAAATCATGAGTTACCTCCCTTGACCTGTAAAGTTACCCAGATTTCTTATCTGAATTAATGGAGGATCTCTCTATACATAGCATACAGTCAAACCTGCTCTAAAGACCACCTGCCTTTGGAGCCAAAGTTGATTTGCCATTATTACAGGAAAGACCACCTGTTTTAAGTGCAAGTCACTTATATAAAGTGTCTTTTGTAATTATTATTACCCATCGCTTCGTAAGGGAAAAACGATATTGCAATTGCGTCTGTCTCTGTTTGTTCAGATGTGTATCTCAAAAACTAATAATCCGATTTGGCTCAAATTTTAACACAATACAGGAACTTGCCATGCAGGAGTATTTCCAGACTGACCATAATCTGAATAAGGGATCCTGTATCCGGATCGGATCAAATTCAAGATCTGTTCATCTACTGGTCTAATGTGGCCCAAATTCTAACACATGAAACACTAGGATTCCAGAACTTTGGGCATAGTCTTAACCCTTTAACCCTCAAAACAGCTTTTGCAGTGGTCTTGGGAAGTGTCCATTTGGAGGTCAAGAGAAGGCTATTTTTGAAAATTTAACACTGGTAAATTTTCAAAAATAGTCTTCTTTGTCTACAAATGGACATTTTGTTCGTGAAAATTGAAATTTTCTTTGTAGAAATTTGAGTGTTAAAGGGTTAAAAAAAGAAAGATTCAGAATTTCTGAACAAAATCAGGACAATCCATAAACCTGTTACAATATGTTAAAAATGGGAGGGTGAATGTCTGCAACCTTTGATTGCTCTTGTTTATTTGTGTTCCATAAGGTGATCTCTTAACACTTTAACCCTCAAATTTGTTCAAGAAAATTTGAACTGTCTCGTAGAAAATGTCCATTTTAGACCCAGGAGAAAACTGTTTTTGAAAATTTATCGCTGGAATGACTGGCTCGGTTATCGAGAGGTCAAATTTTAACGCATCTCATCCGAAACCGTTGGACAGAATTCAACCAAATTTGGTCTATGAATTACCCATATCAATGTGGAGTACATGAGCACATTTACATTTGGCCCTGCCCCCAGAGGTGGGGGTCAAAAGGTAAAAAAATATCATTGTAATGCCACTCCTCTGACACTGCTGGACGGAATTCAAACAAAATGAGTATGTCAGTTACCCATATCAATGTGGAGTACATATATATGAGCACATTTACATTTGGCCCCGCCCCCAGGGGGTGGGGGGATGGGGTCAAAAGGTCATGAAATTGATTGTAATGTACATGTAACTCCTGAAATCGTTAGACGGAACTCAACCAAATTTGATATCTGAGTTACTCCTATGATTGCGTAGTGCAAGAGGCCATTTAGAATTGGCTCCACCCCCAGGGGGCGGGAGATGGGTAAAAAGGTGAAATTTTAATGTGAAGAAATTGATTGTAATGCATCTCCTCAGAAACCATTGGACAAAATTCATCCAAATTTGGTATATGAGTTACCCATATCAATTTGGAGTGGATGAGCACATGTACATTTGGCCCCGCCCCCAGGGGTTGTGGATGGGGTTAAAAGGTCATGAAATTGATTGTAATGCAACTCCTCTGACACTGTTGGACGGAATTCAACAAAATTTGGTATGTTAGTTACCCATATGATCGCGCAGTGCAAAATTACATTTACATTTAGCTACGCCCCCGGGGTTGGTTTGTGTCAAAAGTGATAAACGTGGGGATTTGCGATACGCGTCGACGATCGATCAAGCTAGTTAACATGTACCACTGGAATGCCTGGCTCGACGACCGGGTCAGTCATTCCAGTGGTAAGTTTTCAAAAATCTCTCTCTCTCTCTCTCTCTCTCTCTCTGTCTTGGCCTGCAAATGGGCATTCAATAAGCAAATATTTTGATTTTCTTAACCAAAATTGACAGTTAAAGGGTTAAGGAATGGTACTTCAATATAGAAACTGGCATTTGTGTGGCGTAATGGGCCTTTACATTTTTAGCTATGCCCCGCCCATCACTAGCTAAGCTCCACCCACACCTCGTCGTGTTGGGATGGATCGATCCCCAAATGCCCTAGCTATTAATTTCCTTAAAACTATACATACAGGCAAGCTGTTGAATATTTTGTAACTATGGCAGCAACAGCGCCAAGTCAAATTAGTTTCAAAATATTCAACAGACTATTTATTAAATATTAAAAGCAAACAATTTGTACAAAAACGCATAGACCGTCTTCAAATATACGTTCGTGACGTACTTATCGATGTGATTCATGACATCATTCATTATGATGTCATTATACATGTACACATCACGCAGTTCATTATGACGTCATATGATGGGTGGATACTCTGGAAAGGTGAATTGTCATACAAATGTACATATGTAATTACAACATTCTAATTGGTCTGTTGTTTTCTATATAACATGCTTGCAAAGGTACATGTATGCACACCTTTGTGAGTATGGTCCCTGATACATTTGTATGTATTCTTTTCTTTTCTGTTACAGTTACCTAAGGCCGGAAACAGCTCAGGGTATATTTGTTAATTTTAAACGTCTTCTCGAGTTTAATCAAGGGAGACTACCCTTTGCCGCTGCTCAAATTGGTAGTGCCTTCAGAAATGAAATTTCGCCTAGATCTGGTCTAATTAGAGTCAGGTACGTATAATTAATGCGTTTTGTTTGGCATGCATGTTGCCTTTTGTGGCAGGGTGCAGAGCGATTTTTGAAAGTGCTTGGCTGTCTGCCTGCTGAATTTCTGCAGACGACATTTTCTGTTGGGTTTAACTCTGGATATGCTGAATAGTTTGAAAACAATTTAACTGAAAGTTGTTGGTGGCTAAGCCACTAACAACTTTCAGTCAAATTGTTTTCAAATTATTCAGTCAATATACAGACTTTACTGGCCATTGAAAGTATTGTCTGGTCGCTTTCAGCGATCAGACAGTTAAAGTAATTGAATCTGTATTAAATTTTAAGACAACTAAACAGGGAAGTTATTGAATATTTTGTAGGCCGGAGCCGTATAGAATTTGATTCCGAGACTCATCTAGGACTGCGCGGTATACCAGTGTTACAACTGTCACCAGTTTTGTAGACGTGATGGTGCGAAATAGTATCGTCAAATATTGTCAGTTTGAAATATCGACACCACTCCATTTTGTTTACATGTTGATGGACAATTGCAATGTACATGTATATACCATATCCATTTTGGTACCTGCGCCATTGACTAATAATACATTTGTGTGCGAAAGCTTGTTGAAAAATAATAAAATTAAATGTTATTATCCCTTGAATCGTGTTATCATGTATAGAAGAAACCATTCACATTTTTGCTTCTCCATCTTAGAGAATTCACAATGGCAGAAATCGAGCACTTCTGTGATCCCAGTGACAAAACTCATTCCAGGTTTATCAACGTGGAGGATCTAGACATCATGTTATTGTCAGCGTGCAATCAGATGGATGGGAATCCAGCTGTCAAGCGTAAACTAGGTGAAGCGGTTAAAGAGGTATATACAACGTATATAGATATCTACATGTACAACGTATAGATATATATATCTACATGTACAACGTATAGATATATATATATATATTCATAGATTTTGTGTGTGCGTGTATGCATGTAAATGTGTGTATGCATTTTCTATATATAACAAGCCTCAAAATAAATGGACAAATTTCTAGATGTGATGGCAACAGTGCCCAGTCAAATTAGGTTCCAAATTTTCAACAAAATGTTTGTAAAATAGTAAATCCATCAAAGACATAAAATTTGTACCCTTGACAGACTATTCCGGCTTCATGACGGAGTATTTCTGTCAATTATATGTAGTGTTTTTACTATTTAATAAACATTCTGTTGAATTTTTTGAAAGCAATTTGTTTCAAAATATTCAATAGCTTACTGTACCTGTATAGCTTTCCGGAAATTGAAAGTATTGGAGCACAGGGATCGGTCTATCCCGGTATGGGCAAAGTATGAGTGGAGGTTAACTACATGTAGGAATGGGTGGGGCGTAGCTAAAACTGGATTCCTCCATTTCAATCCTGCCTATATACATGTACCACTAAATGTATTATATGTTATTTTTCTCAGAAATTGATAGCCAATGAGACACTTGGTTATTACATTGGCCGAATCTACCTGTTCATGCTAAGAGTTGGTATCACGCCTACGAAGCTACGATTCCGACAACATATGTCCAATGAAATGGCTCATTATGCATGCGACTGCTGGGATGCTGAGATCAAAACATCATATGTAAATATTTATCTGTCTCACTACTGCAAGCCCACGGACAAAAAGTTGAAAGTGCAATAACTCTGGATCTGCTGAATATTTTGAAAATAATTTGACTGAAAGTTGTTGGTGGCTTAGCCACCAACAAGTTTCAGTGAAATTGTTTTCAAATTATATGTGTTCAGCAGGTCCAGAATTAAACTACATCGAAAATGTAGACTCCATAAATTTAGTAAGCAGACAGTTAACACTTAATAATCAACTCGGTTTATCAAGTCGGTCAAAACCAATGTTTGCAGTCCTCTTGAGAAATGTCCATTTGCAAGTGAAGAGAACACTGTTTTTAAAAATGTACCACTGGCGTGAGTCCAAATGATGCGATCGAAACTTGAGCCAGTCAGTCCATTGGTTAATTTTTTTAAATAGTCTTCTGTTGACAAGCAAATCTAATTTTATTGTACAATGGTTTTGATTGTATTGACCAGTCTTGACCATTAAATTGTTTGAAAGAACGTTACATGGCAATAGTGTGCCAGCTTATATAGAAGTGTCTGTGTGTGATTTTCATGAGAGTACATTATTTTGATTCGATACTGTACGTAGTACCCATGGTTAATAATAGTCAAGAAAAGTCATGGAATCAGAGAATTCAAAATCCAGCTGTGGAACAAACATCCTGAAAAATGCATGTCTTCATGGAAAAGTAATAGAAAATTAAATTCATGAAATTCCATCATATCTATTTCAAGATGTTTGACTAGAAGATGTTGCTACTACAGGCAACACCAGCTTCTGGTGAAATTAGTATAAAAATCTATATTATGTGTTCTTTAAATAGGTAGTGCAATTGTACAGTGCAGCTCACAAAAACTTAGTTAGCATGTTTCCAAAGCAACAGAAAATGTACCGTTAGATATTTTGAACGTAATTCACCTTTCCAGAGTACCCACCCATCATATGACGTCATAATGAACTGAACAGCGACAGCACCCAGTCAAATTAGTTACAAAATATTCAACAGCTTCCTTGTATAGTTTTCAGAAAATTGATAGCTAGGGCATTCGGTGATCGATCAATACCAACACGGCGAGGTGTGGGTGGAGCTTAGCTAGTGATGGGCGGGGCATAGCTAAAAATAGAAAGGTCCATTGGACTGGAAGGCGCAGCAATCTCTTCCAAAATCAATTACATGTAAGTTCAAAATATGCAACAGACTATTTCTTACATGTTTGTATTTTTGTTTTGGAAACATTTTAACTTATTTATGAGCTGCACTGTACAGTACTTGGCATATACTTTTTCATCAGGGTTGGATAGAATGTGTCGGTTGTGCAGACCGGTCATGCTATGATTTAACCCAGCATCAGAAGGTCACTGGTGTTCGAATGGTGGCAGAGAGAAAACTACCAGAACCTATATCCTTGCATTGGGAAATAGCATCGGTCATGTCTGTTACTAACATGCTGAGGTTTTAGACTGCAATCAAACCAGTCCAAGTCAATCTCAGGAAGTCATTATTACCACCGCTACCAAAATAATGTGGCCTTTAATTAACTCGACCCGTTCGTCGGCGTTCGTCTTTGATTTTAAACGACGTTCTTCGAGCTTTAAAAAGTCTGCTTTGCACGACCACTTATATTACGTGTAGCGAATGGAGGATTCCAGTTTATCCATCAATCATATGATGTCATAATCAACTACGTGATGTGTAGGATGGTGTCATAATCAAAGGATGATGTCATAATCAATCACATCATGAATGACGGAGCTAAGTTTGTCACGATTGCTTAATTGATAACAATGTAAACACAATTTGGCAATTTGCATGTGATTTGTCATTTAAGTCAGCAGACATTTTTGTGATATCCTTTCACTTCAGCTTTTCAAATTCTCACAAAATTGCTGAGCCGATTGAGCTGACACTTGAGAAGCCTTGTCTAGAGGCAGACATTTACCTGGTTATCTTGTAACCTCTGCGCGTAGCTCTAAGTTAAATTGTATATGGGTGAATGATTCTATAAGAACTAGGTATTCTTTTTAAAAGTTTAACCCGCACGGACCATGTAAGGAATATTCTGTGGCAGCAACAGGCTCCAGTCAAATTAAGTTCAAAATATTCAACAGCATTCCCTATATACATGTAGCTATCTTGAAATTCAGACATTGAGAATCTCAAATGTTCAACGTGGATGGTCATTTATAATTTGTGCGAACTCGCATGATCGTCATCTAACTGAACTGGACAGTGTTTTATTAACACTAACCCTTGAATTTGTTCAAGAAAATTTCTATTTTCCCATAAAACTGTCTCTGCAGACCAAGAGAAGACTATTTTTGAAAATTTACCACTGGATTGGTTGGCTCGGTTATCGAGCCAGTCATTCCAGTGGTAAATTTTCAAAAATAGTCTTCTCTTGGTCTGCAAATGGACAGTTCTCAAGTGTTAAATGGTTAAGAACTGTCGCTCTGTTTTTCTTGCTCCTTAACTTGCCTTACAAAACCATTGATGTTGTCGAATGCCAAGTTCAGAAAGGCCTTGTCGGTAAAATGTTCAAACAAGACGCCAAGAAAATCACAGAGTATTTATCGAATTTAGACTCGTCAGCGATCGATAAAATTGAAATGGATTTGAAGGCCGCTGGGTAAGTAGAGCAAGGTAACTCCATATAAACAGTAGAGGAGTGGAAGAATTTATTTTTAAAAACATTCTACTTATTTGAGTGACTGATTGGCTCTCTAAACATTTAACGCTCATATCAGCCAAAAATGGCTTCTGTAGTGTTCTTGAGAAATGTCCATTTGCAGACTAAGAGAAGCCTATTTTTGAAAATTTTCCAGTGGAATGACTGGCCAGTCATTTCAGTGATAAATTTTCCAAAATGGGCTTCTTGGTCTGCAAATGGATTTTTTATGAGAAAAATTACATTTCCCAGAAAGAATTTGAGTGTTGAAGGGTTAAAGATCATTGTATGGTCAAGTTTGCTCAAGAAATTCAATCGGTTTTTTGTCCAATTTGCATGTCAAGAGATTACTGTTTTTGAAAATTTACCACTGAAGTGACTGGCTCAATTATCAAGCACAATCAAAATTTTCAAGTACACATGTGTAGCTTTCTAGGTTTCTCTTCTATATCTTGACCTGCAAATGGACATTTTTCATGCCCACCCACCCATACACAGAAGCTGGGTTTGGCTGTTAACCCTTTAATGGGCAAATTTAGTCATGAAGATTTAAATTATTTCTTCTTGAATGTATTTACAGGCCAAGAGAATACAATTTTTGAAAATTTATCACGGGAATTATCGAGCCAGTCATTTCTACTTCGAATAATACTTACCAGATGTACTATTATGATAATGTCTATTATCTAGTCTAGCTCAAAATAAACAATTAAAACTCCGCACTCTCCTGGTCCAGCCCATACTGTGTCCGGGAATTACCATAGCCACAGGTACTGAGTCAATTCCCAATCACAGTCAGATTCGTCTATTTTGCTCTCCATGCTAGTCGTGGTTTTTTTAGCTCTCTAAATTTGCAATTTTCAACGGAGTTAGCGGTTTTCTGTTTAATTCATTGCTGGAAGGATGGAAGAGAAAGGAAAATCATCTCAGGGGCAGGTTGTATCAATCTAGAATTTATACATTTGTGCCGTAAAGAATGATTGAATTTTCCTTAAATTGGCACATTATTTTAAAATGGTAGCCATTGTTGGAGTCGCTCCGGTACCCTTAACTGTTTAAGCATTATGCAGGTACTCGGTGAATTTCTCTTGCGACTCGGTTCCTTCCAAGATGGATGGGCTCTTAGCCAAGATGGCGGCGCCCATGATTTATGTTTGCCTTCGGCTTGACGTGTCTATGCACTCTAATTGTGCCGATCTTTAGCCTTCACTTCATTGATGAAGGTGTTTGTAGCGATCGGTACGTTTTTTCTTGGTTATTTTAACGGTTAGTTAATTGCCAAGCCGTGTTTATTAATTTTCACTCTAAAATATTTCAAATATCTCCTGCCGTAAGTCTTGATTATCATTAATTTAAGAGAATGTTAATGTTTCTAAGTAATTTTAATATTACGATCAAGTCATTGTGCGTTTTCTCGTCATGTGTGTCATGTGCAGCATTTTAATTCTTGCTTTGTGTTCGCAGAGGGCTAAAGGCCTGGACACTTTGTGAACTAAATGCAATCGGTTCATGAAGCGTAGATTTGCTGGTCACCACTGCGTAGCTTGCGCGATGTGCAAGGTTGGGAATCCTTGCGATGTTTGTGTGAAGTGGTCGTCGGAGTTAGTGGCGGAGTTCGACCGTGATCGGCGTGCGCGACGACAGAATCGCGAGGGACAAGGTGGCCAAGGCAGATCAGGCGTCCAACAGAGGCTTGGAGGAGTGCCTGAATGAGAGAATGGACTCGGCTTTGGGTGTATGGGCGGCCCAGTTTAAAGCCATCTTTGAGTCCCTGCAATCCACGATCCCGTCGATGCAGTCTAGTGCAGGACTACCTTTCGGTGGTCCGGCCAGTGCTGCGGAGGGTGTTGCACCTGTACCTCCTGTTGCGTTGGCTCAAGAGCCGACGGCAGAGGAGGAGGAGTTTTTGCTCATGGAGGATTCCAGCATGCCGGATTTTTCCGCGATGGCTGTACCTGGTACATCCCAAGGTTCTCCTTCGGGTTATGTACAGGTTTGCCAGCCAGGTGGTGATGTTGACGTTCCGTCGGGCATCTTCCATCCAGATTTTGTTCAGCCTGTGCTGCTGTTGGAGTCGTATTTGACGGCATCCCGGCGCCGGTGGTTACGGGTTCTATCAGATTTCCGTTGACTAATGCGGCTGTGATCCCGGCTCATGTGCTGGAGCCGATGGATTTCAGTGAGTCCGTGTCCGGCGAATCGTTGGATGTTGGAGCCGCGAGTGCACGGTCTGTGGGCGTTGTTTACACTAGTAAGCAAGTTCGCAGTCCTCGGCATGGATCGTTGGTGTCTGTCTCGTCCAAGGGCGAGAAAGAAGATGAGAGCGGCAGTCCCTTGTTGGATGAGTCGTCCTTTTCCACCGAGGCTGAATGGATGCAGCTCCTTGAATGGATGTCTGGCCGTCTCGGGTTGGCATCGGATCAAGGATCTCAACACGATCCGGCAATGGAGCGGATGTCAGAGTGAGCGGCTAGTGCTCTGTCCAGTGGCTCTTCTGCCATGCCTGCTCTGCCTTTGGATACATTGACCTCTGACATGTTGGAGGTGGCGGCGTATCGTATGGTCCAGCCGGACTTTACGGTTCCGAAGGCCCTGAAAGGGATTAGGAGTAGGGTCTGTTTTCCAGAGCAAGCCTACCATCAGTCTGCCCGAGTCCCATGGCTGTCAAATAAAGATCCTTTCAATGAGTTGACCCTCATTGAGGATGGGGCGAGAGCTGCCATGGCGGCGCTTTCGCACGGCTGTACCGTCCTGCAGGGTATGCTGACCTGCGCGGCGGAAGGTGGTGTAGTGCCAGAGGCTGCTCGCGGAATTATCCGGGACACCATGCACCTATCTCAAGATTGCCTGGCCAGGGTGATCACGAGATCATTGGCTGAGCGACAGAGAATGGTTCTCGATTTTGTAGAACCAGGACCTGAAATGAGGGCTGCGTTGCCATTCATAGGTCCAGGCTTGTTTGGCGGCTCGGCACGGCAAGCCTTATCCAAGGTCACATCAATGGCTGCGGAACAAGAAGTAGTCGGCAAGTCATGGAAGTCGACGAAAAGGACTCAGCTGCAGGAGTCCTACAAGCAGCACCGACAGGAGCGGCAGAGGCAGTGCCAAAGATCGCCCTTCTGGCCGTGATACCCATCGGGCATCCGGTTGGCACGGTCCTGGTCGTTCTTCCTCATACAAGTCCTCTAATAAGAGGCCGTATGAGGAGGATAGGAAGGGCGGCGGTTCGGGTCGCGACGGCTACCGTAAGGATAGCCGTGGTGGCGGTTCCGGACCGTCGTTTTCCAAGAAACCACGGGGTGGCTGTGGGGGACAGTCCTGACGGGTTTCCGGCGGGATCCGCTCCGGTATCAGCGGGAACAAGGGGAGTCGAGGATCTTCACCTAGGTGAATTAACGTCGTCTCATGCAATATCGATCGCGAGTTGTGTGCAGATTCCTTCCGTCGGAGGCAGACTTCAACTGTTCTCAAACCAGTGGGAACAGGTCGTGCAAGATTGTTTAGTCTGTCAGTGGTTAAGAAACGGCTACGAACCGGACTGGCTCATCCGTCAATCGTTAGTTCCGTTAATATCGACTCCAGTGTGGACTCCCGTTCCAAGGGAATCGTCTAGATACCATTTGCTCAGAAATCGAAAGTCTTCAGCGGAAGAATGCGATTCACTTAGTCCGCAATCAGTCATCCCTAGGCTTCTGTTCGATGATGTTCCTCGTTCCGAAACGCACCGGAGGGTGGAGACCCATTCTCAATCTCAAACCATTAAACAAGTTTATTCTGTCACCAAAGTTTCAGATGGTGACTGTAGCGGCAGTGATGTCGGGGTTGAGGAAAGGCATGTGGGCAGTGTTGATAGATCGGAAGGATGCATATTTTCATATTCCAATGTCAATTCCTTTTTTGCGTTCCAAGACAATGTTTGGGAATTCAATGCGCTTCCGTTCGGCCTGACCACAGCACTGAGGGTCTTCACCAAAGTGGTCCTCGCCATGACTTCTTATGTTCGCAGGAGAAACGTAGCTGTTCATACTTACATAGACGACTGGCTGCTGAAGGCGGGGAATCCAGTCAATCTGCGCAACAATCTTCAGGTAGTCCTAGCCTTACTAAAGGATCTAGGATGGATTGTGAATCTAGAGAAATCAGAATTGACACCATCCCAGGAGTGTGTTTATCTGGGAATATTTTTCAATCTCAGGGACGGTGTAGCTTTTCCGGCGGACAGTAGAGTCAAGAGCCTGATTGCAGTTCTGGAGTCAGTTTCTCTAGGGGCCTACACACTGTATCTGACGGCGCGGTGCGCCAATTTCTCAGAATACTGGGTTTACTAGTGTCTCTGGAGAAAGTGGTTCCTTATGCGGCACTCAGGCGCAGGCCGATTCAGATGTATTTAATGTCGTTCTGGTCTCAGAAAACGGATCCGTTATCTCTGAGAATTCCAGTGAAAGAACCATTGATATTCCATCTTCAGTGGTGGTTATCAGAACAGAATCTCTTGCGAGGTGTTCCTCTACATCCTCCTCAACCACAGATGTCCATCTTTACAGATGCATCGACAATGGGTTGAGGAGCGGTATTGGACAATCAATCAGTGTCATGGAAATGGAATTGGACCAATGCGCAGAAACATATCAATGTTCTCGAATTATTAGCGGTGGTATTAGCACTTCGAAAATTCGAGAATTTAATCCGAGACAATATTGTCCTAATAAGGACAGACAACTCAACAGTGGTGTCTTATTTGAACCGCCAAGGCGGGACGAGGTCACCAGAGTTGTGCATGATGATTTGGAACCTTCTGCTGTGGTGCCAAGAGAGGAATATTATTCTTCGGGCAGCACACATTCCAGGAAGACTGAACATCCTAGCAGATGCGCTCAGTCGAAGGATGATTTGTCATCCGACGGAATGGCAGCTCAACCAATCGGTAGTGGAGGTTCTATTCAAACATTGGGGCAAACCAAATGTGGATCTGTTTGCGATGAAACTAAACGCAAAGAGAGTCACATATGTGTCACCGATCCCGGACCCGCTAGCCTTGACAGTAGACGCACTGGCGATAAGTTGGAAGGGAATGTACGCGTATGCGTATCCTCCAACGATTCTCATCCCGAAGGTTCTGGCAAAGATAAGAGAGGGAATATGCCAAGTACTACTGATCGGCCCTCATTGGCCAGGCTGATCATGGTTTACGGATCTGCTGGACCTTCTGGTCTGCAATCCAATCCTTCTTCCAGACCGAAGGGATCTAATCACTCAGAAGAAAGGCCTGTGTCTTCACGACAGACCGGAAATGTTCAAATTGACTGTATGGATGTTATCAAGCAGCGTGCAGTTGAGGGTGGCTTTTCTGAGCAAGCAGCGAAGTTTGTCGCTTCAGCCAGAAGAGGGTCAACCACCAAGACATATAATTATAGAATCAACAAATTTGCAGAGTTGTGTCGGAGAAGAGATATTAATCCCTTTTCTGCATCTGTTCAACACGTAGCAGATTTTATCTGTCATTTATACGAAGTTGAAAAACTTGTACCTTCAACCCTAGCAGCATATAAGTCTGCATTAGCTTCAGTCATTTCCAGTCTGGCCATTGAAGGAGTGGAGAATGACACTTTAAATGAAGTTATTAAAGGAATGAGCAATCTGCGACCTAGACAGCCAGTTCCTATCCCAGCATGGAATCTATCTCTTGTTCTACAGGTTTTAGGGCATGCTCCCTTCGAACTGATTAGATCTATAGATATTAAACTGCTAACTATTAAATCAGTTTTCTTGGTTGCAGCAGCATCGACAAGAAGGAGAAGCGAGATTCATGCGCTATCTGCCGAGCATGACCGTTTTGTCGTCACGGGTGAAGGTTTAAGACTACTTCCACGTCTTTGTTTCTTGGCAAAGAATCAGTCACTTTAATATCCAGGTCAACTGATCAATTTGCCAAGTTTAATTGGACATGACTCAAACTCTTCTGCTTGGTGTCCTGTCAGATGTCTGAAAATGTATAAGAAACGTACTGAGGAGTGGAGAGATGACCCGAAATCTCTGTGGTTATGTCTCAAAGCTCCTCATTTGCGCGCCTCGAAAGATACTATTTCTCGTTGGATAGTTGATGCTATTCAGATGTCGCACAAAATTGCTACAGGAAAGCAGATTGATCATGCGAACACCCATCTGCTCCAAGCATTAGCAGCATCATCGGTCCTTTTTAAGGGTGTCTCATTAGAGGAGGTGATGTCTGTAGCACAATGGCATGCCGAGTCGTCATTTACTGATTTTTACCTTCGCGACATCTCCAGCGCACTTAATCCGGTAGCCGTCGCCAATTTGTCGAACCTTAGTTAAGCCACATCCGACCACTATTTCACAAACATCGCAAGTTACTTCCTCCTGCACTGAGCAAGAGCCATGCACATGACCAGTGAACGACCGTGGATTGAGCCAAGCTCCTGGGATGATCAAGAAAGAACAAGCACTCAAAATGGTGAGTGTTTACTTTAATTAAGTGACTAATAATGATAAAAATATTTACTTACAGTCGAAATATCAGACTGTTTAGGTAAATAGTTTGGTGTAAGAGTATACTTATCCTCTCAAACAGACACTAGACTCATTCCAATTTGAAAACTTAATCGATATACTGATGTTTTTTCAAAATTAGAAGTTTTAGTAGCTTCTTTGCACTCTACTGGACTGCCTTAGCTGAGACTTGGGGCTGACACGGGTCTGGTGGGTGTTGCATCCCCTTTTCGACAGCCCTTTGGATTTTGTGCGGACAAAAGAGGGGGGGGGGGTGGTGGAGCACGGTCTAGACCATGGAAGTTTAGCACTCTGAGTCAGATGGCAGAACCCAAGCATATGCCAGGGTTCTAGTCTCTTCACAACCTTCTCTGTTGGATGGTAGATGAGTGCTGGTTCGAGCCTCACCTCCTCCCACCGGTATTTCTTGGCTGTTGAAATCCGGAGTTTATCATGATAGTACATCTAGTATTATTCGAAGTAGAATCAAAAAAGCATCCGCTTTTGTTTCTACGAGAATTCTTGATACTTACCAGATGTACTATGGCCCTTCCTCAGCCACCCCACTGAGGTGAGGCTGAGCTGCTTTCGCTGTTTGTCAAGGCAAATATAAGACGAATCTGACTGTGATTGGGAATTGACTCGGTACATGGGGCTATGGTAATTCCCGGACACAGTATGGGCAGGACCAGGAAAGTGCGGAGTTTTAATTGTTTATTTTGAGCTAGACTAGATAATAGACATTATCATAATAGTACATCTGGTAAGTATTAAGAATTCTCGTAGAAACAAAAGCGTATGCTTTTTTGATCCAGTGGTAAATTATCAAAAATTGTGTTCTCTGGGCCTGTAAATGGACATTACACAGGACCATAGCAGAACTAAAGTGTCAACATGGCAGTCATACATGTATGAATGGCTGCTTCCAAAATGAACACAAGTAGTCATATGAAGTGGACTTTAAGAATGTGAAACTAGAATTAGCAGTCAATGGCATGAAATCGCAAATCCGAAAACTCCACAGCTTTGGCACGCACACACGCGCGCACGCACACACAAACACAATCTGCCAGCACCATTATTCTTGTTTCTCACTCACCATACCGTTCTTTTTCTCAGTCTTTCTCCCTTCATGCCTACCTCTCTCATTGCGCTCTCTCCCATTTATCGCCGTCTCTCCCTCTGTCTTTCTCCCCCTCACACACACACATGCAACCCGTCTTCTCTCCCCCCTTCCCATATACGTCTTTATTATCACCATCCCTCTATGTCGACTTGGGTTTTAAAAACATTAGAAACTACATGTACATGTAGTCTGTATTATTTTGAATCATATAGTACGTTGTATTATCTCTTGTTGCCATTTCAGTGAGGCTGTTGTGAGTGTACAAGGGCAGAACGTCACAGTTAAACCTGAGATGGTCACCATCAAACGCTATCAGAAAACTGTCCATGGTAAGGATAGATCGAGTCATTATTCATGGACATTTTTTGTCTCGCCTGCGAAACAGAAAACGAGACATAGGGTTCTCCTTCGATCAATACTCACCATTCTGTTACTTTCTGATTCACAGCTGGCCTTGACAGCTGGCTCTAGGACTATAGACGTAGAAAGCTTTACCGACTCCTTGGAACCGGGTACCCGGCTCCCAACCGCCGAGTACCCGTCTACCATAGAGCTCATTCTTGTTTGCATAGCAACAAGAGCTGTCCACGGGGGTTTTTTGCAGGAAAGATTTTAAGTTTTTGTGAAAGGAAATCTAAGTCTTATCTGTGAATTGATAGTTGTGCGTTCTTAAAAGGATCTAACTGGATAAAATGGAGAATACTGCCAATGAAGACCAGGTTGTATAATTCCTTATTATCCATAGTTAAAATACTTAGGTCTCTAAATTTCGTTGTGTCGCATGTTCCAATTTCTGACCCCATAGAATCTGGGACGTGTGCTAACAACGAGATATGCCAGACGATCGCCTTCTTTAAACCCCAACAGGCGATCGGCAGATATGCAAATAGGTGTTTGCTACGGTATTTCTAACACGAATATCGGCTGACGTCGTTTTCCGTAGGGTCCGAGCGGGTGACGTCACACCCGTGATGCTCGGATGTTTATGTGAAGAAAATTTTTCATTAATTCGCGCATCTTGTTCTGGGTGCTGTGTACTAAAAATGGTGCCAGAAAACTTTGGAATGGTCAAGTTTACGTGTGATTACGATCGGTTTGCGATGATCGGTGGTGTCAAAATTCTTGAGAGATGCGTGGTCTGCGGTTTTACCGTGTGCTACAGCAGTTTGTTTACATTTTGTTGTTTCTTCACATATCGTGTCGGCTTTCGTTAGGAGTATAATTTATTTGATTGGTAAATATACGCCGAATGCTATGCGATATGATTCCTGGAGCCGTGATACATCCTGGAGGATCAATTATGGGTGTATTTATGCCCGCTTCGTTCTTGTCGTCATAATCAATGCGATCTTTGCTGTAACGTTGCGGGGTGGGGTGCGGGAGGGTTACAGTTAATTTATGGTCAATTTATTTGAAAATTAATTGTCTGCCTTCCATCCGTGTCTCGTTCCGCTTGCTTATTGTAGGTTTGTGCTTATTTTATAGGCCAAGCCAGCCCCGCCATCATGTGACGAGTGCCATAAGTTTGTACGCGTCGTGTTTAAGGACCATGTCTGTTTTAGGTGTACGCCCTGTAACCTTGATCATAGATGTAATGTGTGCGCAGTGTGGTCCGTCGATATGATGGTAAAGTTCCTCGGCCAGAAGGATGTGGCTGGGTCTGACGCGGGGTCAGGCGGTCCGAGGTTAAATCGTGGAGCGTCCGGTTCGGCCGGTGGGGGCCGCTCCATGTCCCCAGCTGGACGTGGCGGAGATGGCACCGCCGGCGTGGTTCGGTCCGGCTATGCAGGGTCTTCTGCCCACGCTGGTGTCATCACTGCTACCGAAGGTTGGGGGCGGGCAGTTTCTCCCCATGCCTGGTACGGACCCTGTCCTTGGACAGGGTTCTGGACTGGTTACCGAGGGGGCCGTCTCGTACGGCCCTCTGGCAGTCCTGTCTGGCTCTGGCCTGGCGGGTTCTGTCTCTCTGCGGCCACCTCCGGGTGGTCCAGTAGCGGTGGCCGGTCCGTCAGGTGTGGGAGCCATCCACCAGGACGGCTCCGCGGTTTCCTCGTCTGGTGACGACTCTTCGGAGTCTGAAGACGAGGAGGCCGAGGATGAGTTATTGCTGCGGCCTGTGATGCCACGGGTGGAGCATATGGAGGTCGATTCCGTCCTGGACGGAACCGCCCTCCATCTGTCTGGCTTGGCGCAAGCCAAGTCAGCGGCTCCGCCTGTGGTTGAGGCCAATCTGGTACCAGGCACCGGTTCCGTGTCGGTTGGTTTGGCACCAGCTGGCACAGTGACCGGTGTGCCGGGCGCGGCGTGGTACTCACCTATCTCGCCCGGTCCGGCGGTCGGACATGGGGTGCCGTTGGCGCCCGTGTTTGGCCACGGTTCCGCGTCCGCTACGGGTCCGTACGGTTTTCCATGCGGACCTATCCCATGGACTGGTATGGTTCATGGGGTGGCGGCGGAACCAGCTGGTGCCTGGTGTGTCAGCCGCGGCTCCTTGCCGGGAGGCCGTGGCTGGCAGGCCCGTGAGCTCGTCAACGGGTGACGTGTTTGCGGGTGTTTCCTCCTCAGAAATAGACTGGTCCGAGGCTCTGGCTTGGCCAGCCAGGGTGGACCCTTCTGTGGTTTCGGCCACGGCCGAGGAGGATGCGCCCCGTCCGTCGGTTGCATCGATTCGTATGGGGATCTTGCCCGCGGCCCGGATCCAGTCAGTGGGACTGGATCCACGGTTCATAGAGTTGTTGGATGCTATTTATAGCAAGCAACTTGCGACCAAGGGCCAGCTCCCTGCGGCCTCCAGGGAGGTGCGGGCAAGGTGTCGTATTCCGCGGGGTGAATACGACAGATATGGTGTAGTGCCGTCGGTCACTGAGGATGACCGATGGGTCCTGGGGGTTCAGAGTGCTGGAGCGGGTGGCCCCGGTCCGGCACTTGTGGACAGGTCCTAGGTACACCAAGAGGAAGTCCTGTCCCTATGCGACGAGGGTGTGAGGGCAGCTATGAGTGCTGTCAACCACTCTTATCGTCTCCTTCAGTCGGTGTGGGCTGAAGCGGGGGCAGGCCACCCTGTGCCACCTGTGGCGCTTTCGTGCGTAAATGACGGCTTGGTGCTGTCTCTGGACGCACTGGCAAGGGTGCAGGCGCGTGTGACCAAATCCAGGAGGCAAATGGTTATTGACCATATGCGTCCGGCTACGGCAGTCAGGGAGCGTCTTCTTGGGACGCCCCTGACAGGGCCTAGCATCTTCGGTGGCCAAGCGCGGGCCATCCTAGAGGATACGGCCAGCATCGCGCAGAATCGGTTGGCGGTCAACCTACAGCTGGAGCTAGTGCGGCAAGCGCACACACTATGGGCTGTGGGGAAACCGCTAGCTGGACAACCTCCAAAGAAGCAGAAGAAGCATAAGGGCAAGGCGAAAGCTAAGCCTGCTGCGACTTCTGCTTCAGCTGGATTTTCTCAGCCGCCGCCGGCTAAGAAAGCCAGGAAGGTTGTAGAGGCTCCTACCCTCCCCAAGGTTGCTCCTGACCGCCCTAGAGGCAGGAAGGGCAAGGGGAAGGGTAAGGGTAAGTCCTCCAAGTGCGGACAGAAGGGAGCGGATCGTACCTGAGGGTACGAGAGCTCCCTTCATATCCGCCTGGACCGCACCTGTGCGACAGGAACAGCGGTGCCAGTTATACCCGCCGTGCCGAGACCGAAATGGTTCTCTCTCTCGCTAAGAGAGGGGGGGGGGGTTGAGCGGACCGCGAGCCGGACAACCCCGTTAGGTGTCGAGGCGTCTATGGTTGGTGGAAGGCTCATGCGTTTCCTCGAGGCCTGGCGAGGTGTGACGTCAGACAGTCTGGTCCTGGGATGGTTATCCCAGGGTTACATGCCGGGGTGGTGGGACTTGCCGCCACAAAATCTGTCTTTGGCACCTGTCTGGACACCCGTACCAAGGGAGCCAGACAAGTTAGAAGCCGTGCAAAGGGAAGTGTCGGGTTTGCTTCTGAAGGGAGCAATAAAACCAGCGAACCGGAACACTCCAGGCTTCTATTCAAACATGTTCCTTGTCCCCAAGAGCATGGGGGGATGGAGACCCATACTCAATCTCAGGCCATTAAATTGGTTTATCCATACGCCTCGGTTCCAGATGGAAACGCCGAGGTCGGTAATGGCGGGATTGAGGAAGGGAATGTGGTGTGTGTCGATCGATCTGAAAGATGCATATTTCCACATTCCCATGAACCGGAGTTGGCACAGGTTTCTGAGATTTGCGTTTCAGAATCAACTATGGGAGTTTACTGTTCTCCCGTTTGGCCTGTCGACAGCTCCGAGGGTTTTCACAAGAGTGGTCCTTGCGGTGACAGCGTTTCTCAGAAAAGAGAACGTGGTGCTACACACCTACATAGACGACTGGCTGCTCGAGGCAGACTCGGCAGCCAGGTTGAACGTGGATAGTCAACAAGGAGAAATCCGAGTTGACACCCACTCAACATTTCGTTTATTTGGGGATGCGATTCGATCTCGAGGAGGACAGGGTTTACCCGTCAGAGCCCAGAGTGGTGTCTCGAGTGCCATCCTCGAGAGTTTTCGAGTGGGAAACCACATTCAGGCTAGGCGGTTTCTTCAGATGCTGGGTATGATGGTCTCCATGGAGCAGGTGATCCCGTTCGCTGCTCTAATGAGAAGACCTATCTAGTTGTATCTGATGTCTCTGTGGAAACAGAGAACAGAACCCCTGTCAAAACTGGTGCCAGTTTTGGAGCCGATAATATCGCATCTGCTATGGTGGAAACAGCATCAGTAGGGGTTTCGCTGCACCTACCTTGCCCCCAGCTGTCCGTGTACATGGATGCATCGCTGGAAGGGTGGGGTGCCTGCCTGGGATAACACTGGAGAGTCAGCTGCATAGCAATCTGTTGGAAATGATGGCAGTGGAACTGGCGTTGGAAGAGTTTCTTCCGATGATCAGGGTCAAGGTGATATTGATACGGTCGGACAATTCGACGGTAGTATCTTACATAAATTGCCACGGCGGGACCAGGTCACCCACACTTTGTATCAAAGTGTGGCACTTGATTCAATGGTGCAGGAATTACTCAGTTGTTTTGAAAAGCAGCTCACATTCATGGCCGATTGAACATTCTGGCGGATGCTTTGTCTCGCAGACAGAGAATTCTGCCGACAGAATGGTCCCTCAACCCTCCAGTTCTACGAAGGATCTTCGAGCATTGGGGCAAACCCAACGTGGACTTGTTCGCCACAAAGGAAAATGCTCAAATCATGACTTATGTCTCGCCGATTCCAGATCCAAATGCCGTCGATACAGACGCTCTGGCGATAAGCTGGAGGGGGATGCACGCTTACGCATACCCACCCACCATCCTTCTGCCGAAGGTATTGGTGAAGATCAGGGAGGAACCGTGTCTGGTCCTGCTAATAGTGCCGTATTGGCCAAGCAGGGCGTGGTTCACGGATCTGCTAGATCTGCTGGTGGAAAACCTAGTGCAGTTGCCCGAGATTCCGAACATAATCTCCCAGGCCAAGGGACGCTTCCTACACGAGCGTCCCGAAATGTTCAAATTGACTGCGTGGATGTTATCAAACAACGTTCCACGTCGGAAGGCTTTTCTCGACAAGCTGCTGATTTCATCGCGGCTGCGAGAAGGAGGTCAACCTTCAAGTCATAGAACAACAAGGTTAACAGATTTGCAGACTGGTGTGAAGAAAAGGGTATTGATACCTTTCAATCCACTATTCAGCAAATAGCAGACTTTATCTGTGAGCTGTTCTTTTCAGGACTAGCTCCCGTCACAATTGCTGGATACAAGTCAGCTTTGGCATCAGTTATCCCTTGTCTAGCCAACAGGGATAGTCCAGAGGTGGCCCAGTTAAATGTGATGTTGAAGGGAATGAGCAATCTCCGACCGTTACAACCGGTAGTTATTCCAGCCTGGAGTCTATCTTTAGTGCTTAATGTACTGGCCAAGCACCCTTTCGAACCGTTGCATTCGGCTAGTCTAAAGCATTTGACTCTAAAGGCGGTTTTTCTATTGGCAGCTTCCTCAGCTAGAAGGCGCAGTGAGATCCATGTGCTTTCGGCAGAGAGGGACCGATTTATTGTCTCTGGAGAGGGTCTACGTCTTCTGCCAAGAGCAGAGTTTATGTCAAAGAATCAATCTTTGAGATATCCCGGCAAACCGATCATAATACCGAAGTTAACTAGGTTTGATCGTGATGCCAGTGTCTGGTGCCCGGTCCGTGCTTTGACTAAGTACAAGAAACGGACTGACTCGTTACGGTCGAACGATAGACATCTATGGATCTGTCATAAGAATCCTTATGGCGCCGCATCCATGGATACTATCTCTCATTGGGTAGTCGAATGCATTCAGACTACTCATGGGATGGCGACTGGGCACCAGGTGCAAGGCGTAAGGGCACACGATGTTCGAGGAATAGCCGCCTCGACCGCCCTTTACAGTGGTGTTCCGTTAGAGGACATCATGGCCGTTGCACAATGGCACTGTGAGTCCTCATTTACGGATTACTATATGAGGGATGTGTCAGACTCAGCCAATCCACTCGCTTTAGCTGTTTTGAGACGATAGTTAAGTGGCCACACTGCTCTTCACCCTTTTTTCACTTCGGTTAGAAAAGAACCTAAAGCAGGCATGGTCGAGCGTGAGGATGACAACCAGATTGTGTCACTGATGGCCGGACCAGTGAATGGTTGGAGGCGGTACGTCTGAAGTCCAGTTATCATAAGGTAATTCAGTTTTTTGTATTATGTCTATATATCATGTTCATTCATCTTATATATTCATGCTCATTCCCAGGCTAATACATGTGGATATGCAAGGAGCAGTTAACCCTCTTGGCATATTTGTGTTTCAGGCGAGATACATGTTCGTGAGTTCTCTCCCTTTTCTTAGGAGAAAAAAGGGGGGGGGGGCAGTGACGCGAATGTGATTCGGTTTCGATAACTTGACGGTCCTTTTAGGTCTCCGTTAGTCAAGTTGTTAAGTCTAAAATCTTTCTCCAAGGGGCAAAAGTAGCATTTATGGCTTGCCCCTTCCCACCAGGTTACTGAACAAATCTGGTGTATATCAGAAAGTAACAGAATGGTGAGTATTGATCGAAGGAGAATGCAGGAAATTTCAATTTCCCTTTCTCCGAGATCTAACAATACTCACCATTCTGTTACGGACCCAGCCTCCCAGCCCCACGGAGGCAAGCCATGGTTTTCTCTTGTTTGGTGGTTATGCAAACAATATGAGCTCTATGGTAGACGGGTACTCGGCGGTTGGGAGCCGGGTACCCGGTTCCAAGGAGTCGGTAAAGCTTTCTAAGTCTATAGTCCTAGAGCCAGCTGTCAAGGCCAGCTGTGTATCAGAAAGTAACAGAATGGTGAGTATTGTTAGATCTCGGAGAAAGGGAAATTGAAATTTCCTGCAATCACTAATTCCAGCGGCATCATTGGCGGCGGCGGCCGTCATTTGCACTGTTTTGGTTACGGTTAATCAACTTATTTTTCAACACTGGCTCATCCGATCTCAATGAAACTTTACAGAAATGATCTATCCTATACAGGGATGTGATCTACCTAGCAACACATTTAATTTTGGGGCATTTTAACTAATTTGTTCACGGTTTCGGACTTGGACCTTTTTCATGTATTTTGCAAGTGCAGTTTTGGTTAAGGTTTTTTAATCAACTTATTTTTCAACACTGACTCATCCGATCTCAATGAAACTTTACAGAGGTGATCTATACTAAACAGGAATGTGATCTACATAGCAATAGATTTAATTTTGGGGCATTTTAACTATTTTTTTCACAGTTTTGGACTTGGACTTTTTTAATGTGTTGTGCAAGTGCAGTTTTGGCCAGTAATTATCGATTGTAATGCAACTCCTAGACCATTTCAGATAGAAACTTTAAATCTTAGGGATGATTGCACATATAGACAGGGATGTGCATGACACTTTTGGAGTTTTTGGCATGACCCTAGGGACAGGGGCCTAGGGGTGGGGAATGTGGGGTCAAAAATTAAATTTTTCCAAAGGTTGTCATGTCGCATATCATTTTCAAGCCAATGATGAGTAGACTACAGTACAGGGAATTATATTGATCTTGTGTCACAAACTGACGGTTGGGGGCGGGGTCAAAAGTGGGCACCAATCTGTTGTAATGCAACTCCTAGACCATTTCAGATAGAAACTTGAAACCTTGGGGATGATTGCACATATGGCCAGGGATGTGCATGATACTTGAAATTTGGCATGACCCCAGGCCCTGGGGGTGGGAAATGTGGCGTAAAAAATAAAAAATTTCCAAAGCTTGTCATGTCGCATATCAATTTCAAGACAATGATGAGTAGACTACAGTACAGGGAATTATTTTGATCTTGGATCAAACTGATGGTGGGGCGGGGTCAAAAGTGGGCACCAATCTATTGTAACGCAACTCCTCCTAGACCATTTCAGATAGAAACTTGAAACTTTCTGTATGATTACACATATGGCCAGGGATGTGCATGATACATTGGAATTTTGATATCACCCCCAGGGGCAGGGGTGGGGGAAATGGTGGCCAGAAAATAAATTTTAGCAAATGTGGTCAAGTCACATATCATTTTGAAGCTTATACATGTAGTTAGTAGACTACAGTACAACACATTTTTTTGTTCTTGAGTCAATCTGAGGGCAGTGGCCAGGGGTCAAACTTATTTTTCAACACTGGCTCATCCGATCTCAATGAAACTTTACAGAGGTTTACAGAATACTATACAGGGATGTGATCTACAAACAATAGATTTAATTTTGGGGCATTTAAGTTGTTTTTTTCATGTTTTTGGACTTGGCCATTTTTTCAACAATGGCTCACCAGATATCAACTAAATTTTACAGCAGAGTTATTATCCCCCATGTTTTAAAAAAACGTCGGGGATATTGTAATCGCCGCCGTCCATCTGTCTGTCTGTCTGTCCATCTGTCACGCTATCTCCTCCCAAACCATTGAATGGAATAGAATCAAATTTGGTTTGTGGGTTACCCATATGATTCCGCTTTGCAAGACCATATTTAGATTTGGCTACGCCCCCGACGTGGGTGGAGGGGTCGGGTGGGGGGGGGGGGGTGTTCATGGCATGGGTCAAAAGGTAAAATCAGTTGTAATGCAACTCTGAAATCGTTAGACGGAACTCAACTAAATTTGATATCTGAGTTACCCATATGATTGCGGAGTGCAGGAGGCCATTTCCATGTAGATTTGACTCCGCCCACGGGGTGGGGAGGGGTCAAAAGGTCAAATTTTAACCTGTAAAAATTGATTGTAACGCATCTCCTCCGAAACCGTTGGACAGAATTCAAGCAGATTTTGGTCTATGGATTACCCATATCAATGTGGATTACATGAGCACATTTACATTTGGCCCCACCCCCAGAGGTGGGTCAGGGGTGGGGTCAAAAGGTAACAAAAATTGATTGTAATGCCACTCCACTGACACTGTTGGATGGAATTCAACCAAATTTAATATGTCAGTTACCCATATCAATGTTGAGTATATAAGCGCATTTACATTTGGCCCTGCCCCCAGCGGTTTGGGGAGGGGGTCAAAAGGTCATGCAATCGATTGTAATGCAACTCCTCTGAAATCGTTAGACGGAACTCAACCAAATTTGATATCTGAGTTACTCCTATGATTGCGGAGTGCATGAGGCCATTAGATTTGGCTCCACCCCAGGGGGTGGAAGAGGTGTCATAAGGTCAAATTTTAACCTGCAGAAATTGATTGTAATGCATCTCCTCCGAAACCATTAGACAGAATTCAACCAAATTTGGTATGTGTGTTACCCATATCAATGTGGAGTGGATGAGCACATTTACATTTGGCCCCACCCCCAGGGGTAGGGCCTCTGACACTGTTGGACGAAATTCAACCAAATTTGGTACGTGAGTTACCCATATAATCGCGGAGTGCAAAATGACATTTTGGGTGTGTGAAAAGTTCAAAGCAGTGGACGCGGGGATTTGTGATGACGCGTCATCGATTGATCAATCTAATATACTATGCAAGATCGATCGATCAATCTAGTGTACTATCGGCATCATTACTAGTTTCATTTTGAAAAAAATTTCAAGATCAAACTATCCGCAGTTTGGTAAAAAATGTGCATGTTTGATTGGTTACACTTGTTTGTTGGTGCATTACTGAATATGTATATTACAAAAGTTTGCTTTGCCAATCAACGCTGTCCATGCCTTTACAGGCGAGACATTGTACGCTTCAGCATTCTTGTTTAAAATGTCACTGGAATAACTGGGTCTTCAATCAAATTTCAACAAGAACAAGTTTGTCCAATACCAACGTCATTGATATATTTTTAAATCATGCTACTGTCACCTCAAATGTGTATTTTGGAAACATTGAATTGCTGATAGCTGTTGCGTTTTAACTTTTTCCCCCAAAATTGTCACACCTTTGGGACCCCACGGGCAAGCTTCCACCCACTTTTGGAGGAGATCCTTCCAGTAGAACCGGATTAATTGAAGTTTCAATTGTCCATTTTGAAAACAATGTTGCTGTAGCATTTTAGCTTTCACTTCAAGAGTATACTTACCTCCCTAATACTTTTGATATTGCTAAATATTGGCTTTCACTCAATAAACACTCAGATTTAAAACAGTTAGGTGCCCCTACTGGGCAGGGAGTCAGAGCGTAGTCTGGCGGATGCCAGCCCCACCACCGCGCATGCGCAGACTAGCACTACCTCTTTGCTAGATTATTGGCAGAGAGTTCACACATGTCTTTTTGTGCTGAAGCTTTTCTTTATCTTAAACTAGTTTAAGTGGTGTTGTTTGGTGTGATAGTCACTTTTTTGGATGGCGGGAAGTATCAATTCGCCAAAGGAGGACTTAGGACCTTTAAATCAGGTGACTTCTAGTAAAATTAGCGAGTTTTCTTCCCGGTGTATTGTGTTTCCGGGACTCGCGTTTACCGTGATAAGCGCCTTAGTTAGTTGGTTTAGGTCAACTCGGTGCTACCTAGGACTAATTTCTCTTTCTGTTTCTGTCCACAGGTCTGTATGACGCTAGGTTGTGATGTCACAGTTGCAGAGAGTTAGTTTTCTCTCCACCATGGTTCCATTTCCTACTAACACTGTTAGGTTATCTAACCAAATGAAAAATATGTCCAGTGAGTTGGAGGCCTAGTATAAAGGTCTTCTCACTTTGCCCTCTTGATCCAATTCCTTCCCCATGAGGTGGAGAGAGTTAAGAGGCGTGCAGATGGTGGAGTTCTCCGGTTCGTCACGTTGGATGGTTTGTCTATACAAAGTCTCAGGTATCTAGTTATTGATAATGTGGTGATGTTAATTATTGTAAACAAACAAAGGGAGATAATTAACATTTTTGCCAGAAAAGAGTTATCTATATGTATCTGATGGTTGTGTAGTCGACTTATCCATTCAGCATACAATTCGTCCTTGCACTTGGATGTTTTGTTGGGATCGAATTTTTCCTGTCACGGGATTAATGACGTCATAATCAGCCTGGCTATGTGTTTATCAGCTATTCAAGCGCTATGCTGTTTCTGATGTATATTGATCTTTATGATCGTTTTCCTTCTCTTTGAGTTGGATTGAGTTTCTAAGCTTAACTAGTTGCTCATACTCCTTGTCCTTTGCCCTGTTTCAGGGACCGGGTTGCGCGTCCTGTGGTCGTTTTATTCATGTAAAGTTCTGGCCGCATCTGTGCTCTCAATGTAGCCCTTGTGGTCCATTGGTTAATTGTGACATATGTAAGCACTGGGGGGGGGCGAGTTAATGTCCGAATTCTTGTGCTGCTTACAGGCGACGGACAAGGTGGTAGAGGAGGAGAAGAAGAAGCGGAAACGAGAGGTTGTAAGTAGGAAGGGTAAGGGGAAGGTCTCGTCCGCGGTGGATATGGAGGCCTTCCGGACCGAGATGTTGGGAGAGATGAAGAGGACAATAAAGGATTTGGTTCCAGGGTTGCTTCGTGGCATGCTTCCTGGACCAAATCCTTTACTGTCCTCATCATCGGCTTCGGAGCAGGTAATCCCCGCCTCTGGATCGATTTTCCTTAGTCCGCTTCCGTTGTTCGACGATTCAGAGGTGGCCCCATTAGAGGGGGCGTTCCACGGCCCTGGCAGCAGGCTTATTGCCGCGCCGATAGGGGACCGTGGACGGTTGTCGCTGGAACCCGCGGGCTGCTTATCAGTCCAGGGGTATCCGCACGCCGCGGTGGCCAGTACCTCCTATGGCACCGTTCCTGGTCAGCCCGGGTTAGCTCTCTTTGCTGACCCGGGGTCTAATCTTTCTGACCAGGGTAATGAGGATTACCTGCTAGGGTCGCCGTCTGACGACGTGGACATGGATGAAGACGTTTGTGCACCCCTCGCGGGGAATACAGGCGCCTTATTCCACGGTTTTACTCACCCTGGAGTAAAGTCCGCGGCTCAGGTGGTGGCCCAGGGCGCTGCTGATGGCCAGCGGTACCGCATACCTCGGCTTGCCGAGGGTGTTGCTGGTGCTGGCCGGGCCCGTGGTGAGACTATATATACCCCGCGCTCTGCCACGGTGCCTGCTCCTGGTCAAACCAGTGATATTTTCATGCCGGTGCTGTCAGGCCCGCGTGTTTTCCCTGGCTTGCCAGGTGTATCAGCATACCCGCCGTCAAGCTCTACTGCTTGCGCTCAGGAGGAAGACGAAGGACCCCGTCTTGTAGAGCGCTCGCAGTTAGCCACGGAGGAGGATTGGTATGACGCTTGCCAGTGGTTGGTGAGCGTTAGGCCTGATCTGCCCGTGGAGCAGTCGGCTAGCCAGCGTGTTCACACGCCGTGGTTAGCTGGGAAACCGACTGCTAACGCTATGCCTTCTCTGCCGCTGGCGGAGCATGTCGTTGACATGTTCAAGGCGGCGGAGTCGTCCATTAAGTCGTGTGGACGTCTCGCGAAGGCCCCTCGCGAGGTGGCCAGGCGTTGTCGCATCGTGCCCCTGGATTACCAGCGGTACGGTGTGGTACCCAAGCCCAGCGTGGATGACCGCGCGGCTTTGGGTGAGGATGCGCGGCCAGGCTCCCGTTCTGACACGGGTGTCTTGTGCGCGGACGCGTTGCGTTCGGCGAATACCGCGTTGCGTGATGCGGAGGAGAGTGGGAGGGCTTCGATTGCCGCTCTGTCCCACGTCTCCCAGCTGTTGCAGGGGGTAGTAACGGCATCCGCATCGCGCCAGCCAAGTCCGGTCACTGTCCAGCGAACCATCCAGGATGGTATTAACCTGGCGCTGGACTGTATGACTCGGGCGGTGACCAGGAGTGTCAGGGCAAGACGCACGTTTGCCCTGGACAATCTGTGCCCGTCTCAGGACCTGTACAATAGGCTACTGCGTACGCCTATGACGGGCCCTGGTCTTTTTGGAGGTGAGGGATGTCGCCACCTCCAGGAGACGGTCACCCTGGTGAATAACCAGAGGGCGCTGCGCGAGCAGTTTGATGTGCTGCGTCGTGCTAACGCTCGCGCCGCGGCCCCGCCGTATCGTCCCCTGCAGGCTCGAGGTGGTGCTGGCCAGGTCAGTGGCCAGCCACCGTCGCAGCGTCGGCCTCGGCCGCGTGCGATTCGGCCAGCAGCGAGGGGGGCGCAGGTTCCTCAGGCGCCGTCAGCCAGGCAGCCGCCCGCGCACCGAGGTGCGTGCGGGGCGGGGCGGGGCGCGCGAGGATCTGGGCGTGGTTATCGTTCCTGACAGTACGCTTACCGCGGTAAGAACCACGCCGGTGTGTATGGCGACGGAGACAGTGCCGCTCTTGCATACCTCGTGTCCACCGCGGTCCCTAGGTGGGCCGGTGGGAGGCCGGCTAGCCGGCCACATGCAAGAGTGGGAACGGTTAACTCAGGACCGTTTAGTCTTGCGATGGCTTTCCGTCGGGTATCATCCAGAGTGGGTGACAGGCCCGCCGTCGCGACTGTCTCTGGTGCCAGTCTGGACTCCCATTCCGAGGGATCCAGAGCAAAGGTTGTGTATCGAGGAGGAAATAAATTCCCTCATACAAAAGGGAGCTATTCAGCCGGCACAAAGGTGTCCGGGCTTCTATTCAACCCTGTTCTTAGTAACAAAACGCACCGGAGGGTGGAGACCGATTCTCAACCTCAAGCCATTGAACAAGTTCATCGAGACGCCCAGTTTCAAGATGGAAACGGTGCGCTCGGTGTTGGCGGGGTTGGAGAGGGGGATGTGGACGGCGTCGATAGATTTGAAGGACGCTTATTTCCACATCCCCATCCACGGGAGTTTCTGTCGCTTCCTGAGATTTGCATTCCAGGGCAGACAGTGGGAATTCAGGGTGTTGCCCTTCGGAATTTCCACAGCTCCTCGGGTTTTCACCCGTGTGGTTCTTGCGATCACAGCATACCTCCGCAGGAGAAGCATAGCAGTCCACACGTACATAGACGACTGGCTGTTGAAAGCGCACACCCGGGAAAGTTTGTCCGCCAATCTGGAGATTGTTTTGAAAATTCTCACAGACTTGGGCTGGGTGATCAATTTCCCAAAATCAGAGCTGACTCCATCCCAGAAGTTTGTTTACCTGGGGATGTTCTTCGATCTAGAGACAGGATATGTTTATCCTACTCAGGAGAGAGTTCAAAAACTCATCTCGTTGATTCAGTCAGTGTGCGACAGTCGTCATGTCCTGGCACGGGTTTACTTGAGAATGCTGGGGTTGATGGTTTCGTTGGAACCAGTCATTCCTCAGGCCGCCTTACGCAGGCGGCCGATCCAGTTGTTTCTCATGACACAATGGACCCAGAGTACAGGTTCGCTGGACTCGAATGTGTCAGTGTTGGCGCCTCTGATTCACCACCTGCAATGGTGGTTGAATACAGAGAATCTCTTGCCGGGGGTTTTGCTAACCCCTCCCCACCCTCAGGTGACTGTGTATACAGATGCATCGATGGAGGGCTGGGGAGCTTGCCTGGAAGAATCCACGATATCAGGGCTTTGGAATCTGGAACAGTCAAAGGAACATATAAATCTACTGGAGCTAAGAGCAGTAGTCCTGGGCCTGGAACATTTCTTACAGAAAGTTCAGGGCAAGATTGTTCTTGTTCGTTCAGACAACTCAACAGTTGTGACTTACATAAACCGCCAGGGCGGAACGAAGTCGCCCAGTCTCTGTATGATGACATGGAAACTGCTTTGTTGGTGTCTGGATCACCAGATTACCTTGAAAGCAGTTCATATTCCGGGAAGGTTAAACCTGCTAGCAGACTCATTGAGCCGAAGGATGAGTGTTTTACCCACGGAATGGCAACTAAATCAATGTGTGGCGGATCGTCTGTTCGACCATTGGGGGAAACCCAACATCGATTTGTTCGCAACGAGGAAGAATGCGAAGATGACGACGTACGTCTCTCCGATTCCGGATCCAAGCGCTTTCGCAACAGATGCGTTAGCTATCAGCTGGGGGAGAATGTATGCATACGCATTCCCTCCAGCAATCCTGATTCCAAAAATTCTTCAGAAAATCAGACAAGAGGAATGCCAAGTGCTTCTGATCGCCCCGGATTGGCCAAGCCGATCATGGTATACGGATCTGCTGGACCTTCTGGTCTGCAATCCGGTTCCTCTGCCTCTGATGGACGATATTATCTTCCAGGGCAAGGCCCTTCACAACAATCCGTCAATGTTCAGATTGACTGCGTGGATGTTGTCAAGGAATCTAGAATTAAGGAGGGCTTTTCTGAGCAAGCAGCCATGTTTATGGCCAAAGCCAGGAGGGGGTCAACCTCCAGAGCATATAATTATAAAATCAACAGATTTGCAGAATGGTGCTCAAAAAGATGTATTGATCCAATGGATTCATCTATTCAAGTAGTAGCTGATTTCCTCTGTCACCTCTATGATGCCTATAGCCTCAAGCCTAACTCTATTGCTGGTTATAAGTCAGCATTAATGTCTGTTATTCCTTGCTTGGCTAAGAGGGGAAGTGATGAAGTAAATACATTGAATGTATTAATTAAAGGCATGGGCAATCTAAGACCAAGGAATCCACCTGTGATTCCGTCTTGGAGTTTATCGCTAGTGCTTCAAGTACTAGGTGATAAGCCTTTTGAACCACTTAGTTCCATTTCTATGAAACTATTAACACTGAAGACTGTGTTTTTAATTGCTGCGGCCTCGGCTAGGCGTAGGAGTGAAATTCATGCCTTATCAGCCGAGGATGACCGTTTTGTGGTTTCAGGGGAAGGCCTTAAGCTGCTACCTAGGATTAATTTCTTGGCTAAAAATCAGTCGTTGAAATATCCAGGTCAACCTATTATTTTGCCTGCTTTAACTAGATATGATCCTAATTCTAAAGCATGGTGTCCCGTCCGGGCGCTGCGCCGGTACAAACAACGTACGGCGGCATGGCGCACCGACCAGTCAGCGTTATGGTTGTCATATATTGAACCCCATGGTAGGGCTTCTAAGGACACCATTTCCAGGTGGATTGTGGAATGCATTCAGTTTTGCCATAAATCCGCCACCGGGAAGCAGGTTGACGTGGCCAAGGCTCACAGTGTCCGCGGCGTAGTGACATCCACGGCCCTATTTAATGGGGTCCCTGTGGATGATATTATGTCGGTGGCTCAGTGGCACTGTGAGTCAAGTTTTACAGACCATTATCTCCGTGACACCTCTAATCCTCTCGCCTTGTCGGTTTTGAAAAAATAAATCGGTTTATATTTTTTGAGGAGGTTTTTCCTCATTACTTATATATTTCACAATTAATTTATGGAAACACCCACTTTTTTGGGCCTGCATCAGTCTTTACTAATGGGAAGATGATGTCAGCAGCCATTTTCAACAAGGTCAGTCTTGTTCATGTGTTGTCCGTTGTTGATTGTATTGTCACGATTACCCGTTATTAATATGGTGATGGTTTGTGTATTTGTGTGGTTCATTGTTGAGAGTTACGAAAATGGAGCTTTTTCGTCTCTGTCCTGTAGTACATGGCACTTGTACGTTGAGAGCGTATAGGACATTGAGGTCAGTCGACTCTTCCTCCCAGGAAGGAGGGGGGGGAGCGCATATGACATTCGGTCATCTCTCATACATCGGTGGTGTTATCCGATGGTTAGTCAAATCCTGACTGTTTTTTCTTACAGTTTCAGAAGTTTAAGTGCCTTAAACGCAGAAAAGCGTATAGGGATGAGCTGGTCTTTTGACCTCGCCTCCCTCCCGCCAGATTCACTTTCGAATTCTGGCAATATCAAAAGTATTAGGGAGGTAAGTATACTCTTGAAGTGAAATAAACGAAATCTAGGATTTCTTTTTTCACGAGAGAGTTGATACTTACCTCCCTAGATACGGACCCGGCCTCTCCACCCCACAGAGGCTCGGTCTTCAGGCTCTTAATAGTTGCATGTGTGTCAGCCAATAATCTAGTCAGAGGAAGTGCTAGTCTGCGCATGCGCGGTGGTGGGGCTGGCATCCGCCAGACTACGCTCTGACTCCCTGCCCAGTAGGGGCACCTAACTGTTTTAAATCTGAGTGTTTATTGAGTGAAAGCCAATATTTAGCAATATCAAAAGTATTAGGGAGGTAAGTATCAACTCTCTCGTGAAAAAAGAAATCCTAGATTTCGTTTATTTTGTGCCCAAAATTGGAATACATCTTGGGTACTCCATATGTAAGCTTCCTCCCAAATTTGGAAAATATCCCTCCAGGCATGCCAGTAGAACCAGAGTTATTGAAAAATGTCTTAAGAGTGCCCATTTTGAAAAGAATGCTGCTGAAGGCTGTTGCGCTTTACAATGTAGCTTTTTGAGCCCCAAACATGCCAAAACTTTGCTACATGTACCTCTTGGGGACCCCACGGGCCGCCTTCCACCAAGGTTTGGAGAAGATACCTCAAGTATAACCAGAGTTGTTGAAAGATCTCTTAACACTTGAATCTTTTCACGAACACTTCGATTTTCTCATAGAAAATGTCCATTTGCAGACCAAGAGAAGACTATTTTTGAAAATTTACCCCTGGAATGACTGGCTCCAGACATTTCTGTCGTAAATTTTCAAAAAACGTCTTCTCATGGTCTGCAAATGGGCATTTCTCAAGACCACTGCAGGAGCAGTTTTTGGATGATATGAGTGTTAAAGGGTTAAGAACACTAACATATAATAATAATAATAATAATAATAATAATAAGAAATAACTAACCCTTGAGTCTAATGACACTGGTAATAATAACCCATGCATATAGACAATGATACATGTAAAAATTATATTTTCTTGATTTGCTAAAAATTAGATTTTCCTTACCAATCAGGAACAATAACCCTTTCACAGATAAATTCCTCTTTTCTCATTTTCAACGCTACCATACAGGAAAACTGTTGAATATTTTTAAATTAATTTAACTGGAAGCCGTTGCTGCCTTGGCAGCACCGGCTTCTACATGTAGTCAAATTCATTTCAAAATATTAATCCGAATGAGTCTTGCATAGTAACGAATTTACTTTTTCCAGAATTTGTCGTCGAAGTGGTTAATCCTTTTTAATCTATACATGTCATGTACATTTGTATCAATTTTCTTTAGACATTGTCCATTTGCATGACAAGAAGACTATATTTTTTAATTTACCACTCAAATGAAGATGATCAGTTATTAATATTTACTAATGATAAATTGTTTTTACCAAATTCAATAAAAGAATTCCATGATTTAATCATTTTTATTTACAGTTGATGAGTTTACTCCATCAGTAGTGGAGCCCTCATTCGGTATCGGTCGTATAATGTACTCCTTGTTTGAGCATAGTTTCAAGATCAGGGAAGGCGATGAACAAAGAACGGTATGTATTTGAGATAGACGTTTTGTACATAAACCCTCTAATTGGAAAGATTTCTCAATAGTTTTGATAATATTGCCCAGTGAATGTCCATTGGCAGGGCCTAAAGACAACTATTTTGCAAACTTACCACTGGAATGACGGGGTCAGGTAAATTTTCGAAAATAGCATTGGTCCGCAAATGTACATGTACATTTCTCAATACCATGCAGAAGCTGTGATGGAGGGGTTGGGGGACCATAGATTTCAGTAATCTCTGACCATCATTGTTGTGTTAAGAGTCCACTGAGCTGTTTTAATAATTACTTACATGTAGATGTATTATGTTCCAGCATGCAGTTTCTAGCTATATTATATAATGTCTTATTTGATTGTTTCTTTCAGTATCTGAGTGTTCCACCCATCATTGCTCCATACAAATGCTCTGTCTTGCCGCTCAGTAATAATCAAGAGTTCCAGCCATTCATATCCAGTCTGTGTAAGTATATCTGAGATACATATATCTCTCCACAGGAAAACAGCATTGTGTGTCACCATCCCTCCCTTCCTCCCTCACTCTCACGGGCGCTCCCTCCCTCCCTCCCTCTCTCTGTTTCTATTAATATAGGAATACATTTGTAGCTATGCCCCACCCATTTCTCGCTAAACTCTGGTATATAAATTTCTAGGTACTTATACAGGTAAGCTGTTGAATATTTTGAAACAAATTTGCAGCTGCCAGTGAAATTTGTTTCAAAATATTCAACACAATGTTTTATTATATTGTAAATTCAGTAAAGATGTACAATTCATACAGTTTTGTGACAGACACATTTATCTATTTTCCTGATGGAGCTGCGTGATTTTGATCATAGCGTCAACTAACATGTGACGTATTTGACATATGACATCAGATTCTTGAGTGACACATCAGATCACTCGATGAACCTAGCAAAATCTGAATTTCAGTTTTGTGAATAAATTTAATCATGCTTTATAAGTTACAATAAATTACAAAAATGGGTACAAAATCTTGTTCCGTAATTTAGCTCACACTACACTGACACACTACTCGAACCTAAAGGTTTCTGGCAGATATCGAGGCGTGCAAATCCCCCCCCCCCAGTTTTGTGAAAGGGAGGTGTTTATGATGTTGCTTTAGTCTGTGTGAGTGGACATGTGCTGGTTTTGTTTTCATTCTAAAATCGCATCCATGTATTTACATATATCTGTATCTAATATGTTGATGAAAATCTTGTTCGTAGCTTGGCATGGGGTTATGGCATATATGAAGAAGATGGTTATTTTTTCGAGCATCCATAAATACGTTTTTCATGACTATGTATGAGTCTGCAGATTTTGTGTTTACACTAGATAACTTTGCTTAGATACACTCATGACAATACATGGAATATGTTGATAAAACTATATGGATTGGTCAATTAACCCTTTAACCCTAAAATTTAAGAAAATTTTAATTTTCTATTTGCAGACCAAGAGAAGATTATTTTTGAAAATTTACCACTGGAATGACGGCTCGGTTATCGAGCCACTCATTGCGGTGATAAATTTTCAAAAATAGTCTTCTCTTGGTCTGCAAATGAACATTTTCTGAGAAAATTTAAATTTTCTTATAAAGATATGTACACCTTTCTCATAAATGTGCCCATGCATACGTATTGCCAGCAAGCAAGTCCACCTCTGTACGCCATGCGTGGGTAATTTTTTCGAGTATTTCAAAATAACAGAATTGCTGTTTTAATTTCTAAATATTAAATGGTCTGGTACATATAGATTCATCTTGTATCTAATTATGGTTGAAAGAGTTAATCTTGTAATGGTCATAGCTTTGAATGTTCGTAATTATACATGTACTATTCTATCAAATACCGGGAGCTACAGGATAATGGAGGAATCTGATCTGTCACTCTGATGTCATCATCAAGTACAGTGTATAACAAAATATGTATCTATCAAAAGGTCAGTCATGAAAGTGTATGAATATGGTTTTGATGAATTTACAATTTAATATGCATTCTGTTGAATATTTTGAAACTAATTTGTAGGGCTGTGCGATATACACGTACCGATACCATATTAAAAACTGATACCACGCACTGACGTTTAAAAAAAATGCTTTTAAAATATAAATATTTGAAGACTGAATATGAACATATTTTCGGTCTTTCATATCATCATTTTAAAAAATGAAAGATACTGACTAGCGACAATTGTGTAAAGCACTATGAGTAATGATTGATGCATAAGACATGTTTTTCCCGGATGTATCACTATCATTTAGGCCGTTTCTGCTGAACATTCCCCTTTTTTCATTGGCTAGCACACCAAACTTTATCCAATCACTATATATGAAGAATAATTTTTCTTCCTACAAACGAACATTGTTTATCTAATCACATCATGGCTGTTTCTTTGTGATCTTTGCCGAAATGAATGATTATACACAGATGACGTTAAATATCTACACAAGTTTGACTGTTGAAAGCGGGAATATCGTTTTTGGCCCATCGTGTCCAAAGCAAACTCTTCGACTATGGTACATTGTGTAGCATGTGAATTTAATAGACTAATAATAACAACTGAGCTACGCGATTGATCTATTCAGAAAAGAATTCTGGCATATATTGTTTGAACTATTCGCGGAGGAGTTTACTTGAAGATGCACATCCATAGTCTCGCGAGATCTCAAATGCCAGCGTGAGAGAGAAAGTTAACTGATCGATCCCAACTTCCTTGTATGAGACTTGGATCGGGTCTAAAGTACAGTATTCGGTCACCGTCACACAATAATAATATATAGCAATTTCCCCGTTCTGAGTCAACACTGCAGGCTGTGAGTTGCAGGCGAGTACTCCAGGGCTCGAAAAATCCACGTTCCTGCAGCCCGGGACAACCAAATTTTCAAGTAGGGCAATTTAATCTTTCTTCAATGTAACATTGGGAGGGCAAGTAAAAATATTCAGAAAAACCTTGTGGGCAACCATCAGGAAAAATGAAATTTTCAAGCCCTATACACACTCTAAGTACCGGAATTGAATCTTAAATTCCTAATATCACATGATTTGTAAATTTTTTCACGACGACAACATGAAATGTCAAATTTTAGATTAATTTTGATTTATTAAGCGATTGTTATTAGAGGATACCTAATATTTAGGTGGTTCCAGATAATAAGTTCACTCTCACAACACTCGGTATGGGGATATGTGTAAGCATATGTGTAAGGTGGCAAGAATTTGTACCGGAAAATGGTGTCCTATTTTCGAGTTATTGATGATCTACTTTTAAGCATTTTAGAGAATAGATTTCAACTTTTCTTAACATATCTAAGAGAAGTCGGCCATAAAACCGATATTCGGTTAAAACCAATATGAAAACTTGTACCAAAATCGATATGGCTGTAAGCCAAACCGAGCAGCCCTAGTAATCTGACTGGGAGTTGTTGCTGCTTAGTCAAATTAGCTTCAAATATTCAACACAGCTTACAAGTACATACCTGTATAATTACCGTGAAATTGGGATTCTGGGAATAAAGGGTTCAAAGTACATGTACATGTACCTATATAAATCAAGTCCAACACACATAAAAAGTGGATGGACCATAACTAACATAGGCATGGCATAGCTGCAATGTAAAAATGAATTGTTATTATAGTATTGTGATAAAATACTTTTATGGTAAGCTTGGGGCCAGGTGTTAATTAACCCCTCCCCTAAAGTGAGGTTTTGCAGCGAGGTGGTAAAATTAAGATAAATACTATAACCAAACTTTTAATCCTTTAATAGTCAAGCGTGCCAAAACTGGTCTGTGCCGTGGTCTTGAACAATGTTGATTTGTAGACTAAGAGAAGACTACATGTACATGTATTTTTGAAAATTTACAACTGGAATGCCTGGCTCGATAACTGAGCCAGTCATCCCACTAGTAAATTTCCAAAAGTCATCTCTTGGCTTGCAAATCTTGACCACTTAACGCTTAATGACCTAGGAAATGTGTGATGCAATAATAACCAATTTTATTCATTTGAATCCTTTAATGGCCAAGTTCACCAAAGACCGTCCTCTGCAGTGATCTTGAGGAATGTCCATTTGCAGGCCAAGAGTTCTGGGACTGTTTTTGAAAATTTACCACTAGAGTACTTGGCTAGATAACAGAGCCAGTCATTCCAGGCGTGAATTTTGACAAATGTTTTTTCTCTTGACAAATGGTCATTCAATATGCAAAAATGGGGGTGAATGGGTTTGGGTTGTGTGGATGTGTGGAATTAACCGCCCACTAAGAAACAGGTTAGAGAAAATACAGAAGACTATGGTTGAATTTGGTTTCATTATCGGGGTACTCCGATCGGAAGTATCACACGGTTGGTTTACATGTACCTATCTACACATGAGCACACTTTTACTCTCGCTTGAAGCAGGAGTAATCGAGTAGAATTTGTACCACATGATACGAATTTGTATCACGTGATAGATACGAATTTGCACCACGTGATACCGTTATCTGATTATACTCTCGAGCATTCGGATATTGAGGATACATGTACCTCGGTAACATGTCCGAACTTTAGGTATGCATGTACTACAGGTACTGCTAAAACTGAACTGAGCTTTATCATAGAATGTGTACTGTAGACTCACCGCATACAGCAGTAATCTGAGTGGATAAATGAGAAATGTCCATTTGCAGACCAAAATCACACTATCTTTGAAAATTTACCACTGATATGACTGGCTCGATAACCGAACCAGTCATTCCAGGGATAAATAAAAAAAAGGAATGTTCTCTTAGTCTACAAATGGACATTTTCTGTGAGAAAATCTGAATATTTTTATTAGTGTTGAGTAATGTCAGTTGGATAAAGCGTAATGGTTGAGTGACACTTCGCCTGTGGTGTGATCGATCGATCTCTGAACTCCCTGACTATCAATTTCCAGAAAACTATACAGGTAAGCTGTTGGACATTTTGAAACTAATTTGTCAAATTAGTTTCAAAATATTCAACAGCATGTTTATTAAATAGTAAAGACAATATACAGCAAGGACACTATGAGACTTAATAATGACATAAATTTTCAAATCTCACATTCTGATTGTGATTGGTCTGTTTTCTACTTTATGACTGTAAACTTACATGTATACAAGGTACACTTTTGTGAAATTAGCTCCAGAACTATAAATATTGCAAATACATGTAGCATAAGATCTGTCAAGATCTACAGTACAGCATTGTCTTCCAATCCAATTATGTTGAAATTAGTCAATACTCGGCTTACATCATGTTCAGATTTGTACTAACTAACATGTTTCTGTTTTTGTTATAGAAATGTGTTAACTTATTTATGACCTGTACAGGGTATGAAATAACGGTCGGACATCGGTCATGTCCGATCAAATCCGGATGGGTAAAAAAATTTTACTGAACATGAATTTTGGGGAAAACTTGCAAATTTTGGAAAAAGAGAACAAGTGAACAATGTTGGTATCACACTCAAATACGATAGATTGATCGAGCGCGCGTTTGTGCGTCATTTGCACATTTCTAAGTGAAAACGATATTCATCTTGGTTACCAGTATTCGTGATCTGTCAAAACGCGTCATACCGGCAAATTCATCCTAGAGGGTGGTCTTACAATAGCTAATTGTCCCGGGAATAGTGTAAACCTTTTATACTGGCGAATTTTCTGATTTCTAGTGAGGGATATAGACCATGAGTGACTTGAAAATTAAGTCATACGGCGAATAAATGACAGATAAAATTGCATAGAACATCTGATAAATGATACCACTCAAAATTATGTTATTTCACTAGTCTGAAAATGATCGAGTCGATGCAAAATTAGCAATGGCGGATCTACAAAATCGGCCACTGCGCACGAGTTAGTGATGTGTTCTTACACACCTTCTGTCATGAGAAGAGAATTTGGTCTCGCAATTTCATTGGTTGTTGGACATAATTATATCTAGAAAATCCAATGACATTACGTGAGAGATTTTCACAGAAGTTTGAGACGCGTTCTTTCACGCCTTCGATACTGAAGAAGCTAATTCTTCCTCGCGATTTCCTTGGTAGCTGTATATAGAAAACCAATGAAATAGCGGGCGAGTTTTCTCACAATAGAAGTGAAGAAAGCAAGTTCATAAATAATCGCACTGTAGAAGACACTTGACAACACGCGCGTTACCATTATATTCGCGTTCTACAATTAACCATTTAATGGTCAAATTTGTCTAAAAATTTTAATTAAAAATAGTTAATGGCCATTTGCAGGTCAAGAGATTATTTTTGAAAATTTACCATGGGAATGACTGTCTCAGTTACTGAATAAGCCATTTCAATGGAAAATTTCAAAAATAATCTCTTGACCTGCAAGTGAACATTTATCAGGAAAACTATCACAAGCCTTTTTTGACTAATGTTTTCTAAAGTGAAAATTGTTTAAAATTTAATTGTACATGACTGTGACAGCAGTTGATGTGTTGCTAAAATGGCATCTGAGCGAAAAGTGCCCAAAGGGGCAACCCTTTCTAAATGGAGGACCGAGTATAAGTGGTTAAGTCCTCATTTTCTGGGTCCTACAGTTGACTATGAAATTGTTCTATCTTTATGCATTTTCTCCTGAAAATGTCTTAGTCTATTTGACTTTTTCAGGACAAAATGGGTAAAAATTAGAACAATTTCACAGCCAACCGAAAACCTATATTTTTCTCCAGAAATGTAGGAGATGGCCTCTGAGAGCATCTAGATTTTAAAATTTTCCGGGGGAGGACCCCCGGACCCCCCCATCAGGTTAGTCAACTTCCGCTTTTTTGTCAGATCAAATTGACTCTCCTTATTTCAGACCCTGCCTGTAGTGTATTATATTTTCTTCCCACAGCCCAAGCATTGACAAGAAATGACATCTCTCATAAAGTGGATAGCAGTGGTGGCTCTATTGGCCGACGCTATGCCAGAACTGACCAGATCGCGATTCCGTTTGGTATAACTGTGGATTTTGATACACTGAAAGAACCGCACACGGCCACTCTCAGGGAAAGAGACTCGATGAAACAGATTCGAGCCAAGGTGTGTACATATATGAGATGGGGAGAAATAAGAAAGAGCATGATTCAGATACTAAGTGATATTCACAGAGAAAGAAATAGAGAGAGAGCAAAGGTAGATAGATGAATGGATGGAGGGAGGGAAGTATGGAAGGGAGGGAGAGTCATGTGTGTGCTTGCATGCACATGCGCGCACACAGAAAGTTAGAAAGACAGCCATGCAGAAAGACCAGCAGACAGAGAGAGCGCCAGAAAGGTGGGGTGGGGAAGGAGAGAAAAACAAAAGAAATGGTGCCCGCTAGAGAGACAGATAGCGCCAGAGGTGGGGGTGGGGGGCCGGTGCTGCGGCATGAAAGGCGAGAGAAAATATTGAACGAGCGAAAGTACGTGTGTTCCAGCAAAAATATACATGAGTTACTCTGCTTCTTAGCCTGTTAGCTTTTTAACCATTTTATAGTTCAGCCGGCCATAACCCGCCTCTGCAGTGCTCTTGAGGAATGACCATTTGCAGGTCAAGATAAGACATTTTTTTAATAATTTATCACTGGAATGACTTGCTCGATAATCGATTCAGTCATTACGGTGACAAATTTCAAGTTTTATTGAATTTTCCTGAAAAATCTTGACCATTAAAAGGTAATTTATAAAGTCTGACAAAAAGTATTTGAAGTGGTTTGAGAAATGTCTATTTCTTGACTAAGAAAAAGACAATTTTCCCAGATTTTCCAGTGTAATGACTAGGTCCTTAATGGAGGCAGTCATTCTAGCGTTATGTGTTCTAAAAATAGTTTTTTCATGGCCTACAAATGAACATTCAGTCAGTCGTTCCAGTGGTAAATTTTCAAAAATTGTTTTCTCTTGGTTTGTAAATTGACATGTCCCAAGATGACTCCACAAGCCGTTTTTGTCCACCTTGAGTGTGATCCTTTACCACTCGGATGTCAATATTCTATCTTTTACTGTGTCAGTAGACGAGAAACTGGTGTACATTTTTCAAAATTTTTGCTGGATGATGTTGCTGTCTACGACAGCACCATCTTCCACCAAATGTGTAGAAAAAAGAACACCATTTCATCTTTTAATTTAATTTGAAAATTAAAAGCTTTGACATCAGAGTGGTAAGTGTTAAAGGGGTAAAGAATTATTCAGACACGCAACCCTATTACTACTACAATACCGTCATGTACCGCCCACAACTCATACTGCCAACTACCATATACCGCCAACACACGCCCAACACCGCCAAATCCCACCTATGTCACATGACCACTGGACACCAACCATGCCCATATATAGTCAATCACATGACTAAATCCGGGCACCCCACCAAAAAGTATAAAATGAGCGAACAATTGCAGCTCAGATCATGAGGAGGCAGTAGCTCAGGTGGTAACGAGCAGAGCTGTGAACCAATCAGGGACTCGATAGACGCCAACCAAACCAATAACTTCTAGCTCTGCTCAGATCATTCAGAGTTTTGGACCTGACAGAGACAGACCAAGCGGCAGGCTTTTATTCAGTTTTTAGATGCATTGTTATTATCATCACCTATTACTGCTGTGTTTCAGATTGATGAATTGCCTACTATAGTCCGTGATTTGGCACTCAGCAAGCGTACGTGGGACGATGTTCTAGCAAACTACCCCATCTTTGAGCAACAGGAGTCCACAAAATGAGATAATTGATTCAGTTACGCAAACTCAACGTATTTATTTATATATTACATCGATGATGCCATTTGATGTAATCCTGTTTGGATTTATCATTGAATCAGGTCTTTCATACATGTATGTGCAAATTGCAATAGCTTGACTTCTCCGTGCTATGTATATCTACTGTAGATACAGGTATCTAATGGTATATGTGGTATGAAAAATAATCAAAATTGTTAATAAATTTTAAATGATTTTTTTTGTTTGAGTGTTGTTTAATTCCAATAATTTAATGAGGATATCCTTATTGTATTTACGCTGATATTTGACATTGCACGCACATGCACACATGCCTTGATGGATGTAAAATTGAGCAAGTCCATTTGTCCAGATATGTGCTGGCTGCAGGGGTCAAAACGCTTGGCTGTCTACCTGTTACTGACAGGTGGATTTTGTTGGTAACAGTCATAAAGAAAATCTACCTGTCACTGTCACTCACGTGTGACAGGTAAAGGTTTGACTGATTAAATATGTACTAAATTTCATCCATGAAATAGACATCAATTGCTGGGCTCTAAATCAGTAATGTTAGAATGAATTGTTCACTCTATTTACCCGTTCAACGATGAAACCTTGCTATCTCAAATTAAGGAGACAAAATGGATATCTGTTAAAGGTGCATATTCACAGCAGAATGGCTGAAAATAAGATTGTCAAAGTTGTATACTTTTAGATAGTTAAATTGTGGGGCTAGATGGAATGAAACGAAATAAATCTTAACATATTATGATTCCATCACATATAAATTAATAAAAAAATTTAAGTTGTGAAATTGAATTAGAAACATGAGTCCCTAATTCAACATCGCAATTCAAAAAATTATAATAATTTGTATGGAATAAAATCCTCATATGTTAAGATTTATTTAGCAGGATTACATTGAGGTACACAGATTAGGCCTCTAAAAGTATACAATTTATCTTGTTATGCCTGTGGGCATATGTTGATTTTCACTAAAACTGTTGTTTCTCATGAATTGAAATTCTTGTCTGGTGCCTTGCAGCACGGAGACAGTTAAACCTTGAAATTAGTGTCTCGCTTTCAAGATGACCAAACAGGAATGCTTTTGAATATTTTGAAACTAATTCAACTGGAATCTATGACACCAACAACTCTTGAGTAAAATTAGGCTCAAAATATTATACCAGAATTCTCTATACATCATATAATGAATTTGTCGTCCAGGTTGGGTTTAAAGGTTAATTTGTCAGTTGAGGCCAATGCACAGAGGCTGACAGAATTGGCCAGAAACAAATATAAGTGAGGACCATACAGGCAGATTGGACCTTTCCAATTTTAGCTATGCCATGCCCATCTCTAGCTAAGCTCCAACCACACCTCGCTCATGTTGGGATCGATCGATCCCTGAACTCCCTGACAATCAATTTCCGGGAAACTACAGGTAAGCTGATGAATGTTTTGAAACTAATTTAACAGGGTGCTGTGGCTACGTCCGTGCAAATTAGTTTCAAAATATTCAACATCCCCATCAGCATTGCCTCGGTCATCAACATCGAGACAAACTTATTTAAACGGAAGGTTAGAGGCCACAGAAATCTACAAACATCAACCAATCATGAACCGAGATGAGGGCTACCGTATAACAGCGGTCTACCAGTCCATGCTGTCACGTGACTCCACAAGAACTGACCAGAGTGACGTTGCCAGCGACCGTCAGTTAGTGCGAAGAAGTGACCGAGATGGTCATGAAAGCTACACTCAAACAATTTCTACATCCCGGAGAGTTAACTAATAGTTTTGTATTATTCAACAGCATGTTTATTAAATAGTAAAGTCATATAATTCATACAACAATGCCGTTCCTACCTTCAACTAAGTGGTCGTGATGTACTTATCTATGTCATACATGACATCATTCTTTATGACATCATTTTACACATCACATACTTGATTATGACATCATATGATGGATAGACTCGAAAGCTCCATTAACCCCTTCAATGACAAATCCCTGAAAAAGTTAATTCTGTATGATTTATAGCATACGTTGAATATTTTGAAACTAATATGGCTGGTGGAAATCATTGCAATGGCTTCCAGTCATTAATTTCAAAATATTCAGCAACTTTCCTGTTCATTTGGCCTAAGATTGAGATACAGGGAATTTATTGTCAAAAGTGTTAATCAACAACATGCTCGAGCACAGGCTGTAATTAGGGCCCCACACATTCCACCCCACCACCACCCACCCACCACCCCCATTTAGATTTTGGAGAACTCCGGTTTCAAATCGATTCCAACACATTTAAACATGGGCAGAGTTTAGCTAGAAATGGGTGGTGCATAGCTAGAAATGGGTGGTGCATAGCGAGAAATTGGTGGGGCATAGCTAGGAATGGGCGGTGCATAGCAAGAAATGGGCGTTGTATAGCTAGAAATAGCGGTGCATAGCTAGAAATTGGAGGTGCATAGCTAGAAATGGGTGGTGCATAGCGAGAAAGGGCGGTGCATAGCTAGAAATGGGTGGTGCATAGCGAGAAAGGGCGGTGCATAGCTAGAAATGGGCGGTGCATAGCTAGAAATGGGCAGTGCATAGCTAGAAATGGGTGGTGCATAGCGAGAAACGGGTGGTGCATAGATAGAAATGGGCGGTGCATAGCTAGAAATGGGCGGTGCATAGATAGAAATGGGTGGTGCATAGCTAGAAACGGGTGGTGCATAGATAGAAATGGGTGGGGCATAGATAGAAATGGGCGGTGCAAAGCTAGAAACGGGTGGTGCATAGATAGAAATGGGTGGTGCATAGCTAGAAATGGGCGGTGCATAGCTAGAAATGAGTGGTGCATAGATAGAAGTGGGCGGTGCATAGATGGAAATGGGTGAGGCATAGCTAGAAATGTGGTGCAAAGCTAGAAATGGGTGGTGCATAGATGGAAATGGGTGAGGCATAGCTAGAAATGGGTGGGGTATAGCTAGAAATGTGGTGCATAGCTAGAAATGGATCCATCTAGTGGGTTATGAACACTACAATGTACCTTTCCAGATATGACGTCATAATCAGCTAAGCTGCGTGTAGGATGATGTCATAATCATTAAGTCATAAATGATTCTATACGGCCCCATCTTTAACTTTTAATAGTTCGACACGTTGTACGAATTGTATGTTTCTACTATGTAATAAACATGCTGTTGAATATTTTAAAATTAATTTCACTGGGCGGGGCGATGTTGCTGCCATAAGGCAGCAACAGCACCCAGTCAAATTAGTTTCAAAATATTCAACAGCTTATACCTGTATAGTTTTCTGGAAATTGATAGTTAGGGAGTTCAGAGATCGATCGATCCCAATACGATCGAGGTGTGGGCGAGGCATAGCTAAAACTGGAACGGTCCATTTTCTATGCTCAGTACCTTCATAAATTGGAAGCGAGATAAATGGAAGAATTTGCCTCTTGAAGAGAAATTATCCGTAAAACCTATCATGGGAGCAGGATTTCATTCGATTCGATAATAGAGTCAGTCATTACAGTGATAAATTCACAAAAGTAATCTGTCGGTTGGCAAATGAACACTTTCTATGAGAAAAATTAAATTTAAATGAAATTATAGGGTGTTAAAGGGTAAATACCTTCACCTATACACACGGGTCTTTTTCAGTTATCCCCCTTAGTTTCGATTACTGCCGTTAGGTGGCAGTTATAGCCACGCTGCCATTATACGCGTGACAATGAAGCGTAGCCTCGCGTAACGTTGTCTATAGTAGCCTACATAGTACAGCGCGCGTAGAGACTGTTACAATGGCGATGCCTATGCTGAATATCAATATTCCAAAAGTACGCAAAATAAACACAGGGAAAGATGACATGAGAGGATGGCCACGTATTATGTATGGGAATATTTGTATGTCGAAAGCAGTTGGTGGGGTGGTGGGTGGGGTGCGGGTGAATGCAATATACGGTAATAGCTGATATTCAATAATATCATTTACTACAGGTGCATCGGAATGGCGGTTAATGTTTTACAATCGTGATAACATAATCAATTTATATTTATAATTCTGTAGTTTGTCCTTAGTAATTGAACCAAGATGCAGTAATGGAGTAATTTTTACACATTAAGTCAAAGCCCACAGCATAGGTCACGCGCAAGCATTGTCCAGCACACCCTGGTAGCCAGATTTCTTTGATTTTCCGGATATCTTCAGATCATCCCCAAAGTTATGGAATCCTAGTGGATGGTCGCGTGTTTTATTGTGTTAAAATTTGAGCAAAATCATACCAGCAGTTTCCATGATAGCCATAGATCCAGAATTTGATCCGATCCGAATCTGGGTTCTTTTATCACGGCCAACGTTTGGTAATCATATTGCTATTCCTTCATTGTGTTAGAATTTGAGCCAAATCGGATCAGAAGTTTTTTAGGCACAGTACCGTACCTGAAGATATGCACGCACGCACACAAGCACCCGATCGCAATATCATCGTCGTCTAAAGGGCAGAGGGTAACATCATATGTTCATACATGGGATTTATCAGTCGTATAATACAGTTTCCTCGATACAGATCAGCGTGTCCATCCATATGCACTTCCCTTCATCACCCACATGTTAATCAACCCAATCAATCCAGAAATCCGCCGTTTTCCAGGTGAGGTACTCTGCTGTATTGTGTGGGCTTATAATTGCCGAATGTCTGACTTCCGTTTCTTAAGTTTGCCGGTCTTTGAATGAATGTCTCCGCACAATCAATGATACAGGTTGTACGTGGATAGTTCTCTCGAAATGGTTCAGGACAACACGCTCTAATTGCTTCTCTGGGAAGCCAGATTATTAACCCCTTTAATTGCTCTACAAAAATGGGAAGCTATGAAGTGAATATTTTATTAGCTAAGCTTTTAGACATTCAAAAACGACGAGCCAGGTCATCAAATATTAAATGAAGTTTCGGGCACATTAATACCAGCAAAAATTGATCTGTGCTGTTATGAAATGTGAATATATTAAATGGTGTGATGACGGACTAGAGTGAAAAATACCAGTTTTGTCACACCTGTATGGCCTACAATAATACATCGCTATCAGTAGCGAGGTGTTTCTGAGCCGACATTGTTCCTCCATCAAATTCACATTGACATCCTTTTTCTGCTTTTGGTATTTTCAGGGTTTAAGTAAATGTACAATCTGTCAATGGTTTTCCGTAGGCATGGCCATTTGTACAAAAATCAGATTCCTGCCATTGTGTACCTATCCCATCATACTGGATGGATTCATTGTTTTTGCTGTGTCTGCCTCATTAGTATATACACCATGATTAAAGTCTGTCTCTGAAAAATCAGTTATATCATCAGAATTTATTTCAGCGCCGTCATTAGGGGCCGCGGATCTCTCAGGTGTTGAGATTTTTTAAAAAGACATTGAAGGTTTTTTCCTCACCACTACATCGACCTGACGTTACACATCTTACGTAACCTTATTTTAATTTCGGATATTGGTTTCTCTCGGATGGTTTGTCATCCAAGAAAATGTTCTGAACACACATATACCTGTTTTGGTAAGACTTGTCTATTAATAGCTTTAGTCCGCGCTAGTCTGCTCGGTTCATCTGATGGCATAACGTGGATTTTTTAAGGGATTAATACACTCAAGCCCTTCTTACATATATTTAGTTTTCTGCCATTATTTGTGCACCAGTTGGCCGCTCATGAATATTCCACCACCTTGTCTGTATGTTACGTTGATATCCATTGTCCCCGAGTTTCAGATCTCTGCAGATTCTTACGCTTATAATAACGATAACGCTATAATGCCGATAAGCGCACACGTACACGTCTTAAGCGTTTTTCACTTGCGTAATGGCGGGCTATTACGTCATTAGCCAATGGCGGCGCTGGTGTAAATCTAGGTCACGTCTCGATGAACGCGTGATTGACTTGAACTTAACAGACTGTCATTCCAAGGCTTAACCACATCAATGGTATGCCATTCACGAATATACACAGAAAAGTCCTGAAAATCTTATCCCTGCAATGCTTACAGTTAGAGAGAATCGTTTGATACTTGACGGGAGGACTGTACCCCACCAAAGATGTACCTAATGTTACACATATTTTCATCAATCCGACTTGTCCATTCATAGGTATGTCCATCTGTAGGTATGGCCCGAAAATCTGATTTACTCATGGCGGGTGGGGTGGGGAGGGGTGGGTTGGGTATTTCACTTGTTTATTTATAAACTGTACTGTACATCGCACTTACTGGACTTAACCCTTAACACTCTGATGTCAATTTTCTATCTTTCACTGTGCCAATAGCTCAGGAACCTGTGTACATCTGTCAACAATTTTAGTGGACGATGTTGCTGTCTACGACAGCAACATCTACCAAATTTGTTGAAAAATGAACACCAGCTCATCTTTTAATTTTATTTGAAAATCTGAAATTTCGAATCGAAGATTAGTAAGGGTTACATCCTATAATGTACAGAATAAAATATAATTAATACATATTTGTGATCGTGTGTAAATAATAACATTATGTAAATTGCATCAAGAAGTATGAATAAATAGTTAATAAATGTCAAATATGTAAAAGTGTAAATATTTCTACGCCGTATATTTACATACATTTTTAAATATTAATCTTTTGATACCTTTTTTAAATATCATAAGCATGCACTAGAATCGATTTACCGGTAGTCACCAAATAAAATCTAGATATAAAATAAAGATTCAGTGAATACGCGCGCAGGTAATAAATCTAAGTTTGTAATGTAATTAATTTATTGAAATTCTCGTAACGCTTTAACAATCATATCAGCCGAAAACGGCTTCTGCAGTTGTCTTGAGAAATGTCCAGTTGCAGACCAAGAGAAAACTATTTTTGAAAATTTACCACTGGAATGACTGGCTCGATAATCGAGCCAGTCATTCCAGTGGTAGCATTTTTAAAATAGTCTTCTCTTGGTCTGCAAATAGACGTTTTCTATGAGAAAATAGAAAATTCGAGAGTCAAAGGATTGGAAGCTGTGCTTTGCCACTGTTGAGCTTATCTGGTCAGGATGGCCATGTGAACTTACGCTATAGCGACACTCCGGTGTCCGTCCGTCCGTCATCTCTAAAATGTATCTCCTAAACCAATTGGAAGATTTTAAACAAATTTGGATGGAAGGATTCGATGGTGATTGACTTCAGAGCTTCTATTCAGAATTTTGATCGGCCCAATTATCCGGCGGCCATCTTGGATTTTCCGGAATCTTTTAATTTAATGTCATTAATGGTCCGATTTCAAGAAAACGTGATGGAATGATACTGTGGTGGTAGGCTTCAATACATCTAGTGGGAATTTTGATTGGTCAATATTATCTGTGGCCATTTGCGGGGGTTTTCCGAAAACTTTAAGAAAATCCTTTAAAATAGGCCCCAGTCAAATTAAGTTAAAAATATTCAACAGAATATTCCTTACATCAATCAAATCTGTTGATTATTTTGAAACTAATTTGACGGAGTGCTGTTGCTGCCTAAGAAAAATGAACCAGTTTCTGTGCTATTGAGTGACTATTAACACCGTAAAAGATAGATTATTGGCATCAGAGTGATAAGCCGTTAAACGTCTAATAGTCCCTTGTACGAATTGTATGTCTTTACTATGTAATAAGCATGCTATTGAATATTTTGAAACTAATATGACTGGGCCCAGTAAAATTAGTTTCAAAATATTCAACAGCTTACCTGTATAGTTTTCTGGAAAGTGTTAGTTTGGGAGTTCAGGGATCGATCGACACCAACATGGGCTAAGTGTGGGTGGAGCTTAGCTAAAGATGGGAGGGTCATGGCTAAAACTGTATTACTTCATTATATCAGGATTCATTGCGAACCTTGAAAGTGCTTGAATTCGGAATTTGTTTTTCAAGGCACTCAAAGTTTTCTCAAATTAAATGTCCATTTGCAGACGAAGAGAATACCATTTTTGAAAAATTACCACTGGAATGACTGATTCTGTTATCGAGCTAGTTATTCCAGTGGTAAATTTCCAAAAATAGTATTCTCTTTGTTTGCAAATGGACACGACGCGAGACCCGCTGCAGACGCCGTTTTTGGCTGATATGAGTGTTAAACGGTTTTAATGGTCAAGATTTGTCAAGAAATTAAAAATATTTGCTTTGTAAATATTTATTTCTAGGCTAAGAAGACAATTTCAAAAGTTTACAACTGCAATGGCTGGCTCGACTTTGGATACCATCATTCCAATGGTAAATTTGATTAAAAGTTGTGTTCTCTTGGCCTGAAAGTCGGCATTCCTCATTGCATAGGCCAGTTTTGACTGGCTTGACTATCAGATCATTAAAGAAACTCTGCGACAATGAAAAAATGTCTAACGTCTGTGACAAGGATAAAATGTCTAACGTCTGTGACAGGGGTAAAATGTCTAACGTCTGTGACAAGGGTAAAATGTCTAACGTCTGTGACAAGGGTAAAATGTCTAACGTCTGTGACAAGGGTAAAATGTCTAACGTCTGTGACAAGGGTAAAATGTGTAAAGTCTATGGTAAGCGTAAATGTGTAAAGTCTATGGTAAGCGTAAAATGTTTAAAGTCTATGGTAAGCGTAAAATGTGTAAAGTCTATGGTAAGTGTAAAATGTGTAAAGTCTGTGGCAAATGTAAAATGTGTAAAGTCTATGGTAAGCGTAAAATGTTTAAAGTCTATGGTAAGCGTAAAATGTGTAAAGTCTGTGGCAAGCGTAAAATGTTTAAAGTCTGTGGCAAGGGTAAAATGTGTAAAGTCTATGGTAAGCGTAAAATGTTTAAAGTCTGTGGCAAATGTAAAATGTTTAAAGTCTGTGGCAAGGGTAAAATGTTTAAAGTCTGTGGCAAGGGTAAAATGTTTAAAGTCTATGGCACGGGTAAAATGTTTAAAGTCTGTGGCAAGGGTAAAATGTTTAAAGTCTGTGGCAAGGGTAAATGTGTAAAGTCTATGGCAAGGGTAAAATGTGTAAAGTCTGTGGCAAGGGTAAAATGTTTAAGTCTGGGACAAGGGTAAAACGTTTAAAAATCTATGTGAAGGGTAAAACATCTATCTAAAGTCTGTGATAGGGGTAGAACGTCTACAGTCTGACGAGGCTAAGACGGCTAAAGTCCTTGACAATGGTATTGGTACCCATTCATATGGTGTCATGATCAAATACGTGACGTATAGGTTGTCATAATCACGACGTCATGAATGACTCGATATAGTCCGGCACGTTGTACGAATTGCATGTCTTTACGATTTACTAAACATTCTGTTTAATATTTTGAAACTAATTTGACTGGACGCTCTTGCTGCCTTAGGTGGAAATTGATAGGCAAGAAGTTCAGGAGCCGATCCATCTCAACACGAACAAGGTATGGAAGGGCATTAACTGGCGATGGCCTGGGCATAGCTAAAAGTTAAAACTGGAAAGGTCAGTAGTAGGCCTATGTTTAAGAAAACACGCCACAAATGACCATCAGTATTTCTCTAATAACTTATTCGTGTAGTCAATGACGTACTGCCTTTGTCGCAACTCGTTCAGTCCTACCACCTGGTTTAAGTTTATATGTAAAATCACCCCAGGGCACCATGTGTCGATTTAGAAATGCTTCTACAAAAATACCTATCGCCATTATTTCACGAAACAGCCAGACGCAGATGAATGTGTGTATACCAAATGGCAAGGATCCATTCTGGAATTGAAATATACATATCAGTTTGTAAGAAAGAATAATAAGAATAATTTGAATAATATAAAGGAATCCAACAAAAATAATAATTGAAATAAATTACATCAAGCATGAGCAATCAGAAATTTGTCTGCCTGCCTGTCTATCTGCCTGCCTGCCAGTCTGTCTGTCTGCCTGCCTGCCTGCCTGCCAGTCTGCATGTCTGCCTGTCTGTCTTTATACCCTACCGGCTGTCTGTCCTACTGTCTGTATGTCTGTCTTCCTGCCATCAACTGTGGCACGTTTTGTCATTTGTTGATGGATTACAACCAAATTCGGCAGAAATGTTCCTTTGGATACCTATTGGAGCTAGGAATCTGACATTGTAACATCTAGAAAACCAGATTTGGCAGATATATTCCATTAGGCAATATCTATTTGATCTATGAAGATGGCGTGGCCATACCTTTAAAAACAGGGTTACGGCCCTTGTTAGATTTGCCAAATTTAGCAGTTATGTTCCTTAAGTGGTAATATCTGTCTACGGTATGTATATGAAGGGGTCACACTCTACAAACCATAGTTATAGCCCTTGTTTAACACATTGAAGCCTATGAGTGTGTAGCCACTCTTGTGTTAAATGAACCCTTTAAAACTTAAGTCGGTCAAAAAAAGGCCGGAGTGGTTTTGACGAATATTTATTTACACGCTGAGGCAATTTCTTTTTTGAAAATTTACCACTGGAATGACTGGCTCGGTAACCGAGCCAGTCATTCCAGTGGTAAATTTTCCAAAATAGTCTTCCCTTGTCCTGTAAATGGACAGTGACTAGGCGACAGTGTTATTATGCAATCGACAAGAGGAGAAGATGTTAGCGCATTAGACATATTACTCAGTGCTTGTGTGCTAACATGTTCAGACCATGTTAGCACATTAGTCATATTAGCAGGTGCTACTGTGCTAAAATAACTAGATCATGTTAGCACTTTAGACATATTATCCAGTGCTACTGTGTTAACATGGTCCGAAAATATTAGCATGTTAGCCGTATTAGCAGGTGCTACTGTGCTAACACGACCAGATCATGTTAGTACGTTAGACATATTAGCCAGTGCTACTGTGCTTATATGGTCAGCCCATGTTAACACGTTAGACATTTTAGCCAGTGCTACTGTGCAAGAGATGAGAGGAGAGCATGTTAGTACATGAGACATGTATATTAGCCAGTGCTACTGCGCTAATATGGTCAGAGCATATTAGCATGTTAGCCATATTAACAGCTGCTACGTTGCTAAATGGACTAGATCATATTTGCACGTTAGACATATTAGCCAGTGCTGCTATACAATCGACAACAGGAGAACATGTTAGCACGTTAGACATTAGCCAGTGATACTGTGCTAGCATGGTCAGATCATGTTAGCATTTTAGACATGTTAGATAGTGCGGTCTAATAGATGGCAATAGATGCAATAGATGGCAGAAGAGCTTGTTAGCACATTAGATATATTAGCCAGGGCTACTATGCTTTAGATGAGAGGAGAGCATGTTAGCACGTTAACCATATTAGCCAGTGTTACTGTGCACTATATGAGAGAAGGAGAGCATGTTAGCAGGTTAGACATATTAGCCAGTGCTACTGTGCACTAGATGAGAGGAGAGCATGATAGCAGGTTAGACATATTAGCCAGTGCTACTGTGCTAACATGGTTAAATCATGTTAGCACGTTAGACATATTAGCCAGTGCTACTGTGCAATATATGGCAGGAGAGCATGTTAGCACGTTAGACATTAGCCGGTGATGCTGTGCTAACATGATCAGATCATGTTAGCACGTTAGACATGTTAGCCAGTGCTACTGTGTAATATTTGGCAGAAGAGCATGTTAGCACATTAGACATATTAGCCAGGGCTACTACGCTTTAGATGCGAGGAGAGCATGTTAGCACGTTAGCTATATTAGGTAGTGCTACTGTGCATTAGATGAGAGGAGAGCAAGTTAGCACGTTAGACATTTTAGCCAATGCTACTGTGCAATAGATGGTAGGAGAGCATGTTAGCACATTAGACATATTAGCCAGTGCTGCTGTGCAATAGATGCGAGGAGAGCATGTTAGCAGGTTAGACATATTAGCCAGTGCTATTGTGCTAACATGGTCAGAGCATATTAGCACGTTAGCCATATTAGCACGGGGCTACAGTGCTAAAATTACTAGATCATGTTAGCACATTAGACACATTATCCAGTGCTACTGTGCAATATATGAGAGGAGGCCATGTTAGCACGTTAGCCATATTAGCCAGTGCTACTGTGCTAACATTACCATATCATGGTAGCATGTTAGACATATTAGCCAGGGATACTGTGCAATAGATGAGAGGAGGGCATGCTAGCACGTTAGCCATGTTAGCCATTACTACTGTGCAATAGTTGAGAGAAGGAAAGCATGTTAGCATGTTAGCCATATTAGCAGATGCTACCGTGCTAACCTGACCAGATCACGTTAGCATGTTAGACATATTAGTCAGTGCTACTATGCAATAAAAAAGAGGAGAAGATGTTAGCGCTTTAGATATATTATCCAGTGTTACTGTGCTAACATGTTCAGACCATGTTAGCACGTTAGTCATATTAGCAGGTGCTACTGTGCTAAAATGACTAGATCATGTTAGCACGTTAGACATATTAGCCAGTGCTACTGTGCTAACATGGTCCGAGTATATTAGCATGTTATCCATATTAGCAGGTGCTATTGTGCTAACAGGACCAGATCATGTTAGCACATTAGACATATTAGCCAGTGCTACTGTGCTAATATGGTCAGAGCATGTTAACGCGTTAGACATATTAGCCAGTGCTACTGTGCAAGAGATGAGAGGAGAGCATGTTAGCACATTAGACATATTAGCCAGTGCTACTGTGCAAGAGATGAGAGGAGAGCATGTTAGCACATTAGACATATTAGCCAGTGCTACTGTGCAAGAGATGAGAGGAGAGCATGTTAGCACATTGGACATATTAGCCAGTGCTACTGCGCTAACATGGTCATAGCATATTAGCCTGTTAGCCATAGTAGCAGCTGCTACTTTGCTAACAGGACTAGATCATATTAGCACGTTAGACATATTAGCCAGTGCTGCTATGCAATCGACAACAGGAGAACATGTTAGCACGTTAGCCATATTAGCTATAACCAGCTGGCTAAATTGGCAATTGTGCCAAATCGTGTGCCACTTTAAGCTGGTAAAATAGGATTTTCCCCCATAGGAAATGTATAGGCCTTTTCCCAAAACCTGCAATTGCGTGCCTCTCTCCCCTCTCCGAAAAATACAAAGACTGACTTCTAGAGCCCGTGGAACGATAACGTTCCAGTGGGGCCGTACGACCATTGCCGCCGAGATTGAACCTCACCGTCTCATCCCAACTATTTGTGTCACCGGTATGACGGTCCATAGCTCAATTTAGGAGTCTAGACATAATAATTAAAATAAAACTATACAAACAATGGTACTCGTTTGTTAGTACGAGAGAGAAAATATATAGTACATAGAACTAAATTGGTGTCTTGTTAGCGTGGATTCGTCAGAGGTACCTCACCGATCCTTATATATCCGCGAGGTATCCCTGCAAGGGAGAATCCTAACGAGGCTACTTATGCAGTTTAATATAAACCATTACACCCCTATCAAAATATTATTATTGCGAGAGGAAAGTGCCTCCCGCGGGCCTCCGTCACAGGAAAATGCCTTCAATACCGAAACGGAGGAAGAGAGTTGGCAAAAAGGGCCACTATCTTGTTCAAACATATGCTAAGTGTGTAGTATCAGTCAACCTAGTGAAATTATAAGTAATGTGATGCACGCTGTATTACGTGAAGATGGGGTGGATAATTTTCGTAGAATTCAACACCGTCATCTTATGTAAGTCCAACATTCTGTATTGGTAGTTGCCACTTTATTTATGCGGTCCTTCTGCTAGATCTTAAACTATCATTTAGTTGCTAGGTTAATGTCCAAGCTTTTGGCCGCAAGTGACAGGGATTTCTACCTATCTTTAATACATGAGCCTGACTGGCGAAGATGCTCGGTTTCCGTATGGTCACGTCACAGAGCATCGTCATCAGAAAGGCAGCGTGTGGACATGTTATGGAGTGACAGCTCCAGAATCATATAACGATCCTGTTACACATCACACCACAACCACATACAACAACACTAGGACAAGTCATAGTTACATAAGCAATTAAAAAGTGCATACAAGTTTATGGTGGGGAGTAAGAGACAGATATCCAACTATAGTGACCTTCCCATGAGGGCGTGGTGGGTTCCAAGACCGCACCCAGTCACTGTACAGAGTTAGATGAAGATCTGCGTCCCATCCGTCACCTGGTGTGTCGGAGGCGGACCATGTGAGATCCGATCCGGGGGACTAACCTTTGCCTGTCATTAGGGTTAGGTTTAAAAATGCCCAGAGATACACTGCTGGCCAGTTTAAAATAAATATAATGTTTTCACAGTGCTTCCTACTTTGGTGGGGTTATCTACGCTAACTAATATCCGAAGATACAAAGGGGATGTATGCGAAATCAACACTGGTTTTCACCGCTCGGAAGCCCCAATAGTTTCCGGAGTCGGATCATGCCAATGTGGCGATAGGAGTTCCAGACAATTAATAAGCCTTGTGGCTGGAGAAGTGTAGGAAGAGACAATCACTCGATATAATAAGAGGCCCTAAGGTAACTGGCCAATTTTACACAATCTAGCCAGTGTGAGGTGTTACTTATCCGCTACATCCGGAAAAGATGCTTACACAAATGACTCCTAAGGAGAGGTTGTCCCTAACTACTTTCAAACCTGTCCTATCGAGCTAGAATAGCCAGCTTTAGTCGATCACATGTCAGGTTCGCACAATGAGAACATGAGCAGTGGCCTCAGTGTAAAATTGATGCTGAGGGAAAGGTGATGCAGATTTATTGTTGCTGTATAGTATAGCCTAGCGTACTGCAGTCCTAGTATTTTTATATAAAATAAACAAAACAAGTAACTAGGGTTGCTACTTCCATATATATCACCAACTATCACCGTATTGACAATAAATCAGGTCATAGGACCTTGCGGTGCTCGTTAGTCATAAGCACACAAATAAGGATCATATATACATTAAAGATATAAATTATAAAATTATAAAATGCGGTCTCAGACGATCGGTCGTTACCTATTAGTCATCAATACCTGTAAAGGAACGAATAAATACAATAATACAAAGATATAGCTAAATGAGTACCTATTAGTCATCGGTACGGCAAAAGTTCATAAATCACTGTAGATGCCGCATCACAGATGAGGAACTTGAGATGCACGATTTTGGAGTTGCTGGTAAATTCTCGGACGCGAACTGTTGATGAGGCTCAATCTCAAGGATGGTTAAGAAGAACGATCGTAGTTGCGGATGTCCACTAGATAGACATAATAGCTTGTACAAATAATTTAAGCAGATTATTAAAAAGTTCCGTACTGTATCGGAAGTTTGAAAGCTGCCCGTAACATGAAGAAAGTTAATTTTCATACACGACATGCTGCACAGAAATTTGATTACCACTTTTCAGTGCAGTTCGCCAGTTCTGACGAGTTGTCCACCAAGATTCACCACTTATTCTACATACTGGAGAGGCTACATTTGGGCCGCGAGGCCAATCCGCAGGAAGGCTCCGCTAAGGTGTTGGAAGTGAGTGACTTAGTTGCCCCAGGATCGCTGTCCGAGGGCTTACAAAGACTGAGATGCGGATGTTGCGATTGTGGGCCGGAGATTTAAGAACTGAAATCCGAGAGGCACTACTGCAGTTGCAGGTAACCTTCAGTCAGTAAGCAGTTGCCCATGTCTTGCTCTGCTCTGGCCACACAACCTACCACTTGCTCTCTTTCGTTGAAGTGTGGTCTCAATTCTTGGTTCTGCGCACCTTTTATAATACTCGTGACGTCATGGGCAGAGCACTCAGCTAATCAGAGACTGATCTGTAGCCAATCAGCGTGCAGCTAGAAAGGGCGAGGACGCATCACATGATGGACGTACCAGGAACGACGAGAAAAGTGTAATTTAAAGAAATAACGTGCACCAACCCGGTACACTTTAATATGCATTCCCTCCCAACGCGTCCATACTTTGTTTTGAAGCAGAAGCAAGATAATGACCATGTACAGGTTGCTGAATATACCAGAATTCAGACCAATACAAGTCTAGTCTGTTTTTGAAGACGCTTAGACTTAGGGCAGTGACTATGACTTCTGGTAAGTTATTCCAGCTATTTGTTATACGGTTTGAATAGAGATTTTGCCTAACCAGTTTATTACTTATGTTCTTAATCAGTTTCAAGCTATGACCTCCGAGTATTGCTTTGTTTATCTAGCTTTAAGAATGCACTCTGGATGTGATAAAGGCCATGACGGTATTTGTATGTTTCTATCATGTCCCCACGTGATCGACGGTAGTAAAGAGTTGGCAGTCTTAGAGACGTTAACCTTTCTGCATAAGTAAAATTTCTTATAGAGTGCATCAGTTTTGTGGCTCTTTGCTGTACCTTTTCAAGGTCATGGAAATAGCTTAATATATTAGGCGGATAAAACAATGATGTCCAGGGGAATGCATAATGTGAAATTTAATTTAGCAACATAAGCACACCTCTCTATGTACCTGTAAATATGTTGTCTATCTGCCTCATGTCTCTTGTCTATGTCGTGTCTATGTCTTATAGGACTATCTTAAACTCGAAGCTAATTATGTCTTATGTTTTATAGTATCTGTTTCAGTCCTACATGTATAATTTATTTTCTGTTCTATGTATGGGTCCACCGCCTACATAGGCTATGTGTTTGGTAGACCACCTGTTGTGCTGTTACAAATTGTACATTATATATCAAAAATTAATTTGAACTTGATTTAAAACATTTTGCAATTTATACCAACATCCCCAGAATGTCAAACCATCCTCGTCACCCGTACAGGGATTAGATTATTCCTATTTTTATAGGGAATCCTTTTTTTCTAACAAGATTTATAGGAAATCGTATAATTTTGTTGGCCACAATTTCAAGAAGCATAGTTGCAGAAGTAGTGTAATCTTTTTTCTTTAATGATCAGATTGGTAAAGAAAATCTAAATTTGTGCATAGTGAATGGTCATTTGCAGGAACAGAGCGGTTACATTTTGAAAATGTATCACTGGAATGACTGGCTCGGTTACCGAGCCAATCATTCCAGTGGTAAATTTACAAAAAATGACTTCTCAGGATCATTCCATAGGCTTTTTGACTCGCCTGACAATTTAAGGATTAATTGGCTTATGAGGTCATCAACAATATTTAAGTCACGAAGGACTGACCCTTTGCGTCGAGCCATTTCCTTCTTTTTTCTCTGAGATCGATCACATCCCATACCGTGCTTGACAGATTAATTGCTCAGAGAGCTTAGCTTTGTAAATTTAAAGGTCTCTCGCAGCCAGCTGTTGAATATTTTGAAACTAATTTAGCTTGGATTGGAAGACATTCAATTCAATTATATTCAAAATATTCAGCCCTACGTTTTATTTTGTTTTGGAGATACATTAAGCCATTTCTGAGCTGTACTGTCCATTTTACCTGTATAACGCGTAGATGGAGATAATCTCTCGTCGACCACATTGTAATATGTCCGCACAGTACATAGAATGGATTTACACAAGTCAATTGACAAAGACTCCACGTGACAATGATGCCCAGGGGAATGCAGGCAGATAACAGTTCAATCAAAAAATCCTTCTTTGGAAGCATGTTCATTCGCAACCGCATCCATCTATAAATATGATGAAAATAACAAGGTAGAGTTAAATTTAAATTTAAAATTTATCCCTGTAATGCTCTAGCAATCATATCAGCCAAAAACGGCTTTTCTAGTGTTCTTGTGAAATGTCCATTTGCAGGCCAAGAGAAGACTATTCTTGAAAATTTCCCACTGGAATGACGGGCTCGATAATCGAGCCAGTCATTCCAGTGGTAAAATTTCAAAAATCGTCTTCTCTTGGTCTGCAAATAGGCATTTACATTTTCTATAAGAAAATTAAAATTTTTAAAAACAAATTCAAGGATTAAAACTATCCTGTCGGCCAAAATTCGCATTTAGCCATTCGAAATATCAATTTGCAGGCTAAGAGAAGATACTTTTTTAAAGTTTAAAAATTAGTCAACTCTTGGATTGCAAATTGGCATTGACGGAGGAAACATTTCAATTTTCTTGACAACTAAACGACAAAAGTCTACATGTACACCGGGATAGACTTACATCTGTATATAGCAGACTCGGTCTATTTTGGGGCCAGCAGAATGTATGGTGGTGATTTAAGATTTGTGGTCATTAGGAAACAGCAGCCCGATAATCCAGTGTACCGGGCCGTAATCACCCAGTATTGTCCCAGTAATCTGCATTTTCAGGACATAATTTGGCTTCAAGTTGTATTTGTTGTAAGAAATTCGTTGTATCAATAGGCTACAGCAGTACGGCGCATGAATAAGCTCCCAACTCAAAATCAGAACTGTGTTAATTAGTACAATATTTTACACGATTTAAGAAATGGTCTGTTGAATATTCTAAACATTATTTGATTCCTTAGGCAGCAATGTCTTCCAATCGAATTATGTCCAAAATATTCAACAGTAGGATACGTTTAGTTTTGTTTTGGAAACATGCTCAAATTTGATCCAAAACATGTCTATTCTATGTAGGCCAAAACAACCTTTTTTACAATTTGCCACTAGGATGACTGGATCTGTTGTCAAATATCCATCTGTCCGATTGTCTGTCTGTCAGTCTGCGCAGAAATTGACTGTAGCCGAACGTTACTCCTCCGAAACCAATCAACCGAATTCAACAAGATTTGGTATGTGAGTTAACCATATGATTGCTGAGGGCAAGAGGTGTTTTACATTTGGCTCCCACCTCACCACCCACATATGCTTAGGAACAGGGGAGGGCCAAGGTGGGAAGTGGTGAAAGCCCACTACCAGGTTTTTCCTTTTCCATACTGTATCCCAATAGCTCCCCCTACCGCTAGGTTTTGGACCTCAGCCACACTTTTGCAACCCCCCCCCCCCAACACACACACACACACACACACACACACACACATACACTCCACCCCACCCCTTCCCAGGTCCAAGTACGTTCCTATGCCCCTGAGCCATCCTGCAGTGGTACGGGCCAGTTAAAAGGTAAAACTATTGAACACAGTGAAGAAATTGGATACTTCTTAAGCTTACTTCAGACGTTAAACGGAGCCTGAGATTGACTGGTCAAGACTGGGCATGATCACTTCAGATTCGGGAGAAGTTATGCCTTTCTCTCTACACAGATTAATAATGTCCTACCCAAAGACTAACACGACCACTTGTAAGATTTAATGAAGATATATTTACGTGTAAAACAACTTTGTAACTTGAAGAAATAACTTAATAAATATTCACAGATTAACTTCTATAATTGACTATAGTATACTAATACTGACAACAATTTCGTACTAAGAGAGCTCATTACAATAGTGACTAATCTTAGGAATAACAGTTTGGTGAGTGTTCATCTAAGTACTGTGCAAATGCCTTTCATAGAATTAAGCAAGCACAGGCACATGCTTGTAGCTAATTATTATGATAACCATTCCTTGCATTTGATTGGCTACACCTAAATATTGACAAATCAAATCATATTTTGAAACTTTCTCATGGCGAAATATTTGCCAAATCAATCCGGTACTATCCGAATTAAGATGATGGATATTTGAGTAGTTAACAATAACATTCTTATTTTGATTACTTTGTCAAACTCGAATTCCATGCATGCTTAAACAGTCCAATCTCGCCTGACAGGTCTATGACTAAATTCCTCATATTCATTTATAATGGGCAAGCGTGTGGTTCACTCAACTCTTATCTATCAAAGCCCATTATTGGGTGATCGCTGACCTGACATCATTTCTGGAAAAACCCATGAGTGGGTGTAAGTTGTGATTCACAGTCCTATGTTTCTATCATGAAAGTAGAAGAGAAACGGAAAATTAACCATGTATTTGACCTTGGGATAAATCTTGGCTCCATTGTCTTAAAACAGTCTCGTAAGGAGCATCCGACACAATATTTATGTGCTGAATGCTGGCCAGTCTTTCTTAATAGAGGCCAGCAGCAAATCGGCCAATACTGTGGAAAACGTATATTCAATCATGTATAAACCACAGATATCTTATGAGACAGGCAGAACTCAATCCTTAAAACACACATTTGATAATTGGGTCCAAAGTGTGCCTAAATATTACAAGAATCCGAAAATATCGCTTGTTAAACACATGCTTCCAGGCCTAATAGACCATTTAAGGTAAGCTATGATTCTAACATCATGTTATGGATAATAATGTGTGTATTTGTTGCTGGCTGTTATTTAACAACAGTATTGTCATCAGTAGGCAACCATCTGGCACAGCGACAGCAACTTACACTGGAGTTAAGTCAAATCATTCAACTGCTTCAAAGTATCCCCAATTCCAAGTAGTACACAGTAAATGGAACATATGTCTATCTATCTATCCATTGATCCATCCTGTTTGTTTGTTTCTAGAATGATCGATTATTAAATAATATTTACATAGTAAAATCATATCGGATTAAATGGCGCATTAAATGGCGCCATCACCATCGTTGCAAAATGACAGTTTAACATTTTAAATGCCCTGTGTAAAGCAGCCATAATACTTGGCGCTGGGGAATACCGTTATATACCATCAGTTCTATTTAAAATTAGAACAACTTATAAAGACCGTGATGATATTAATGAATATTCATATCCGAAATGACGTCTCAAAGTTTATGGTCAGGCTAGCCAGATCGAGGAGTTAATGTCGAGGCTAGCTAATCCTAGAGTCCCATATTTACAATGTGGATTTTGGATGGGCGCGACATCAACCGTCGAAGCGATTTAAATAATATCATAAAAACCAATGGTGCTGTTAGTTGTGCTTGAACCGCAGTTTCAGCGGCATACCAATGACAGCCAAATCATGGAAGAATCCAATCTCTCACTCAAGTATTGGCGTTATACACATATAGATTGACGTCACACTCATAATTAACTTTTCCAGAGTATCCATCTATCATATGATGTCATATGACGTCATAAACAGCGTGCGTGCGTGCGTGCGTGCGTGCGTGCGTGGGATGACGTCATAATCATTACGTCATAAATGATTCTATTTTTGACATGTCTTTAACTCTTAATAGTTGTACGAATATTGTACGTCGGTACTATTTTATGAACATGCTGTTGAACATTTTGAAACTAATTTCACAGGATGCTGAAGCAGCACCCGGTCAAATTAGTTCCAAAATATTCAATAGCTAACCTGTATAGTTTTCTGGAAATTGATAGTCAGAGAGCTCGGGGATCGGTCGATCCCAACACCAGCGAGTTGTTGGTGGAGCTTAGCTAAATATGGGCGGGGCATTGACACAATACTCCGTCAATCAATCATAATTGAAAGACAATACTCCGTAATGAAGCTGGAATAGTCATTGGCAGCAACAGCACCCACTCCACACTCAAATTAGTTTCAAAATAGTCAACAGTTTAGCTGTATAGTTACCCTGATACTGGGAATTCTGGGTTCGGTCGATCCCAATACGGGCAAGTAGTGGGTGGAGCTTAGCTAGAACGGGGCGTGGCATAGATACAAATGAATTCCCTATTAGATGTACCTGTCCATGTGTCTGAATCAATTTTAACTCTTCGAACCATGAAAAACAAGTAAACTGTTGAATATTTTGAGACTAATTTAACGGGGTCCTGTTGATTGCCGCAACAGGGAACAGCTCCCGGATAAATTAATTCAAAATATTAACACTATATTGCCCATATGGTGACGCGTCATCACAAATCTCCATGTTCACTGTGTTTAGTTATTGACCTGCACCCGACCCCTGGGGGCGGAGCCAAATGTAAATGTCCGCTTGCAGGCCATAATCATATTGGGTAACTCAGCATCTAAATTTGGTTGAATTCCCTCCACTGGTTTCGAAGGAGCTGCATTACAATACATTTCTTGACCACACCCACACCTCGCTCGTGTTGGGATCGATTGATCTCTGAACACCCTGACTATCAATTTCCAAAAAACTACACAGGTAAGCTGTTGAATATTTTGAAACTAATTTGACTGGGTGCTGTTGCTGCCTAAGGCAGCAACAGCGCCCAGTCAAATTAGTTTCAAAATATTCAACATCATGTTTATGAAATAGAAAAGAATTACAAAGACATACAATTTATACAATGTGTTGGACTCTGAGATTTAATGACGATCTATCCGGAACCCTTTGTGGCGTAATGATTATGACGTCATCATACACGCGCTGAGCTGATTATGACGTCATACGAGGTCTGATGATGAATGCTCTGGAAAGGTGAATTGGGGAGGAGGCAAACATAAGTGTTCTGACCCAATCCTCAATTAGAGGGATAACTCGCAGAACAAATTTGTTTGAATTCACCACGGGTAGTTTTTAGGATATTTCTTTACCTTTTGACCCCACCCCCTGATTCGCAGGAAGAGGAACTAAATCTAAATGTTGCGCAATGCACAATCATATGGGTAAAAGGAATACCAGATTTGGTACGTGGAATTCCACACCACGGTTTGAGAGGAGATGGCATAACAGGTAATCTCGTAGGATATGTTTTTACCTTTTGACCCTGGCCCCACGGGCCGGAGACAAATCTAAATATCGTCTTGCAAAACACAATCATATGGATAACCCACATACCAAATTAATGTGAATTGCGCCCAATGGTTTGGGAGGAGAGGTAACGGACAGATGGACAGACATACTCCTGGACAGATAGGCGGAGGCGATTATAATATGTCCAACATTTTCTTTACATTGAGTTGTAAATTCAACAATTACATACAAGTCAACGTCTTAGAGACGGACCTTTGCCACTTTCGTGACGAGCCGGTACTGGGCCAACAATGAGCCGTATTGCCCAGGTATTGGTGCAGTACAGCCCCAATAACCTGCGTTATCAGGGCCAAGTTCAACTAACCTGACCATTCTGTCTTTATACGCTCTGACCGTGACGTCAGCCACATTCTGTTGTGCTGGATATGACGAGATGACCAATCGATGACCACTGAAAATGCAAACAGATTATTATTGGTTTGATTGGCCTATGTCGAGTCCAGAATTTCTAGGTCCTATTCAGGCCATTTCTAGGTATTATTCTCAGTATATACGACATTTAGGGTAGCTTCCTCCGTTTCTACGCTGGTAACATTTCTTCTCATGGATGGAGAGTGACAAGGAGCGAAGGAGATTGCCTATGTTTCCAATGACGGCGAGACACTGCTCAGCTCTGGCGCGAAACTGGTTCTCGGGTTAGGTAGTCTTGAATGCTAGGCACTACGTCAAGCTATCGCCTCCTCGAGAACGCAACCATATAGACCTTTTCATTTTTTCTAAGCCACGCCCACATCTAGCTAATCTCCACCCACACCTCGCTTGAGTTGGGATCGATCTATCCATGAACTCAGTAACGGATTATAATAGGGACAGCAGGGGCAGATCCCAGATCTTGACCATCCCCCAATTTTTTTTATCAAATAAATTAGTTTTGATTGAATAATGTGTTTTATGCAACGAGAATAAGTGTCTGGACACGATGCCCAGAGAGCTATTTTTATTTGCAAAGAGAGAAACCTAAAGATAGGATATGGCCCTTCAGTTGGCTGTTAAATTATTCTATTTTAGCTATTTAATTTAATTTTTTTGTTCATTCAGTTTTTTTACCCAGTCCTATTTTCACAACTGAACGGCACAAGTTTGCGTGACCATAAAATGAAATTAAATGGCTAAAAATAATAATTTAACAGCCAACTGATGGTCCAGATTTACCTCTGGAAATGCAGAAGATGCCATCCGCGAGCATCTAGATTTTCAGTGGGAGGACTGATTTTTTTTGGTTTGCTTTCGCTTCCACCCAACTCAACAAATTGTGGTTGCCCTCCACCGCTGCGTGAACTCCCTGACTATCAATTTCCAAAAAACTATACAGATAAGCAGTTAAATATTTAGAAACTAATTCGACTGGGCGCTGTTGCTGCCCATGGCAGCAACAGCGACCAGTCAAATTAGTTTCTAAATATTCAACATAATCTTTATTAAATAGTAAAGACATACAATTCGTACAACAACGCATAGTCCGTCTTCAATTATGCGTTCGTGACGTACCTATTTTCGTCATTCGTGACGTCATAATGACGTCATTGATTATGATGTCATTCTACACGTCACGTAGTTAATTATGACGTAAAATTATGGATGGATAAAGTGGAAAGGTCTATTACACAAATAGTCCTCGCTTTATCAGGATCAACTTCTAACTATGCCACGCCCAGTTCTAGCTAAAGTTAAACTCAAGACACTTTTGTACGCGTCTTGGAATCACTGGTAACACTTTGAAACCTGAGTTTCCATAATCTAAATTTCAAGGTAACTATCCATGTAAGCTGTTGAATATTTCAAAACTAATTTGCCTGGAAGCTGTTGCGCAATAGCTCCCAATCGAGCTGGAGAAACCCGTTCGAGAACCTTCTGTAAACAGCTCAGGATAAGATTCTTGCAAAGATTTCAATGAAAATATATAATTCCCTGTTAAAAGATTTCATGACACGACAGTTTACTAAAACCAAATCGGAAAACACTCACTAAAATTAACGATTTAAGCCTTGGCTTTGTTAATAAAAATCCATTTTTTGAAAGAAAATGTCAATTTGCAGACCAAGAGAAGACTATTTTTGAAGGTTTAGCACTGGAATGACTGGCTCGGCTATCGAACTAGTTATTGCAGTGGTAAATTTTCAAAAATAGTCTTCTCTTGGTCTGCAAATTGACATTTCTCAAGACCACTGCAGAAGCCGTTTTTGCGTTAAGAAGCAGAAGTAAGCCATATCATCGAACACCGAAATCATTTACAAAGCAGATCATGCACTTTATGACCACATGGTACTGGTATCCATTGTCAGAATGTTGGCCCACTGTCCCGGGCCTTTGCTAATTGTGATGGCGCGCAAGCGAAGATTAGCCAAGAGGTTCTGGCCTTGCACCTGAAAAATGGCTTCCTCAGCAGACGCCACCTCTACTCAATATGCCTATCTCATGGACGGAAAGAGACTCATACACAAGCTACGTGGAGAAAACAGAAAATTTGGTAACTGTCGGGAGATATCTGCAATGGAGCTTTCCATTTTTAGCGATGCCCCGCCTATTTCTAGCTAATCGCCACCTGCGCCTCGCTGGTGTTGGGATCGATCGATCTCTGAATTACCTGACTATCAATTTCCAGAAAACTATACAGGTAAGTTGTTGAATATTTTGAAAATAATATGATTGGGCAGCAACAGACGTACGGGAAAACAGTCAGATTGGGATAATTATAGAAAACATAGAAACCGAGTCAACAACATGAAAACTTATGCGAGGCAAAAATATATTAATAGCTTGGACGAGGAATTAAGCGAACTTTCTGTGCAAAACTGTAAGAAATATTGGAAAATCGTCCGGTCATTAGTTACTGGAAAGAGCAACCGTAGTAAAATTCCACCGCTTGTGTACAAAAACGTGCAAGGAGACGGAGGATATCGCCTTCTCGGATCAAGACCAAGCAGATTTGCTGAATTCATATTTTGTAAATATTGCCAAATTAGATGATAGTAATGTTGTTCTTCCAACTTTTAGATTTAAATGCGACGGCCGAATAAACTATATTTCGCTTTCTGCGCAGGAAATAGAAGAGATAATTTTATTACTACCAACAAACAAAGCATCGGGTCCAGACAAAATTAGCCATAAACTGCTCAAGATGTGTCCGAAAGAAATCTCCATTCCTCTCAGCATTCTTTTTAATAAATCGCTAACTGACTGTCGTTTCCCATCACAATGGAAAACTGCGCATGTAGTGCCATTATTCAAGAAGGGTGCTGAGAGTGATCCAGCTAATTATAGACCTGTGTCATTACTAAGTTGTGTTGGTAAATTAATGGAACGTCTGGTATTTAAAAAGCTACATAATCACATGAATCAATACAATTTGCTTTATAAATATCAAGCCGGATTTCGTCCTGGATGCTCGACTGTGTATCAGCTAATAGACATATATAATCAAATTGCCAAGGGTCTCAATGAGCGTCAACAAACATGTTCAATATTCTGTGATGTCTCAAAAGCATTTGACAGAGTATGGCACAAAGGCCTTTTGTTTAAATTAAATCAATACAGGATTTGTGGCAGCCTTTTACTATGGCCAGAAAACTACCTTCATAAAAGAAGTCAATTTGTATCAGTAAATCAAACCATATCAGAATTAGGCGACATTCAAGTAGGCGTGCCTCAAGGGTCGGTTTTACGGCCACTTTTGTTTGCTATATATGTAAATGATATTGCTGATAATTTGGAGAATCTAGCGCGCCTCTTTGCTGATGACACCACTTTATGCTGCTCTTCAAACAGTAGTAATGTTATGGAGGTGTCCTTAAATCGTGACCTAGCCAAACTAGCTGACTGGGCAGATGTCTGGCTTGTTAAATTCAACCCAGAAAAGACTGTATGTGTGTTATTTGGTGGTCGAGCAAATAATGATAATGACAGCCATGCTCTCGTATTTGGCAATAAGAACCTTAAATATTCAGAGACGCACAAGCATCTAGGAGTCACCCTATCCCAGAACCTCAGATGGAAAAGTCATATTGATTCTATATTAAAAAAATCTACTAAAGTACTTTCGACTATGAGAAAACTCAAATTTACTTTAAATCGATCCACACTTAATACAAGTTATGTTTCCTATCTTCGATCTTTATTAGAGTATGCGTCTAGTGTGTGGGACGGTTGTACTATTGATGATGGAATTAAATTGGAAAGATTTCAACTTGAAGCTGGTCGAATTGTGACAGGTCTCGGTAGATTCTCCTCCATAGCTAGCATTTATAATGAAACGGGGTGGGAGACATTGAAAGACAGACGAAGGCAGCAGAAACTCATAACGTTACACAACTTACTGTACGACGACAAGGTACCAGATTTTATGACGGACATTACACCGACACGCACAAATACAACAGAGCGCTACGACTTACGCCAGCCACACAATGTCAATGTGCCCCTATCACGATTGGAAATATACAAAAAATCGTTTTTCCCAAGCACCATTCAAATCTGGAACACACTCGAAAACAATGTACAATCAGAATCAAAAATTTCAAAATTTAAGAAGCTAATAAAATTTAGAAACTATATCCCTCCGAGTTTCTATAACTACGGAATTCGAAAACTTTCTATCTTTCATACCAGACTACGTAACAACTGCTCCAACTTAAATTGTGACTTACATAGAACAGGATTATTTCCCACACCTAACTGCTTTTGTAAGACAGGAGTAGAAGATGCAAATCACTTTCTTTTAAAAATGTCCTTACTACACTATACAAAGACAGCACTTATTACAACAACTACATCTGTATATTCCGTTGACGAGTTGCTTGCTATGCAAAGGAAATACATCTCTATCCGTCCAGGAAAATGAATACATCTTCAAACAAGTTCAATATTATATTCAAGCTACTGGCAGATTTTAACCTCATATATGTCCCCAATGTTTGATATGATGTAGGAATAGTCCGTATTTTTATTGTCATGGTTACATGGTTAGGATACAAATGACTGTATAGTTATACTATATACTTTACATTTTTGCTTCCGCTGTCGTTACTGTTAAATGTTTATATTAGAAATGGCTGCATAGATGTGCTATATACTGTAACGCTTTATTTCCGCTGTCGTTACTGTGTATATAGGTCTTCCCGTCTCACAATTAATGTATTACTCTCCTATTGCTTTTCGGGCCATCCACGATAATGCGATGCCGCAGACGACGATGACGACGACGACGACGATGATGACGACAGGAGAGGGGATGATGGGGATGCAATAAAGGCTCGCTAAACCGTTAATCTCCTCAAACTTTTCGTTCCAAGTTATGAGGAGGTTAAAAGTTCAGATTTACCTAAATACACAGGAGTGGAGCCATTTTGAATGTGTGGGGTGGGCGGGGTTGGAGGTGACTAGGTCTCATTTCTCGTTTCTGTTTCGTTTTTCGTGTAAGAAACGAGAAGAGAAGACCTGGTGAAAGCATGGTGGGAGTTGAGAGGAAGGGTTGGGGTGGGTAATCGGGGGTAAATGACGACGGTCTGGAATAACCATGAATATGGTCTGTTAATTCAATTATTCATATTGTTTAATCTATTATATTAATGGCAGTGTTTGAAGGAGCTGTTCTTTTCTTTCCTATTCTTTTTTAATCTGTTTACATCGTTTTTCTCCCCTACATATCTCTCTCTCCCTCCCTCCCTCCCTCCCTCCCTCCCTCTCTCCCTCTCTCTCTCTCTCTCTCTCTCTCTCCTAATGTATTGTTTCTCTCTCACCTCGGTTTAGTGTTCTCAATCATTGGCTGCTTATAATAATTCTGTAGGCAGAGGGCAAATCTAAGTTGTAAGAACTTGTGCCCGATCCCATTGTGCAATTGTTACAATAAAATATGTTTAAAGTAAAGCAACAGAGCCATCAAATTAGTTTTAAAATATTCAACAGCATGTTTATTAAATAGTAGAGACATACTATTCGTACAACGTGTCGTACTGTTAAGCGTTAAAGGCGGGGCTAATAGAATCATTTATGACGTATTGACTATGACGTCATCCTACACACCGCTTAGACGATTTGACGTCAATACTCTGGAAAGGTCCATTGATGTTAGCAGCAGGATAGTTTCCACACTGGAGGAATTCACATGCAGATTGTATGCTGTCAAGTCACATGTAATCGAAGTGATTACAGGGGCAGGGCAATGTTATGTAGCGTCAGGACAATTTCGATCGTGTAAGGATTGTCTCCACCTACATGGCTTGGGAGAAAAGTATCAGTCATCCACGTGGCATTACAATCTAGAACAATACCAAGCCAACCTAGTCCATCAGGTCATGGCTAGAACCTAAATTACGACACATAATTTGTCATTGAATGCATGAACGGACAAATGTGCTTCTTGAATATATTTCATGCAAATGTTGCCGAGTGTGCCAATTGTCTGAGTTTCAATACCGCAAATGTACAGAAATGTGCTAACATCAGTGATGTTTGAGATTCATTTGTAGAAGAGAGCGTATATGATGGCGAATATATCGGTGACAGTGATGGTAATTCTTACTAGTATTAAATGGTTATGAATGCTGCTTACTAATATCAACTGATAAACTTATGACAGGTCTTAACGTTGCCGAATAGACACTGGAGGACACCATTTTTCTTCGCGTTGCAGTATTCAGGAATGACTACTTTGGGTGTATTCTGGGAAAGTAGGTTTACACTGGCGATGGTATTAATTATTGACGGCTTTAGTTTCGTAAATCCTTTCGTGTTTTCAACAATACTCACTGATTTTATTTATGTTTATTACTGTGCTTAGTTATTGGGCAGTATTGTTTTATTTCATATATATAGAAAACCGTTTGCATGAGAGAGAGAGAGAGAGAGAGAGAGAGAGAGAGAGAGAGAGAGAGAGAGAGAGAGCGAGAGAGAGAGAGAGAGAGAGAGAAAGAGAGAGAGAGAGAGAGAGAGAGAGAGAGAGAGAGTGTGTGAGGGAGCGAGGGAGGGCAGAGCAGGGGAGGGGAGGAGAGAGGAAAGGAGAGGGAGGGAGGGAGGGGGGGGGGGAGTATTATGTACTTGACGTTATGAACTGTTAATGGGTGGTCCATAAAGACAGACTAGTTGCCTAATTCAAGTTATTTATCCTTGTAACTATATTTACCTCTAGGCTAGCGGGTTTTGGAGAAGCTGGGGAAAAAATTGCAATGTTATCGAAATCAACGTTTTCTTGCTCCCCTATGGTCATATTATCACAGAAAAATAGTCCTGACCAATATCCCTTGGGCAAAATCTTTTATGGCACATTGAAATTTTGCCGCTTTTTGCTTTCTTAGAAAGCCTGATTTTTTGGGGTTGTCAAAGGCAAGTCCTTTTTTCTGACAGTGTCTCTAGGAGTACAGCACTGAATCTGTATATTTATCGGGTGTACCATATTCTCTTAGTCTGTCAATGATTCCTTTAGTTGTAGTCATGGTAACGTGAGAAAAAACAAGATGGCTGCGAGGATTATGGATAAATATTAGTTTTGTCAGCAGCCATTCATTTGTCGCATACTTGCGATCAGAAACCCTACTAAAATGAATGGATTGGATAAAAAAAATACCGAGTAAATAATTTCTATCAAGAATTTTAAAGACATATTTCTTTAGGTGAATGCGGTATATTTTAAACAACGAGAACTGAGGATTCTGACAGATGTAAAAATCATTGACAAAGGATTATCCAAGAAGCACATCTTATCTGCTATCTTTGCCCGTACACTAATCGAAATCTTGTTCATCATCATCGCCAACGTCTTCACATCCGGAAGGAACAACCTTGTTGCTACACGTTTCTCCATGGCAACCGCCACATGCAGCGACACAGTGTAATCCTGATTTGTAGCATGAACATTGCCTTGTTCCACATTGGGTTTTATTGGTAATTTTACAATTACAACGAATAAATTTCAGAACATTTGCAGGTGCAGCATCGATATCTGTCATGACTGGGCGCATAACCTTGTTTTCCAACTTCCAGCCCCATTCGTACGGATTAAGGCACTTGTTATCGAGTTCAGCCCATTGGACAATTTGCAGATGGACACGGAGACTGTGGTAATGAGCCGCTCGATCAGTTGGTGGAAGTCTCTCAGGCTCAATTTTATTACACCATGCAATCATTTCTTGATAACGCATGTGTCTCACGGATGTCAGTGATTCAAAATCTTTCACTCCATAAAGGATACAGAAGATAGATATACCGGCATTACCGACGTCTTAGGGTGTCGTCTCAGTATCAGCCATTTCATGAGCTAGTAACTGTAGTTTGCTCTGTTTAGACAAGACTTTCATTACATGAGTTTTTCCTTGTCCAAAGGTAGATGAAGTTGTATCGCAACCACTCCATGCATGGATGAGCAGTATGTTGTCGTGCAATACTGGATTCATCACTTCATGTGCTTCGCGAAGGCTGTACATCTGCACAGTTTTATTCGGTCAATTTGTTTTTCTCGTTTACTAGAAATATATCAGCCATGTATGTTTTCCAGTGGTGAATTAGCATAATAAAAATGTCCGTGTCTTCCGCTACAACCATTACTGATTAACCGCTTTTCGAAAATTCCAGAGCAGTTGATGCAATCAAGGTGTCTGCATCGCCATCACTACACTTAACGATATAATCCTTAGATTGTAAGAATTTAACAAGAAGCTGTATGAACTGTGTCTTATTCCTCATGTTGGAGAAAAATGCCTCTTGATTTTTGTAACACTTTGATATATCTGTGACAGTGATATCCGCGGACGTTGTTCCAGAGCGCCTCAGATGTTTGTGGTCTTTTGTGGATGGTCCTTCGTATCCATCGAATACAACACAGCACTTTCCATATTTATTGCTGAGAAAGGTTTCATATTGTTCGACAATTTCTTGATACGTGACATTGTTTTTCCATCTAATATGATGGAGCACCCAACTACCATCTATTACTGGCATGGTATCTTTCGTAACATTAGTCAGTTCATGGCTGACATTGTGGAGTTCTTTCTTGATATCCCTGGCTAATTCTGATTTATCTGATTTTCCCATGAAATCGTCTTTGAACAGCGATGTAGGTATGGATGAAGGTTCTCGTTTTGCCAGTTCCGTACATCGCAAGAATAAAACACTCGGCTCAATCTGGATAGTTTTTTCCCCGAGCTTGATACCGGGCTGGAGGTCATTTAATGTACGAACTTGTTGAGATCGTTTAATGTGAGCATTACTAAAGGCCACGTCATCATGTGATTGCTGGATCTTCAAACCCACTTGTTCAGCCATGTCACAATTAATTCCATCATCGTCAGATGCCGTTAGCCCAGTTGCCACCGACCTTAGCGTGGACACCTCGTCATCGAATGGGTTGTGCTGTTCAAACCAATCTAGGATCTTCTCCAACTCTACAAAATCTCGCTTGCACCTAGATTTACCGAGTTCCGCATGTTGGTCACTTGCTACAATTTGACGATTTGTTAAGCTGGTCATTGCCTCATGAACAGCTGCACAGTGATGCATGCTATAGATCCATTGATGCCTAACGCTTTCAGATATGCCACGACCATGTGTCAGACCTCCTCGAGCTTTCATTGATCGCATAACAATCTGCTCTATGCATAGATCTGTCCATAATCCATCCCAGTGCTTATCACTCCTACGACGGTTACCTGTAGAGAATTTATTGTACAACCATGGGCGTTTGGTCGGGAGATCTCTCATCATTTGCAGGTAAAGTCTATCACTTTTTGCATAATTAATATGCCCTGAAGCCACGAAAAGATTCAACAGCTTTCCAACAGCTGCGAGATGCCCTTCCCAATCACAGACGCTTTCACAATGTATGAACTCTCTAATGATGGTTATGTAGTACAGATACAAAATCCAATACTTGGCTGTACGTGACTCGGTTTCCAATTTTGCCTTGTGTTTAATAATACATAGATCTAATGCTACCAGTTCTTCCGAATCGGAAATCTCATTGATTGGTATACATTCGCCTCCTAGGGCACATCGAACCATTTCTTCCAGTTTGATTATTTGATTAGTTGTTAATCTATCTGGCTGGTGTGTACATACAGAATTGGATAGTTCAGCATCTACAGGTAATAGATCAGAAATCAGCTTTGTCATAAGCGCCTTTTCAACAAGAAAATGTGCACGTAAAGCCGTGGAAATTGATTTTCCCGCCAAGATCTGATTAATGGTGCTTGATCCCGTCATTTGGGTTGAGGTCTATGAATGGAAGAATAAGTACTTGCTATTTCTCAGTACCATCATCAAGGCGCTTGTAGAAGTGCTGCATGAACCCAGAATAATTTGGCATTGGTCTACTCAATTTATTAAACACACGTGCTGATTGCCACAGCAGGTTGGCATAATATGATGCTGGTGGCACGATATATGGTCGCTGGGATTCCAGTATTGGTTTGAACTTTAGGGAGGAAAGTGATGTTAACATTGGCCCTACATATTGAACGATTGGTATCCCCTTGTCACCCACTAGTTCAGACACTGCCAATTTTGCCATGCATCTAACATGCTGATCACAGTTTCTTTGGTATCCTTTTACAGCCGACATTGCACCCATACCATGAAACTGGTTGCCACCATCAAGTGTTCGGACATCATGGTCAGCATTATCCGAGGCCCACTGTGATTTCTGCATCGCTATTTGGTGACAATGTGCCGAGATTTTCCTCTTGTAAAATAGATTGCTTAAACAAAGTTAATTCATCATATGAGATGGAAAATCCCAATCTGAACAGCTCGTCTATCAGCCACCTTGAACCAAATACATGGTCCATCTCTACCGCGGTACCAAACAAAATAGGCGACATTACAGAAGATGGTCTCACAGCTTGAGTGAGAGCTTGACCAATGCTATTTCTTTTTACATAATTTTCTATCATTGTCTCAAAAAATATACGAGTTAGTGGGGTGAGAAATTCCCTTCCTTTACCGATATCACTAATATCATTGCTACTCGGATAACATTCTTTTGACTACTCTCGCTGACGTATCTCGTCTTTCAGTAATTTAGCACACGTAGCAACTATTCTTTCCGTTTCTAGTTTAACATTTTCTCTCTTTTCGGAGTGCCATTTCTCATGTACTATGTAACTAGCATATCATGGAAACATAATACATCTTCATGACCCCCTTTCGTTCGCAACCAGAATATGTGGTTGCCGTAATGGTCGTGCAGTTTCTCTCTCAGGCTCTTAATGCCGTAAACTTCTTCACCACTTCTCGTATATTTCCGTGATAGTCATGTTTTCTGACACCCCCTCGTCATCCAGCCAATGGTAAAGTGCCTCAAACCAGCTTTGCTTCTTTGAATCGGTTGGCCGACCGACTGGTACATTAGTAGTGTTTGCAGAACAGAAGAAATCTGTATAACATTTGCAATGATATTGGGCTGATTGTGCAACTAAATCGATGCAGTCATTTACTCTTAACATAATTTGATGATCCCAGGTGTCATTTCGTTTCATGTACTGATTCAAGACAGATTGTCTGAATGCAAGCAAAAAAGATACAGTTATATTTTCATAAATACTGTGAATTGTCCTCTATTTTGGTGATCATCAAAGAATTCTCCAAGGTTATTTTTGATATAGTTCAACAATTTTTATTTTACACGATAGGGTATTGTATCTTCGAAATGTATGCCAATTTTCAGCACTCTAATCGTATGGAAACGTCAGAAATTTGAATTTGCCCCCGTGCACCCTATAATAAGGCACCGCAAGAAATCTGAAAGTAGGAAGATTTCAAAGTGGTGTAAAAAATTCCGACCAAGACATATTGGTCAGGACCTTTTTTCTGGGATACTAGAGATAGTGAAAATCAAAAATGAGCAGGAATTGATAACATTGGAATTTTTTCCCCAGGTCGCCCAAAAATGGGCTTATTCTACTAGTCTACTCGACTTATTTATAAGATTGTATGCTAAAAATCCTCAGCAGATTATATCAAAATAGTTTACACCTGTTTTATATTAGGTAATTTTATTTAAATTTTGTCATATATATGTAATTTTATGTGTATGCATACAAGGTAGTGAGCTATAGCGCTAAGATACACTGTTGAAAAGTCTAGCCTGGCTATTTTACATCCTCGGTCGTTAAAATCATGCTTACATAATTTGCTGTATCCTACTGGTACAAATGAGCCATTTCTTAAGATCCTGGGGGCAAGGATTAACCCTTTAATCCTTGGATTTCTTCAAGAAGATTTCAATTTTCTCACAGAAACTGTCCATTTGAAGACCAAGAGCAGACTATTTTTGAAAATTTACCACTGGAATGACTGGCTCTGTTATCGAGCTAGTCATTCCAGTGGGAAATTTTCAAGAATAGTCTTCTCTTGGTTTGCAAATGGACATTTCTCAAGACCACTGCCGAAGCCGTTTTTGGCTGATATGAGTGGTAAATGGTTAATAGCCTTAAAATGTGCACGTGTCTGTGTAGAGATTGAATATTTGCTCGTCTATATACTGATGAGAACAAGATAGCGGTATCTCTGTGCTTAAAATGAGACTGAGAAAGAGATGTGTGCAAGCAAATATATTTGAAATATATATTTATAAATGTGACTAATAACTCTTGCCTCTCATTAACATGATTAAGACATGTATTATTGTGTAATATGTACTTGCCTGTCACGTAAAGCGTTGCTAAGGTAGTAGTCCTCAGACAGGTATTTCCCATAAAATTCCAGTCCTCCCACTTTATCCAGCACGGATTTCTTAACCATATATGACATTCCTACTACACAGGTAATGTTGAAAATGTATAGGAACATGTATGTCTGAGCCACCCTGCAGCCAAAATACACCTAGATCAAGAGAAAACTAATTTATCACATGTCAGTGAAATCGAATGGACCTTTCCATGTTTATCCATCCATCATATGACGTCATAATCAACTAAGTGACGTGTATGCTGACGTCATAATCATGACGTCATGACTGATTCGAAATACTTCGTCTTTAATGCTTAATAGTCCGACACGGTGTACGAATTGTATGTATTCGCTATTTAATAAACATGCTGCAACAGCACCCGGTCGAATTAGTTTCAAAATATTCAACAGCTTGCCTGCATAGTTTCTGGAAATTGATAGTCAGGAAGTGCAGAGATCGATCTATCCCAAGACGAGCGTTCGTGTGGGTGGAGCTTAGATAGAGGTAGGCGGGGAATAGCTAAATCTGGAACGGTCCATAACTAAACTTGGCATGGTTAGTGGATTGGTTTCTAAAGATGCCCACTTAATGACTTGGTATTGACATTAAAAAATGATGAAATTTGGTGTCCCAAGCGGGAAATAATGCAGTATTTCCTCTAACAACAAGCCTTGATGACCAGCCAATCAGAAAAGAAGGCCACCACTGGCTAAAACTAGGGTCAACATTGCCATAATGCAAGATGTTCACTTTAACTAATGCGGTCATGATCGAAGTGCTCCTCTACTGCAACTAAAGCAACAACCTCGTTATCCCCATGCATTTCGGAGAAATGGAGAGGATATTACAATCACCTCCGTCTGTCTGTCCATCCGCCCCTCTGTCCGTCCGTCCATCCCTCCATCCGTCCGCCCATCCATTCATTCATCCATCCATCCGCCTGTCTGTCCGCCCGTTCATGCATTCATTTGTCCCATCTGTCCGTCCATATGTCCACCCGGATATCTCCTCTGAAAGCATTTGGTGGAATTCAATCAAATTTGTCATTCGAGTTAGCCATATACTTGGTGATTGCAAGATTAATTTACCTTATGTTCCGCCACTCAACCCCACCACCCCACCCCCGTCCCCGGGTGGTAGTGAGGGCAGAGTAGAGGTGGGGGCAGCAAGTCAGATTTGGCGGAATTAAACCAAATTTGGTGTGTTAATTATCAATATGATTGCGGATTGTGAGGAGATGTTTACATTAGGCTCTGCCTCTGATGGTGTGGGGTGGTGCGGGTTGGTGTGGGGGTGGCGGGAGAACTGCAAAGTTAACGCAAGCACATTCTAGTCCAATTTGTTAGCACAGATACTTACTTGGGAATCTTACATGGGACATTTAGATAAGGATATCAATGACAAACTCATCAAAGAAAGATGGAAGTGTACATCCAAATCTTTATACACTCTTTTAGGTTTACTCTCAGTTATATGCCACAGCTTCTGGCGTGTTTGCATATTGCCGCCCTTGACTTATTACTGGATGTGAACTTTGGATTCTGAACAATAAGTAACTAGAATGACCGGAAATCATTCAACGCAAAAAGCTGAGACATAAAGAAATCCTTCCGGAAAGAACAGTGTAGATAGCCGTTCTGGGATTGATCGGTCCAGTTCCAGTAGGTGGAGAGATGGATAGTAAAACTATGAGGTTGTTCTCGAACGGCAGATCAAACCAGAATTAAATTCGATTTAAGCTTTCCCCACATCTCGTTCAGCCTCATTTTAGGCACAGAGATGCCGCTATATTGCATCAGTATATAGACGAGCAAATATTCAAACTCTACTACACAGTTCTTTGGTGAAGAATTTACTCCTGCTTATCGGATTCGATTCTGCTCAACTTCCAAGAGGACTCAGCCTCTGGTAGAGGAAATATCAACAAATGACGTATTTGATTGTGACGTCAATGCCTGATTGACAGATCGGAACCTATATTACCTTTTCTAAAGCACCACCAAAAGTTGTATTATAATCAGAGGTGAATGGCATCTGATGTACCATGGCAACATCTGGCGGTAGTAACTTGACGGCTAAGTCCAAAATGACATCACTGGATACTAAAAATAACCACAATTATAGACGATAAGCAAGATGCTAGGCGTTCATAAAATACTCAAAGCGTACAGTAAACCATATCTATCAAACCACAGCTTTTGGGACCAATATATCGCGTGCGTGCGTGCGTGCGTGCGTGCGTGCGTGCGTGCGTGCGTGCGTGCGTGCGTGCGTGCGTGCGTGCGTGCGTGCGTGCGTGCGTGCGTGCGTGCGTGCGTGCGTGCGTGCGTGCGTGCGTGCGTGCGTGCGTGCGTGCGTGCGTGCGTGCGTGCGTGCGTGCGAGAGAGAGAGATAAATAACCCTGATAGCCCATGTTACTGGACCGCTATTGACCCAGTACCGGCCCAGTAACATGCGTTATCATGGAATGTTAACCCGTTAACACTCATATCAGCCGAAAGCGACTTCTGAAGTGGTTTTAAGAAATGTCCATTTGCAGACCAAGAGAAGACTATTTTGGACAATGTACCACTGGAATGATTTGCTCGATAGCCGAGCCAGTCATTCCGGTGGTAAATTTTCAAAAATAGTCTTCTCTTGATCTGAAAATGGACATTTACTTAGAGAAAATTGAGATTTTCTTAAGAAATTTGAGGGTTAAAGCGATAACGAACTGTAATCTTGACGCGATGTTATGATCTTTCTAGTTATGATATAAACAGGTCTTTCAGTCAGTTGCATTTTTCTCGATATGATTAAATGCGTACTATTCAACGAAATATTTTTATTGGTTAAATAACATGTCAGAAATACCGCGACACCGCAAATGTTTCCTAGCAAACCACGACCGCGAAAGCGTAAACGGGATACGTCATGACGTTGATTTTTATTTTGTTATTTATACACTACGTAGTTATGAAATACGTTTGTAAATTTGCGTGATAGACGCAGAGATTTTAAAATGTGGATTAAAAGTAATTTCGTGTCCAAAATGGTGCGTTCAAACTGGTTTCAAATAACTAGTTTTTTTGGAAAAGTTGTCAAAATATCAGTTTATATGATAAATAGAATCTCAAACTCGGTCCCATTTCATATTACTATTATCAACCGCGTCGAAAAATATCACATTTTTGGCTCGTTCAAGGTGATAATTTTTTACTCGGTTGATAATAGTGATATTAAATGGGGCTTCGTTCCTCGAAACATTCCCTGGCAATTTCTAGCTAAGCTCCGCCCACATTACGCGCACATGAATCGATTTTGTACTTTGGACCATGACTTCCTAAAGACTCAAATTCAATGGAACAATACATGTAATCTGTGGAATATTGTGTATGGCAGCTACAGCTCCCACTCAAATTGGTTTCAAAACATTCCACAGGACTGGTGACTATTTTTTAATTGATTTGACTGGAAGCTGTTACTCTAGCAACACGACGACGACGATGGCTACTACTACTACTACTACTACTACTACTACTACTACTACTACTACTACTATTACTATTACTACTACTACTACTACTACTGCTGCTGCTGCTGCTGCTGCTGCTGCTACTACTCCACACCGCCACTACTACTACTACTACTACTACTACTAGAATAACAACAACGGCAATGACAACGACGACAACAACAACAACAACAACAACAACAACAACAACAACAACAACAACAACAACAACAGAACAATAACAACAACAACGCGTAATGTAAACAGCGTCTTGCAGTCCGCAATCATATTATGGGTAATCCACATTACGATTATGATTGAATATCATAAAACGGTTTCAGAGGAGAGAGCCAGATTGATGGATGGTCTGACGCATGGATGGCCGGTCGGGCGTAACGACGGACGGACAGACTGACGTCGGGATGGACGGCAGGTGAACAGTCGGACATACTGACAGATGGATGGATGGACAGATAGAGGAGATATCCCCTTTGGAGTGTTTTCAAAATTCGTGGAATAATAATAATAATAATAATAATAATAATAATAATAATAATTTTATTACCCTTGACTCTGCTTGAACAGATCCAGATAAAATCGTACTTTGCATTCTCATATCCTGGTACCATATTGTGCACCATGGGATTTATTATGCCATCTTTTCCACCTTATTAAATAAATAAATAAATAAATAAATAAGTGAGTGAGTGAGTGAGTGAGTGAGTGAGTGAGTGAGTGAGTGAGTGAGTGAGTGAGTGAGTGAGTGAGTGAGTGAGTGAGTGAGTGAGTGAGTGAGTGAGTGGTGTGAGTGAGTGGTGTGAGTGAGTGGTGTGAGTGAGTGAGTGAGTGAGTGAGTGTGCGCGTGCGTGTGCGTGTGCGTGTGCGTGTGCGTGTGCGTGTGAATGAATGAATGAATGAATACAAAGGCAAACGAGGGAGCAAACAAATGAGTGAATTGACGTACGACCGAGCTACCGAATGAATGAACGAATGAACAAACAAACGAACGAACGAACGAAGGAACAAATAAATCACAGATTAATATAAATTCAATAATGGTACCATGTGTTATTGAAAATGATCACTAATGAAAGGTCGTCACTTAATATAACTCATTGTCTAGTTTAGATAGCTTTAGTGGCCAAATGACGGTGGCTCTTTAAGAGGTGCATATTCACAGCAAAATTACTGAAAATAAAATTGTTTAAATTATACACTTTTAGAGGCTTAAACTGTGAGCCTATATGTAATGAAACGAACTAAATCTTAGCATATGATGATTTCATTCCATATAAATTAATACAATTTTTTAAGTTGCGAAATTGAAATAGAGGCACGAGCCTCTATTCCAATTTCGCAACTTAAAAAATTGTATTAATTTATATAGAATGAAATCATCATATGTTAAGATTTATTTCGTTTCATTACATAGCATATAGACACATAATTTAAGCCTATAAAAGAATACAATTTTAACAATTTTATTTTCAAGGATTCTGGTGTGAATATGCACCTTTAATGAACTGACATCATTTGGCACCAAACTTTCACAAAATGTTTTGTGTAGCCCGATCCCTGAGAGTTGCTGACTACGCTCCAGCACTCACCCACAATTATGAAGGATATTTAATGCTATGTCCCGCCCATCTCTAGCTAAGCTCCAAACACACTTCGCCGTGTTGGGATTGATCGATCCCTGAATGCCCTACCTATCAATTTCCTGACACCTATACAGGTAAGCTGTTGAATATTTTGTAACTAATTTGACTTGGTGCCTATGGCAGCAACAACTCCCAGTGAAATTAGTTTCAAAATATCCAACAGAATATTTATTAAATAGTAAAGACATACAATTCGTACAATAACGCATAGCCCGTCTTCAAATATGCGTTTGTGACGTTCTTATCGACGTCATTCATGACGTCATCCGTTATGATGCCATTCTACACGTCGCTTAGTTGATTATGACGTCATAGGATGGATTGATAAAGTGGGAAGCTCTATTCTCTGACCACGACGATGAGCTTTTGCATCCGTTGGCAAGTGACCCCAGGCCATTACTAACACCAATTGAAACAGCAGAGTTTGAGAATGCAGTCAAAGCCAAAGCCCTGAAAAATGGACGTGGCTGATAAAAATCCGGACCTGATATCACGAGCAATACCCTATTCAAATACGCAGGTGACATTATCCCATAATGTACCGCAGCCCAGTGAGCTTCTGAATACCATACAGAAATCATATCCAAAGTTATCCTATGACGCATCCAAGACAATGTCAATGACTTCATTGGATCATGTCATATCGGCTTTAAACGGAGACGCAACTGTGCAGGTCAATGCATGCTTGTATCAGTGGTCATGTCCAAACACTGGTATTTCCGCAAAATGGGCATTGCAACATGCACCATGTAACAGATCATAACCTCATTTGTAGGAGAACCGCATTAACATGCGCGAGGGTGTCCTATTTCTCAGAATAGCATTCTGCCCTGGTGAAAATGTATCTGAGCTGATAATCAGATATCTCTTTTAATCCAAATAACCGAATGTCGTTGTGATCAACAATTGACAACAATTAACATTAATTAACAACAATTAACAGCAATTAACAGCAATTAACAATAATTAACAATTAGGTAGAGGCATTAGCGAAATTGGACATAAGGACCTTGTATCTACGTGTATGAAGTAAGTAAGTTAAGCGCCTATATAGCATGAAACTATAATGCACTCAGGAACTTAGGCTTCAATAGTTCAGGATCTAGGACTAGGACCTTAGTATGTACATTCCAGTGAGAAGTTTCAATTTGACCTAAAAGTGTGCTGCAACTCTTTCAGAAGGGCAGTCTTTCTGTAGTACATGAAGCAATATACTTTATAAACAGTTGACGCCTAGCTATTTTCATTTCAAGTGATGAACGGCAGATTGCAGATTGAATTAAAAGGCAACGGTGTCTTATGAAGAACTTGTGCTTCAACTGGGAGAACGGTTGCTTCAGCAGCCGTTTTTGTTACTTCTCGACTTTGGTCAGATGTGACCTCCCAGGTCATATGCCTTTAGGCTAAGAGCGGCGCTATGTAGATCTTAAAAAGCTGAATAATTGTAACTGGATCTAGGACATTGTGTCCATGAAATCCTGATGAAAAAGGACTGTAGGCTGTTAGGTGTGCCTTCTTTATGTTGATATCGACATTAGGCACGAGGTTCCCGTTACAATGATGAATATCCTTACAAATGTGGCATGCCACGAGCCTTTGATGCCTTTGATGCCATGAAACGAGCAAGGATCTTAGATTACAACACCAGATCAGTTGGAATGAAGATGAGCTGAAACTAGTGAGACTACTACTACTTGAGGATACCAAGCTGAGTGTACGAGTCAAGATAGCGAAATCTGCAGTGTTTCAGACAGCAAAAATCTAGGCGGATGAAAAATATCCGGACATGTCTCTGAAGGTCCGGAAATCCGGAGGCATGTTAAAAAATCTACATATTTTGGAGAAATCCGGAGAAATGGTGACACTGTATAAACTAGGTGCCCCAGGTATCTGGGGACTTGAAGAAATGGCTGTTATAATAGGGACGTGTCGCCCGGATGTAGTTTAAAAATTCGTGAACATATATTTGTGAAATCTTAGGAAGAAAAGTTATTATTTTGTCAAATCATCTTAAGATGCACAGTAATCAAACTTAATCGTTGTAGACTAGGGAAGGTATTTAGCATACGATTAACATATTCTTTCCAACCTTTTATATTTAATGGAGTTGACTAAAATTGTATCGGTTGTGGTATGTTGTTTGTCTGTTGTGATACATCAAAGATAAAAAGTGCTGATGTTTCCGGTAAAATTGTTTGACTGGTAACTCATCCGAACCTTGTCATCGGCCATTAGATATATCAGGTCAAAAGACTCAAAGACATATATTCGATTTCACCATTTTTGTACATCAAGTATAGGCGAGCTTAGTGTTCTATTTGTCTAGTCAAACTGTCTCATGCTATCACAGTAGTGGTTACACGAGAAATTTTGAGTAGATCAATATTTCTGTTAGCCAACGATTGATGTTCTGTTATCCGTGTGTGGGGGTGAATATGTTGCTTCAGTGGCTAGAAACAATGCCACGAAATCAAAACTGTAACGGCTGAGCAGCTCCAAAGGAAGCTCTAGAAACCTTTATGCCACCTTCGCACCATCACTGGGCACCGATGGCCGGACAGCATAATTTCCAACAATGCATTAAACAAGAAGTGTAATACATCGCCGCTGTTCGCAAATGTCATCCAGCAAAGATGGTCCGAAGATATACCCGAACAGAGCCTTGGAATTCAACCTACTGGAAGCTGGTAAATACACAGTCGGAAGAGGTCATCATTGCATAAATCTGATAAGTGTGCTGAGAGGTGACCTCGACAAATTTGTTCCAATGCACTCAGATCAAGAATGAACACGAGGAAACAAATTTTGTTGGCCGAGGACAAAACATAGTCATCAAAGGTGATGAAGGACTGTTTGCAGCTGCAAGATTACTGGAGCTCGGGTGGCGCTACTCCGCCAATTCCTACTTGGTTTCCAGTTCGTACCCCAGTGGGGCCGGGCGGCCATTGCCGCTTGCAGTGAACACCACAGTGTCATCTCGACTATTCGTGTAGGAAGTGTGTCTCTGCATTATAGTTTCTAAACTTGTAATATTATATATATATATATATATATATATATATATATATATATATATATATATATATATATATATATATATATATATATATATATATATATATACACACACACTAGGGGTGTGCATTTGGAGCAATACCAGTACACATGTACACGTTAGTTTTAACGAACGTGTACACGTGTACACGTATTTAGCATTCTTCTGCAAAAATGTAGCATTAATTTGATATCTATTTAGCCTATTATTAAATGTAGAGGGTGTATTATGGTGGGTTTGGAAATTAAAATAACTATTTATTGACTCCACACCACACGTCTATTTGCAGATCAAGAGAGGACTATTTTGTAAAATCCTCACTGGAATTTACAAAAAGAGCATTTTGATGTCATTCAAATGGATATTTCTCAAGACCACTAAATGATGTTTAGGTAAGCTTTAACGCTAAAACGAAAATGAAAATCCTAACGCAGGGTCCATTTGCATGCCAAGAGAAAACTATTTTTAAACATTACCACTGAATTGATTGGTTAGGCTAATGAGCCACTCATTGCAGTGGTAAATTACGGCAGCAGAGCCGACAAAGAGGCTTTACAATAAACAGCACTCCTTCATTCGAGCAATTGTCCCTAACTACTTTATCCTAACAAAATAGCTGAGCTAGTAGGCCTACTAGTTACGTTTAGTCGCCATATCTCGAGTCTATTGGTGCAGTCATGAGATACGGCTCTGGTGAAAAAGTGTTGCTGTATTTAGAAAAGTAAGTGGTGCGGTTAGTGAAGCTGAATAGTATTAATTTAAGCGTTGCGCGGTTTAATATAAATAACTATTTAACCTAACAAAATAAAAAATTATTTAACAGCGTTTAAACGGCGCTCGCCATACTATAATTTATACAATATAATTAGGCCTAACTGACCTGCGGTGCTTACTTATAATCAGCGTTAGTAAATAGAAAATAACTATATTACAAATAAAGATAAGTGCCTATTAGTCATCAGCTCAATGTTCGTTGACGGCACCGAAGCTTGTTGGCGCCTGTTAGTCATCAGCGCATGTTGGCCAGAAGGATGTTGGCACCTGTTAGTCACCAACGCATGTTGGCCAGAAGGTTGTTGGCGCTTGTCAGTCATCAGCTCGTGTTGGCCAGAAAGTTGTTGGCGCCTGTTGGCACTTCATGGTCATTGGCACAAAATAATAACACAAAAGTTATCAGTCTAATTTACTGCAGAGTTTGATGCACACAAAACTTGGTGCGGTAGTAAAGATGACTCTATAGGTTGAAGAGGCTAAGTTTATAGAGGCTACGGCACAAGACGATCAGTGCCGCTTAGCTCAGCCAAAAGCAATGTTCGCAGTAAGAACAGTGGTCAAAACATTGAAGAGGTACAGGATACGTGCATGGTTCTATGTACCACTTTTTGGCGTGGTACGGCAGGTTTGGCGAGATATCAGAACAGGCCAATCGTTTCACATAACGTTTCGGATGTTATCAACCAAAAGAGTTGGCGTCACCAGCAGGTGACGGCGATAGTTGGCAAGGGTGACCTGATCTTTAGTTGTTATATATACAACACCAAAAGCTTGTGCTGGCCGACGTTCCGTCAGCGGCGTCTTCCCACCCCGGCCTCATCGGCTGATACGGCTTATGCTGCTGTAGATTGCGTTACTCATAGTAAACTATAGGAATGTCTTCCGCGCTGGGCTGAAGCCCCGACCCGACCCGACTGAGGAATGCAAAGAAGTTGTAGGTTTGATTGGCGTCTATCGAGTCCCTGATTCCAGGTCCCATTTACGCCATATCTAGGCTGGTTTTATTTCAGTCTATTATTGGTAACTTCATTTATGCTGGAGGGGCCGTATTCACGCCCTAGAGTTACGCCTCATAGGTACGCCGTACTCACGAAGAGGTGCGTAAATAAATGCGTCACTGTAATGCGTGTACGCCAGAATTCGTTGGCCACGTATAGGCCGCTTATTGACGTAGTACCGTACGCGTCAACAGCTGTCAAAATGTGAGGCCTTCACTACAACATGAAATGCTGAAGAGCCACAGACTAACTACCATCGACTCAAAATTTAGTATGTACGCTTAATACTGTCAAATAAATAAATAAATAAATAAATAGTAAGCATTCGGACGTTCTATCGTGGCTGACTAACCTATCTTTTAACCATTCATTGGTAAAATGCTTGGCATTACAAAAACTAAGTGCTGTGAAAACATGTAGGCCTAATCTTTATATTCTTACAACTTTTCTTTAGCATTCTGACGCCTTTTTGGGAAAACGCGGCGCGTCATTCAGGCTGTTCACGCGCACTTGTTGCCAGGCAATGGCGTATTACTCTACCGTATTTATTTACCATATTGTTTCAGCTTCACATTTAGTGCACAGTGGTACTTTGAATACAGAAATAAGAAAAGTATTCAGCTCAAATATTAAAAAAAAAACCGGCTGCTATGGCTTCACATTTAATAACACTTAATATTTACAAAAAGTCAGCTAAATACAAATTCAATTTATAAAATCCGTAATATCCGATATTCGACTAAAATTCGAGAGAGACTTACGCCTATTGTAGTTGGAGGGCATAAGTTACGCCCCCCCCCCCCCCTCCTGATAACACAGATGCGGGGCCGATACCCTGCCGATACAGCCCTGTATCGGGCCAGTATCGGCCCAGTAAGCGGCGTTATATGGGCCGATTTTATGGATGGGCGTAAGCTACGCCCTTTTCGTGAATACCGACTTACGCCACGTTGGGAGCTTACGTCCTAGTTACGCCTTTGTTAAGGCGTAAGCCCCCTTCGTGAATACGGCCCCTGGGTGGAGAGAGGCGACGAGGAGTGAAGGAGATTGCCTGTGTTTCCACCAATTGCTCATTTGCTATAGCTGATCGCCTGACACTCGAGAAGGATTTGAAAACCCGCCCGGCTGATTACAAGTCGACCACGCCAAGATCACGGCAAATAGTCTCCTTTGGCTGAGGAATGCGAAGAAGTTATTGTTTTGGTTGGAGTCTATCGAGTCCCTGATTCCAGGTCCCATTCACGCCATTCTAGGGTGGGTTTTCTTTCAGTCTATTATTGGTAACGTCCCCAAATTGTACACTGGTACCCATTTATACTCCTGGGTGGAGAGACGCGACGAGGAGTGGAGGAGATTGCCTATATTGCCAGCGATCGTCAGTTGGCTGAGGAATGCGCCCAGTGTGACTCATTATATACTATATGGTGACCAATCAGCAGTCACCATAGCGGAGCTCGACCAATCATCGCGGACCACGAGGAGGGGATAGCATGAGAGTAACACGTTTTTATGACGTCACGTTGCCTTCACCCAACCAACACATGCGCGATGACGATCTAAACTAACTTAAAAGAATTAAAAGGCCAATTCTTATTTTCCTAATATCTCTGCCATTCCTTGACCAATTTCAGTTCTGTAAACGGATTCGTTTTTCTCAACGAATCTTAATAATGATTCATACCAACATGGATGAATAGGTCCTAATATTAAGGATTCCCCAAATCTCAGATCGGGCCATTTCGTACCCGGATAACCCGGTTCGGTTCGTAACCGACTGAGCGATCCGCGCTGCACCACCATATATATGAATATGTATGTATCAGCAAAACCCGTGAGCTTTAAAAATCAAAGAAAGATATTAAATTTGTACACTTTGCCTTGTCTATCGCGGCACTATAAGATTCTAACCTACACCGCTGAAAAGGGATGTTGGTATTATGTACCTATTAAGATCCTCGAATCCACCTTTGGATACTTTTGACATAGTTGACGAACGAGCTCAATTACAGGGTCCCCCTTATTCTGGACACAAAACAATAACTCAAACTGAAAAACAGACACAAATAGAATTTAGCATTTAAATTCTTAATGTCACAAAATCTTTGCGACATTTGTGTAAATTCAAAATGGGGGACAACTCTCTCAGGTCACTGAAATATATATAGATATATAAATATTACCCTAATTAATTTAAGTTGGATGAGCTTTTGCTTTCCTACGGTACGTCAATGCTCCCAACGTCTAATCCATTCCCACGCTTTTACCTATAGAGGATTCCAGTTTATCTATTACTCATATGACGTCACACAATGCTTAATAGTCCAGGAATTGTATGTCTTTTCTATTTAATAAACGTTATGTTGAATATTTTTAAAGCTAATTTGCCTTAGGCAGCAACAACACCCACTCACATTAGTTTCAAAATATCCAACGGCTTACCTAGGCCTATATAGTTTTCTGGAAATTGAGATTCAGCGAGTGCGCAGATCAATCGCAACACGGGCAAAGCGTGGGTGGAGATGAGCTAGATGGGCGGGGCATAACTAAGACTGAATCTCTCCATCGTCACTGTTTGTAGGTTCATCGTATTAAACTACCCATTTTCCTCTCCAATCGAAAGAGCCGATTGGTAACCATAGGTAACCACCCCTTGTTCGATTTACATACCCAATGCGCATGCTCGGGAAATAAACTCATTGCCGATTTGTAACTAATTGATCTTGACTCATATTGCTGGCGTCATTTTCCAAACAGATGTACTGATAATGCATTCGTATAGTGAACCTTTCCATTTTTAGCTATGCCCCGCCATCTCTAGCTAAGCTCCACCCACACCTCGATCGTGTTGTGATCGACAGATCTCAGAACTCCCTGAGTATTAATTTCCTGAAAACTATACAGGTAAGCTGTTGGACATTTTGAAACTAATTTCACTGGCAGCACCAGCAGCACCAGCGCCCAGTCAAATAAGTTTCAAAATATTCAACAGCATGTTTATTAAATAGTAGAGACATACAATTCTTACAATGTGTCGGACAATTAAGAGTTAAAGACGGGACTAATAGAATCATTTACGACGTAATGATTATGACGTCATCCTACACGCCGTTTAGCTGATTATAACGCCATATGACGTCATATGCCGTCATATGACGTCAAATCATCGATGGATACTCTTAAAAGGTGAGTTGAAGCCGTCTGTATGGATCTGCTTTGCCACTCAAGTATATCTGACACGTTACTGGCTATCTGCCACCACAAGAACTTACAACGAAAATGACGAAATTCGAAATGTCCGTCACGAAATGCCCATCACGAAATGTCCGTCACGGAATTTCAGTCACGAAAATGGACAAATTGCATGGCTTGATAAATTTATAATTTAATACGCATTCCTTTGAATAATTTGAAATTAATTTGACTGCAAGCTGTTGACTGCCACAAGCATAATAATTGCATGGCAATGCATGTTGACATATTGGTAATTTTGGTACCACACGCCTGTGGTTCGCTAAGATAGGTGGATATTCGAACACACGACTCTAAGAACACACGTATTTCGGGAACAGAAATACAAATGGGCAAACTCTGCGAGAGGGTGTACAATGGTCTTGGCTCACACACACGCACACACACACACACATACACACACACACACACACACACACACACACACACACCACCACCACCACCACCACCACCACCACCACCACCACCCCCACCACCACCACCACCACCACCACCACCCCCTGTGTCAACAGTCCTCAATACGAACCTTATATCCACTAACCATTTAATGGTCAAGTTAAAATCTGTGCTCAAAAACTTTCCATTTGCAGACCAAGAGAAGAGTATTTTTGTTGTAAATTTTCGACTAGATTTGCCAAAATACCTTTCTGTTGTCAAGCAAATGGACATTTCTCAATCCCACCGCAGTCTGTTTTGGGCCTGGTTAACCGCTAGCAGGTTAATCGTGAAGAAAGCACACAAATTGTGCATACTCAGTGTCGCTTCACAGGCCAAGAGAAGGCTATTCTTAAAGGTTTACCACTAGAATGACTGGCTCGGTTATCGAGCCAGTCATTCCTGTAGTAAATTTTTCAAAAATAGTTTACTATTAATCCGTAAATGAACATTCCGCAAGACCACTGCACATGTCGTTTTTGGCTGGCTTGCTCATTTAGAGGGTTGAACGTTGAAGAAAGAGGCTGTAATATATTATAACTGATCAGTGAATCAGAGAGCATACCTTTGGATATGATATTCTAAAATGGCTTTCTAAGTTAATTTCAAGCAGTGGGTCAATTCCCATCAATGGCTTGATGATTGATACACCTGGCAGGTTATAAGTGAGGCTAGTCATGGCGACCTTTCGATGGAATATTCGCGTACTGGAAAATATAAAAGATGAGGTTTAACTCAGTTAGAAGTGATGAAATATGAGATACATTATGTTTCCGACCCGTAACTCTTTAACCATCGAATTAATTCAAGAAAAGCTCAATCTTCTTATAGAAAATGACCATTTGCGAGCAAGAGAAGAGCATTTTTTAAATTTTACTACTGGTCATTCCAGTTGTAAACTTTCAAAGAGTCTTCTCATGGACTGCTGATGGTAATTTCTCAAAACCACTGAGCAAGCCATGTTTGTCTGATATGAGTATTAAATGGTTACGGCGGCTCTAGCTCCACGCTATCGATACCGATATTTTTATTGGACTACAGTGGCATAGCCAAAATATTACTATGAACGTGGTATTGTGTATACAAGTCTCATCATGGACCTTTACAGTTATAGCTATGCCACGCCCACCTCTAGCTAAGCTCCACCCACACTTCGTCGTGTTGGGATCGATCGATCCGCGAATGCCCTGACTATCAATATCCTGAAACCTATACAGGTAAGCGTTTGTATATTTTGTAACTAATTTGTCTGGGCGCTGTTGCTGCCTATGGCAGCAACAGCGCCCAGTCAAATTAGTTTCAAAAAATTAACAGAATATTTATTAATTAGTAAATACATACAATTCGTACAACAATGCATATTCATTCTTCAATTATGCGTTCGTGACGTAATTATCTGCGTCATTCATTACTGATGTCATTTTACACGTCACGCAGTTGATTATGACGTCATATGATAGATGAATAAAGTGCAAAGGTCCATTGTGGAACAAATAAAGGTTGGAATACTTAAGGGTTCTAAACATGCGAGCACCATAGACTTATATAGGAGCTTAGCATGAGTTGGGCGGATCTATGCCAGACTCTATCAAAAACATACGACAGTTGGGAAGAGTCGAGTATCCCTTTAAGGTAGGGCTATAGTTCACAGTTATCAATGAAAAAGATACGAATGTTAAATAAGGTATGGAATATGTGTTAGTAGGCCTAGGCCTATATATGCGCCTTAGCTAGATCAGGAATAGCTGCAGGCACCATATTAGTTGCAAGATCCAAGAACTTGCACCCATCACATTGTACATTTTGATGCCAAAAATATCTTTAATAATAGGTCTATAAGTTGCATTCATGTTAGTTCCTTATAAGTACGTTAAAATGCAGCGATCCGATCTCTCACTCAAGTATCTGACGTCATAATCAAGTAGATCTACACTACTTGTTAAATGACGTCACGATCAAAATGACATCCTCGAAAACTGAAACGTCTGTCACGAAAGTGTTTGAATTGTATGTCTTTTTATAACCATTTTGTTGAATATTTTCAAACTAACTTGACTGGAGCCGTTACCAGTCAAATTAGTTTCAAAATATTCAACAGCTTACCTGTATATTTAATTAGCAATCCTGATTTTGGGAATTGAGCCTTCAACATGTTAAAATCGATTCCAACACACGTACAAAATGGGCGGAGCTTAGCTAGAAATGTGATTTTCATAGCCAGAAATGTGATTGTCATAGCTAGAATTAAATGGATCACCGGCCCTCTTTTGCGATTGTTCAAATGGTTAGCTAATTTACTAGGCTATGCCATTGGTATACTACCTGACAGCGAGGGCAAAGATTGAGCCGATAGCCAGAATGAAGTAGAATACCAGTCCTGTCACCGCCAACAGTGTACTGCAGTCGATTGCTTGCAAGAAAAATGTCACAATTATAGAACAGCTATACCAACATGACACGGTCGGTACACACAAACAGCGAAACGTTTCAATCAAAATCTATTTATCTAATGGACCTTTCCATTTTTAGCTATGCCCCGCCCATCACTAGCTAAGCTCCACCCACACCTCGCCGTGTTTGGATTGATCGATCCCCGAATGCCCTAGCTACCAATTTCCTGAAAACTATACAGGGAAGCTGTTGAATATTTTGTAACTAATTTGACTGGGTGCTGTTGCTGCCTATGGCAGCAACAGCGCCTAGTCAAATTAGTTTCAAAATATTCAACAGAATATTTATTAAATAGTAAAAGCAAACAATTTGTACAACAAGGCATAGACCGTCTTCAAATATGCGTTCGTGACGTACTTATCGACATCATTCATGACGTCATCCATTATGATGTCATTCTACATACCGCGTAGATGATTATGACGTCATATGATGGGTACATACTCTGGAAAGGTGAATTATCATATAAACAACGGCTTTGGACCTATTCCATATTAACAATAAGAACCAGGTTAATAATGCAGCGAAGGATTTTCATTTGTTGTTAGTGTGCGCAGGGTCGTCTCAACAGATTTAGGTCCCTGGTCACATGGAGAACGTCCCATAAAGCGGTGGTGGGGGGGGGGGGGGAAAGGCGGGGGTGCTCTGGGTGTACTCCCCCGGAAATCTTTGGAATCTAGATGCCAACAGATGGCATTTAATGCACGCCTAGATGTTTATATGGGCCTTTATGTGGTTGTCAAATTATTCCATTTTTTGCCTCGAAATTTTAATAGTTATAGTACATACTGGAAATGTAATGATTGTAATGAGGAGAGATAGTGAGAACTGCCGGCGCCAGTAGCCCTACGTATGAAGTAAAAGGATACGTGTCTTTAGCATACTCTCTACTCATAATGTCCTGTATATAACACCTGTCCCTTTGAACCCTCTAAGAGCGCACAATCATTTACAAATGCGATACATATTTTGTAAAGTAATTTGACTGAGAATCCTTGCTGGCTGTCACAGATGTCAGCCAACATCAAAGTAATTTCATGTTTAACAAGTCTACATCATCAAATAGAAATTCTGGATCTTAATGGTTGAAAGATCTAATATAGTGATTCAGAAGAACAACTTAATTCAATTAAACGGATACTCATCTCATCTCAAATATTGTATTGCATCGACAGATTTTGGTTTATAGATTCCATATCATTCATATCCTGTCACATTCCCGTAACTGTATCGCAATCATTTGCTTTGTAATGTCGAGTAAATGTTTAACAGTGATCTCCACCATTTTGTCTCCCCTAGCGATAGTGTGTGGTGTTATTGTAAGTGCCAAAGCATTACATTTTTTATTATGTAATAATCATCTTGTTGAATATTTTGAAACTAATTTGGCTGGAAGTTGTTGCTGCCTAAGGCAGCAACAACTTCCAATCAAATTAGTTTCAAAATATACAACTGCTTACCTACATGGCTGTTTTTATACCACATTGTCAAGCCATAGATGGCACCTCTATGACTGAGCTCGTATACCTAGGAAGGAAGACACGCTGATATTTTTCGGATTGAAAAGTAAATCACGACAGCCATCGTAGGCTGTAGAAATGTACCAACACTTAGCTACTAAAGCCTAAATGTCTATCTTTGACGGGATGATAAAAAGCTTAAAACTCCATGCATAGTTTGGTTAGATGATCTGTAACTATTATGAGATGAGGTTAGTTATCCTTTAAATGGCCGTCATGTATAACAGGATTCATAGGCGATAGCCGCTATACGTATACCATGTGTTTGCTGACACGCACTGGACATATTAGTCAAGTCTCATCCTCAAACATAACGTAATGGGACAGTAGATATATCTATATCTCAAGCTCACAGATCCGGAGTATTTAAGGTGGAGACATGGTACGTTATAATCCTACGTTATCTCTGTGTTGTACAGTATTGATGTATCTGAAAAATAATAAAAACAATATACTGATACATGTAGTCATGAAAGTACCAGAAGACGTGCTTGTAGTTGTTGCTGTTGCTGTTGCCGCTATTATTATTATTGTTGATACTGATTATTATAGTGGAGATGACTTAGTTGATGATAATAGTGATTTCTCTGGTGACCATCCTGGATTTGATTTGTGAACATTTTGTGGAAATCCAATGAAATGTCACTTATCCTCAAGCAATTGACCTTTCCAAATTTACCCATCCATCAAATGACGTTATAATCAACTACGTAGCGTCTAGGATGACGTAATAATCATTACGTCATGAGTGATTCGATATAGTCCGTCTTTAACGGTTAATAGTTCGACACGTTGTACGAATTGTATGTCTTTACCATTTAATAAACTTTCTGTTGAATATTTTGAAATTAAGTTCACTGGGGCGCTGCTGCTGCCTACCCAGTCAGATTAGTCTCAAGATATTCAATAGCTAACGTGTATAGTTTTCTGGAATTTGATTGTCAGGGCGTTCGAGGATCGATAGATCCCAGCTCAACCGAGGTGTGAGTGAAGCGTAGCTAGATATGGGCGGAATAGCTAAAACTGGAAAAGGTTGACCTAGATCCAACAAACCGTTAATGAAAGCATCCTATGATGATGGGCGTAAGCGCTTCTCGCAAGAATCTTTATTTATTCAATGTTGTTGAGGACCATCTTGTATTTTCTGAAAATCCTTTGAAACATATCTCCTAAATTACTTGGCAGCTTTTAGCCGGGAGAATCATGTGGTGGTGGTGGTGGTGGTGGGCTCCAGAACCTCTATTCCGATTTTTTTTTATTGTTTTGAATTATTGCTAGGTCTAGTCAAACAATGTGAATTATAGTGATGCTGATATTAATTATGACGATCATAAATGATAAGAATCAATAATGATAGTAGTAGTTATAATAATGGTGATACAGCTCCCTGTACAATTATTATATAAATGTTAATAATTATTATAGTGATGACAGACATCGGAAGGCCTATAGACATATACATCATATATAGCCTCTAACGTATAGGGATTGCTAGAGTGGTCATTTCATCGAGCGAGGATAACCATCCCGCAGGTTAGCGTAGCACGAGCAGTGCGCTTAAAGAGACATTACCTGGTAGATATAAAATAATTTTGGAAAATTCTATTTCATTTTGGTAATGTAATGGTTTCAATGTATTTCTACGACATACCGTTTTCTATACATATATTCCGGACCGGTCATCCATTTTTGTTAATATTAGCTATTTTTATGTAAATATGTTGAAAAGTCGGGAACTCAGATTCGGAATACTGATACTGGTTTGATTATGTAGACATACCAGACTTGTATCTGATTGCAGAAGATGCTCTGTGTTCGGAAAAAACGAAGTGTCTTTCTCTAATCACAGATTGAACTCAGCACTTAATCATAAATTTAACGAATATATTTTTATTAACTGATATAACTGAATAAAGCAAATAAGTCGTATTGCAGACGGTAAGATAATCTAAACTTTTATCTATACAAACTTGGTTTCCAATTATCAATCGATAAACACAAGAATTGCAGAGACTAACTAACTTAAAATACTGAAACAGATGTTACAAAGATGTACACTGACTTCAGGATCATCGGATGACGGAGTGATCTCGAACACTGTCGACAGCGTCTTATATAGGATAAAAGGCTGTTCATGACCATCGTCACACAACAGGAGCAAAAGAGGTAGTTCGGATTATGATTGGTCAAGGCTCATTGCTTACCCAATATAATCCTCACACACTCTCTTGAAGATGCGTGCGTTCGGCTAGTTCTAACTGGTTCTCGCTGGAACCGTTCTGAAAGATATATCACAACATCTTGTTGATATTGCACCATACTGACGTCACAATGTTGTGATTCCAAGCATAGTTTCATATTATTGTTCAGTTTGACAGCTCGGCCACAGACATCTACCTGAATCCATTGAATTCGCTCATACATGGTTTGTTTATTTAGGCTTTGGCAACATGACAGTCACAGCACCACAGAACCTCATCATCCAGTGATCTCTGACCTAGCACGTACTGCGGATATGGTCACGGGAAAATCCGTAGCTCACGCAGCACATGAGTCAGCAGCACCTGACAAAGTTCGATCGTACTAGAAAACCAGTCATTAAACCACTGCCTCTATTCAAGATATTTCCAGTCATAGTTCTCAAAATAATTATATCCTGGTGTACCTTGTCGAGCATTGAATACTTGAATAGCTACAATCGTTCCAAAAACAATCCCGCATCGAAGCAGTCAATTCTCAGCCGCATTTCATATACAACCGCCAATATGCGTGGCATCAAAATTCATTCAGTAATAACAAAACCAGTATTTCGTACAGGCCTAACTAACAGAAGATTTGGGCTTCAGGCTAGCCAGGTCAAGAGGTCATATGTAAATAATGCTTAAGACAGGAACCGACAATCTTGAGGCCAGCTGCTTCCTCAAAATCCCCAGATCCGAATCCGGATATCTACAATGTGTGCACATGCATTGCTGTTTCTTCGCGTGAGGAATTATTTTAAAGCCACAACATATAATTTATTATAGCATGCTCCGAGTCACCGAATCACGACATAAATCGTTAGGCGAATGGTGAATGCTCTGGTGTTTTCTATGAAGTTGTTGTGAAATCTGCGGTAAATTTCTTTTTACGTTTTAAATATTTGTGAAATTTCTAATTCCCAGCTTCTTGACTATTGAGTGCCCTTATTTATAAAAGTCGAATAACAAATGCTAGTATTGGCCCACTAGAAGCAGTTTTTATACATAAATCCATATATAAAATTTATAGATTTATCAGGTAATGTACCTTTAAAGGTCATATTTGGATAAATCAATTTTATGTACACATTTGCAAGCATTTTTGGTATAGTAATTAATAAAAAAACCGTATTTGTCTAACATTGGCCAAATAACTAATATTAAGTCGCGAAGCCAGTATATGACCTAATGCACGAAATTACGTAATAACTTACCCCCTGCCAACCCCCACCCCCATCCTTGATTCTCAGCTCTTCATTGTCAAGAATGACGTAATAGTGGAGCACGTTAACATTGAATACATGCAGTTTAGTTTAACTTCAGCAGGACATAATTACATTTTGTTTGCGTTTTCCCGCTTAAGCAAAGTTAAAAATATATTTTTCAGGTCTTATGCCAATAAACATAATGAAAAATTATACGTTGATTGGTTAAGCCATACATAAACAACTAGTGATAGAGAATATAATGATCGCTCTTGTTTCGCATAATACACATAGAAGATTGACAGTTCTTTGTTACATGTGCATAAATAAAACAGGCACACTTGGACTAGCTAGAAATTTTGTATTTATTTAAAACAAAATTTGTATGAGATCTCAACACGTTTTCTTTATTCTGACATGTTTGCGAAAACCAGCCTCGTGAGGCTATGTAGGCTATACATGGGTCAAGCCGGGAAGATGGTGTTTAGTTAGACTCGCGCAGAAACGGCAACAGCTACGAAAAACCAATGCGGCAGATTTCCCCCGGTTTTATGTTTCCAAACATGTTTGAAAACAAGATTAAGTCAATGGAGATTTTGTGTTGATAGAAATGTGCACCGACTCGATACTTAACGAATATATTAAATCCACAATTCATACCAGGATTCCCATTTATGAAAATTTATTTAATACAATATTTGACAACGGATGGGTACAATAAAAACTGAAACCCATCGGACGCAGCAGACTAAAGACCAATAACACTTTTAAGCTGTATGGGGAAACTTCACCACAATTATTAATGCTCCTTAGAACGCATACGCAGAAAAATATGAAATCCTTTCAGATTCGCAAAACGGATTTAGAAACGGTAGATCCACGCTGGACAATATATTTTCGCTGCATCTCATGCAGCAGCTCTTATCAGCCGAAAAGAAAAAGTTATACTGCTGTCTTATAGATTTTAAACAAGCTTTCGATACTGTTTGGAGATGTATTCCAGGACTATTGCGAAAAGTGGAAATTGCGGATCAATCGTTCAAAAATAAAATAATAATATTCTAAAAACGTAAGAAGATTAACCACCCAAAATAACAAATTGGTGAACATAGTGTAGAAGTAATAGATGGATGTTTATTTTTGGGTGTACTTTTCAAATATAATTGCAATTTGTTTATTGTAGAAAACGGACCTTATCTCAAGGGATTAAAGCAATGTACGCACTGACCCACACAGTTAAAGCGACTGATGTCCCAATAGATTTACAGTGTACACTTTTTGAGTCTATGGTTATACGCATCCGAAATCTGGGTCTTCGAAAACACGAAACTGATAGAAATTTGCCAAATACGATTTTATAAAACTATGTTACAAATGAAGAAAAGTATCCCGAATGTTATGATCTATACAGAATTAGGTAAATACCCTTTAAATATTATAATACAGTGTAATATAATTCGATTTTGGGCGGACATCGTGCACGCTGAATATGGAAAGCTTTCGTCTATTCTTTACTATACCTGCGTTCAGTATACGGAGACAAAGAATAGCAAGTATAAATGGATAGAAAAAGTTAAAGATATACTAACAATAACAGGATTTGATACAGCCTTTAACGCAGAAAACGTAAATAAGACTAACATCACTAAGCCGGTAAGAATGGCTTTACAAACTCAATTCAATAAAAAATGTGGAGGTGAAATTTCCAATTCAAGCCGATTACCATTTTACAGTAATATAACGAGTCATTCGGTGTTTGAGAAATATTTTGTCATATTACCATATCGCGATGCAATAACTCTGTGCCACATTGAATCACCAACTAGCCATCGAGGCCAATAGTCCATTAGCCAGTCGTATGCTTTCTGTAGTGAACCTATAAATTTTGAGTACTGTAAAGTTTTATGTTGGAAATGTAATATATGAGTCCCAAGATGCAATATATGGGTCCCAAGATGCAATATATTGGTCCCAAGATGCAATATATGAGTCCCAGGATGCAATATATGAGTCCCAAGATGCAATATATGAGTCCCAAGATGCAATATATGAGTCCCAAGATGCAATATATGAGTCCCAAAATGCAATATATGTGTCCGAAGGACACCAAAACTGCAGGATTCTAATCTCCATATGTGTAGCATCTTGCATAATTGACATAATTAGCATATTAAATAGGTCAAATCACTAAATCAGGAATATCTTCCTTAGTAAACCACCTAGAGACTACATTTTGACATCTAGACCCATGTTTTCAGCAACAAGCAATCTATCTATTATAATTCCAGGCTCATACCACCAATCTAATTGTCTAAAATCAAATCTGGCTACCGTGGTCAATCGTAAAATCGTCTTAACTCCACAAACATTGAAGATAGAGACTTGGTTTTGATGTCTAGACCCATGTTTCTGACCCAAAGGAATCTTTCTAACGTAGGCTCGGGCTCGCCACACCTATCCAACTGCCTGAAGTCTATTTGGCCACAATGCAAGATGCAATGCAACACAACGTGGCAGCCACTAAAGATAGAATTTCATGTTGTTGTTTACACCAATAATTTCAACCACACCGATTTCACCTTGAAACATCCAGCATTTTATGGGTCCTTATGACAGATACATTGCATTTGCAGCATAAAATTCGATTGATGAATATCTAAAGATGGTTTGTACGCGCAGATGATTGGTCCAGAATGGTTGATGTTAGAGTCAATGTTGCTCAAATTAACCTTCCTGCAGCGGATTCTCATTATCACTCATTGATAACTAAACTCAGAAAGGTGCCCATCGATTTAACAAAGGCTGAATCGTGTAAATCATGTATTGATTAATTGTTGATGTATGTAATTAAGTATATGAAAACTAACGTGTGTGCTACGTTGGCAGCAGTTAAATTGTATTCTGTTTACATCCAAAATGCTAGTCATCTAACGAGGAAGTAGATGCTCATCCACTTCACTGAGTATTTTGTTCATGAGATTGTAGTGTTGCACTTAGAAGGCTTTTGAAAGTTTGTTAGCACGTCTCTGAAATTGGTCCAGCAGCCACTTATATCTGATGCTGATGATGTTGACAGATTGATCAGAAGGGTCAAGGCAGAAGTCATCAGCATTCTCTTGCCTCGAGATTACGACATGAATAACTTTCGGTATGTGAAAATGGTTCAAAATACAAGTGCAACTCTCCTAACATTTTGTCTATTCTTGTGTCTAATGGTGAGACATCCAAAGTCTCACTCACTTCATCTCAGTGTATCCAGCAGCACGATAGAAAAAGTACCAATAAAACCAGTTGGAACTTGCAGTAATACTGTACAATAAGTTCCGAGAGCTCAGATCTCATCAACACTTTGAATGAGCATGGAATCGTTTCTTCGTTTTGCGCCTCCAGGAAATCAGTTGCTAAGTACGTATCTCAAAATACTGAAACTCATCACAGAGAACTAGGTCTTCAATGCCTCTCATTGGTCCGATATTCAGCTGGTGTGACAAATATGACTTGATCGTCTTCTCAGAATTGGCGTCGCACCACTCGCGCTATGGCAACAGGGTTCACACCGCATCTAGCGGGAATCATAAACCCTGGCAGAACTATTCCTGATGTGATTCCGCTGAAGATCCCTCATCTGAAAAAAGACAGAAGCAGCCTCACTTAAAGATCTCTCCAGATTGAGCATTACACTGGACCAAAGAAGGTGAATAAACCAGTTCTCGAGGGGGATATTCAAGCTCAGACTGACAGCCAACTACACTCAGCCAGCTTAACCAATGCCCTGAGCAAGGATGCTGCATATTCCCCCGCCCCCAGCTTGATTCCGAGCTTCACTCTGAATGGTATGGATTAAATGCTTTCCAGGACCGTGTTCAGGTTGGCATGCCCAAGCTACTCTGTGTCTTGACTCGACTCCCGCCATCTCATCCGGACACTATCCTGAGTCCTAAGTACCATGGCTTACCTCGACCAGATGCTAAAAACCTTGGCATGCACTATGTCCAGCTGACAATGGACATGCAGCTCTACATCATCTGTCTCATCAAGTGGCGCGATCCTGTACGATAGAAAAGTGTGATCCTTAGACCAAGAATGATGCATACACTAATGTCTTTCATTGGTACATTCGGATACCACATGAAAGCTACTGGTGCTGAGGAGCTCGTTGGTGTTGCGCACGGAGGTATGACCGAAGGCAATAAGAGCATTTCCGGTTTGCATGGTTATCGTTGAACTTCTTCATGATTTCTTGCAGGAGGGAGGGAAAAGTCATGAAAATATTGTTGCATGTCTCGGGAAGGAAAATGCGCACCACCCAGGCAAACTCTGAGTGGACTGCTTTATCACTCCGACCATGCTTCCACAGCAATTCCCGAAGTCTCAACGTGAGAGTGACTGGCTATTACAACAGCACAGTCTGGAGATGATGCTCCCATATTTCTTTGCAGCTGGCCATCATCATCATGTGTGGTTCGTCATCTGGCACTTGCAAAACATGCATCACCTACCACCAGATGGCAAGAAGGATGTTCTCGATGGAGCACATACTTGTCGTTACGCTGAAGGAGCTACCGCTGCATCTGGTGACCAGGTCTGTGAGCAGACGTACATCAAGCAAGGCAAGCAGGCTGATGGCATGACGAGTATCGCCACAAACCATCATTTGTCCACCGCCATTGACGACATTACAGCCATGAACGAGAAACTATCGCTGCCCTAACCGAACACAAGGAAGAAGGGGAAAGAGAATGGCGCTGGACAGAGAGGATCGACAGAAGATACTTCATGATGTGCGTATGCATTCTCAACCACTCACTGATCAATCACTATCCATGTACATCGTCAATGGGCATGCGGTTTCTGCAGGAGATATCAATTTGCAGGATATCGTCAAGATTGGAAGGAAATAGAAAAAGCTTTTGCTTCCACAATCCGATCAAGAGAAATGTGAAGACTGGAGGTACTGAATAATTGTGTGAAAATGAAAGATAAAATTGTTTATGAACTTGAATACATATTATTCGCCCGTTTCTTGGTCATTGGATAGAAGAGGAACCTCGAGTTGACTGCAGTCTTCCAGCATGTGCTGAGCCAAGTGCCTGTGTCACTCATCGACGAGTATGGCTCCCTGCAAAATGGTAATAATTTGATGCTTCTCAGCTGCTCTACCGCATTGTTTGGCCATCCTTGGGGACAGTGGGCGATGTTGCTAACCGATTGAAATATTGTCTCGCAAAATACAGAGAAGCGGAAACCTATGTCATCGTTGATTGGTATAATGGTGTCAGCGCAAAAGTTCACGAGAAGCAGAGCAGAGCTGTTGAGGACTCAACTGGATATCAGCTGACTCTGAGCTCACCCGTACCTGACAGTGATGACATTATGAAAAAACAAGAACATCAAGCTGTACCTCTCATAACTACTCTACACACGCGATCTTGGTAGCAACTTTGAACTTGTTAACCAAGGTGACAGTATTGTGCGGCATGGAGAAGCAGACTCATCTCTCATTATCTACATACTGCAAGCTGCATCAGGCAAAACTTGAATTGTGCACATAATTAGTGATGATACAGATGTGTTCGTGCTACTTGTGGGCAGGTGCTGGAAAGATGACGTCTCTCGCCATGTTCAGATGGAGAGGTGAAATGGCTCCATACTCGACATCTCTGCCACTGTCACCAACCTCTGGTAGAAATGAAAGAGCATCTTGCGCATGCATGCACTCTCATGATGGGACACCGTGTCCTACCCTAATGGCAAAGGTATCCATCCTGAAAGTGATCATCCAGGCAGACATCACTGGACTAGACTCGAGGACACCAATCAGAGCAACCTGATAACAACTGGAACCACCTTCTTCTGACTCTCTACGGCCATAAGAGCGAGAGCGATTCCACAAATACCGATAGGCATAACATTTTTCGCAAGTAAAAGAATCCTCCAGCTCTGAAGTCCCTTCCATGAACAGATATCAACATGCCGTAGGGCTTCACGGTATTAGAATAAGAGGCCCAAGGGGCCTGTATCCCTCATCTGGACCATAGGCATTTCAACTAGAATGGTAATTAACAATAAGTAGAACTCTAATGAGTTGAGCAGAGAAGTAAAGGGTGCGGCTAGTCGTTATTGTTCTTTTCATTGGAATGTGGTTTTAACCAATCAAAACGCTCCATTTCAAATTGCTATTGTTCTCAGAACAATGACGACTATAACGCCACGTTTTCTAGATAACAATGGCGCCTATATTCACACGTTTTTGAGAATCTGCAACACTCTGGAATGTTCTAGTATTTTGAAGTTGTTAACCCTTAAAAGTTGCGTATTTTACGTTTTAATGTAGTGGCGGCACTCCCCCCTCCGTGGTTATCTACCGTGGTAGATAATGTAAAAACAATAGAGTTTAAGAAGAGGTGTGATAATAGTAAAATAATAGAGAGTGGTATTGATAATAGTAAAATAATAGAGTTTAAGGGGTGGTATGATAATGGAGGTCGTAGGAGGAGGAGGAGGAGGAGGAGGAGGAGGAGGAGGAGGCTGAGGAGGAATGCAATGTCGGTCGGCCGGTCTCTGCCTGGGGCCTTTTGCGTGTATTTAAGCCGAGCGCACCTGTCTAGTTCACTATCGCTATTGTTCTTTTTAAAGAAAACGTATAGAGATTTTAAGAGAATAATTTTTTTTAAATATTAAGCATGTGTTAAAGACATAACAAAATGGCAGATAATTTAACCGCAGATATTAAAAAAATGCGAAGATGGTGTTAATGTGATTTTGCAGCAGATGCGTGACTCTGATGCGTCAAGATTAAATGTGGATCTACCCAATTCACCTGATGAAGATGTAGATCACCTTTTAAATCTGGGTTCTATGTTGTATGAACCCAACTGTTCAATTCCGCACGTATCTGATGAACATAACGACATTGCATTACGCGAAGTCATTCCTGAACTGTCTATTACCGATGCTGAATTTTTCAATCATTTGGATGATTTATACGATTATGACGTAATCATACCTGCACAACCTGCATCTACCGATGATCAAACCACACATACTAGAACTGAACAATCTATTCCTGATCTGAGTACCGTACCATCATCATTTGTTAATTATCCTCATAACGAATGTGACGTAATTGATTCTAATTATTCGACCGATGTACGTGATGGACACGATATAAATTTAATTGACGTTGTGCCTTTCGCTAATGACCTATCTCAGGATTTAGTATGCCTTCTTAATGATTACGATGACAATTTATTCAACGATGCATCCCTTCTTGACTTTCTTGTGACTTCATCTAATGATATATCTTTGGATTTAGCATGCCTTCCTAATGATTCCGACCAAAATTTATTTGATAATGCGCCAGTTCCTGTACGTATTGAGCCTACGGCTAATGGCATATCACAGGATGTAGAATGCCTTCCTAATGATTACGACCTAAATTTATTTGATAACGCGTCAGTTCCTGTACGTATTGAGCATTCTGTTAATGACATATCACTGGATTTATCATGCCTTCCTAACGATTCCGACCTAAATTTATTTGACGCTGCGCCAGTTCTAGACTGTATTGTGCCTTCTTCTAATGACATATCACTGGATTTATCATGTCTTCCTAATGATACCGTCCTAAATTTACGTGACGATGTGTCTGACTGTATCGCAACTTCGGCTAATGACTTATCTCTGGATATAGCATACCGTCCTAACGATTCCGCTTATCGCATCGCTGTTCCTACTCATCAAACTCTTATTGACTCGCAAGCAAATCATTCGACAGATGAAATTAGTCTTATCGCTGATGAAATCAGTCGATGTATATCAGAGAATATAATGCTTACAGATGATCTACTTAATCATTATTTGCAACACTATGAGCACGCTCAAATCGGAGGGTCAGTAGTTGATTATACCGACTATATATTCTGTGGAGACTGTTTGCAAATACCGCAGTAAAAAGTTTCATCTCGAAGGTACTGAATATAATGTATCTTTTAGAAGTTATCCTATAGCTGATACACCACTTTCTCATTCTGAGTTCGTGTCAGGCATCTTTCAATCTTTGCTCGATATGTATAGTGAATATAGTAATGTTCAGCCGAATGATCACGTGAGAATCGAGTTGATTCACCCTTCTTTGGAAATGCTGATAGCGATGGATTTTAGGCTATGGAATGAAATTACACCTGACATAATTTTAGAATCAGTGGAAAAAGTCATTCAGTCAAATACTGATTGTAGGTTATCAGAGGGTTTTGAATTTCACGTTTTTCGTGTAGAGGACTACAACTCAGGTGGGCGAAATGATACTCTCCTAGGCGCAAGCGATTCTAGACAATTAAATCTATTAAATTTACATTCATCTGATTTAGATGCGTACATGCGTATACAAAAATGTATTATACCCGTATGCGTCGAATATCCATTCTGTTTCGCAGCAGGACTATTTTTTAGGAATAAAATATATTGAGAAAATGAACAAATTAATCTCTGTAAATGAATGGAATTTTTTAGAAGTAAGAAAACATATTTGACGCATATGACGTGTGAATATCATACGGTTTGTAGTATTCCTGTACGCGAAATTGATAGTACTGATTGGAACAAATTTCAGGACAATTTTTGCAATCAATTTTCTATTCAAGTCTACTCAGAGTCAAGGCATAAACGCCTAGTCTGTGGCGGTTCACCGAATTTACCGTGCATAAATCTTATGCATTCAGAACGTGATAATCATATATCCTTAATCACGTCTATGGCCGCATTTCTTATGGTACGTAATTACTGTACATGGTGTAATGCGTCATACTCTAATGATCACTCATGCTCTGCATGCTGTCGTAGTTGTCAGACACCTTATTCTGATAAAGGATCTTGTACATCTACAGACGCTATGCATAAGATAATGTATACTGTTTGTCATCGTAAGTTTTATAACCGTCAATGTATGTCGAACCACCTCTCTAATGGGACCTGCTTAATGGTGAAGGCGTGCCCCCACTGTTTCAGTCGCATACGTAAAGATGAAGATAAACACGTCTGCAGTATGACAAAATGTCACGCGTGTAAAGAAAAGTATGTTATTACTGAAAATCATATGTGTTATCATAATGTAATTGAAGAACCTATTACGTCATTATCCAATGCATGCTCTATGCATATGAATGCTGACAATTGTGGTTACGAATGTTTTCAAAAATACATCATTTACGACACAGAAACATATTTATCGCCTATCGACAGTAGCAATACTAATATTCTAGCCAAGCATAAAGTCAATCTCGTGGTTGCCAACATATGTTGTGATGCATGCTTCGAGCATCCGCTCGAAGATGATTGCTCTACATGTCATCGAGGCAGGAATTATGGATATGTTCGCTTTCACGGGTTAGACGCGGTGGATCAGTTCGTTGGCTGGTTGACACATGTTAAGGCTGCGCGTATCGGTAAATGAATCGATAGAAAATATGTTTTCTCGGACTACTTGGTGATCGCTCACAAAGCGTGTGCCTATGATTCTCTTTTACTCCTACAATGCATTTGCAAAACCGCTAACCTGCATCTTAAACCTTCAAATATTATCATGCACGGTCGTTCAGTTCTCTCATTTGACGTAGGTACTATTCGGTTTATCGATTCCATCAACTTTTTTCCCCTTTCATTACATAAGGTGGCCGATGCTTTTAATCTTTCTGTTCGAAAGGGGACATTTCCCCATCAGCTCAACACGCCTCAATATTGGGGTAAGGTAATACCCTTTCCCGAGAGGGAGATATTCTGTCCACAAAATATGAATGCGAACGAATTAATCGAATTTGATAGATGGTACAACTACCAGATATCTAGACATGAGCGCTACGATGTCGATAAAAATCTCATCGAATATTGTAATGATGACGTAACCGTCTTCTGCTTGGCCATGTCTAGATTTAAGACTTTATTTTCTGAATCGACGGATGGCCAAAACCCATTTGTGACAAGGATAATGCTAGCGGGAGCGTGTAATGTGGCCTATCGCGTTTTATGGCTTCGACCTGAGAGTGCACAGACTCTACCTGATTTCTCACTAAGAGCAAAATGTGCTTATAGCGTTTTGGGTGTAGAATGGATGAAATGGGTCAGTCAATGCGAGGGTCGCCAAATCACGCATGCGCTAAATGGCGATGAACAGAAAATATGCGGACATTATGTGGATGGAATTGATGTATCTGAAAATATTCTTTACGAGTTCTTAGGTTATAAATTCCACGGACATGAGTCTGCTTGTTGCGGTGATAAGCGTGATATGACATATACACCATATGGCGATCAGACAAATGAAGAAGCATATTCCGCGCTTCAATGTCGCATTTCTTTATTTGAATCACGCGGATATACGGTGAGAATTATGTGGGAATGCGACTTTAAGAAACAAGTCGCTGATTCCTCCGAGCTAAACGATTTTATCACCGAATTGGACTTAGCACACCCAATATCACCACGTGATGCGCTATTCGGTGGCCGTACATCCGTGATTCGTTTATTTATGGAAGCGGATGAGCATACAACACTCGAATATTTAGACTGTGTTTCCATGTATCCTTCAGTGATGAAACAATGTTGTTTTCCAGAAGGTTCATATACGGTTTTAAGAGGCGATGACTTGAGTGATAAGACGGCGCATGACTTCTTTGGTCTTATTAAATGCAAACTCCTTCCACCACATGATTTATACTTTCCCGTGTTACCTGCTAGAATAAATTCATTCCTTATGTTTGTACTATGCGCCGAATGCGGAAAAAATGAACAATCTTCTGTATGCGAACATATGGAAGAATAGCGCAGGTTACGCAGAACATGGACTACTCCAGAGTTACAGCTAGCTATACGCAACGGTTATGTCATTAAAAAAATGTATGAAGTATGGCGTTATCACGCGTCATCACAATATGAGCCGTATGGCGACGATGGGTTATTTTCAGAATACATTAACCGGTTTTTTGAAAATTAAACAGGAAAGTAGCGGATATCCTGATTGTGTCGGTAGTGAGAGTGAAAAGATGAATTACGTGGCTGACTATTATAAACATGAAGTAATACAGCTCGACCCTGCCAAAATATTGAATAACCCGGGTTTGCGCTTTGTTGCTAAATCCTGTTTGAATATTTTGTGGGGACGGTTTTCTCTTCGTAATCATAAAAAGAATAGCATGATATCAACACTTAAAGGTCTTCTCTCCCTTCTGAATGATAAAAGTAAAACTGTAGGCTCCACTACATTCCTGAATGATAGTCTTCTAATGGCCTCCTATTCGGTCAATGATGAGTACGTTCAGTCGCCATTAAATACCAACTGTATTCTTGCATCTTTCGTGACAGCCTATGGCCGAATAAAACTGTACACAGTTTTGTCCTTACTCGGTCGACGTGTAGCCTATCACGATACGGATTCGGTGGTATTTAGTACCCGTGAAGGCGAACCGACCATTCAAGAACGAAGTGGGTATCTAGGTTCTTGGACGAGTGAAATCCCCTCTGACTACGAATTAACAAGTTTTTGTGCACTCAGTCCGAAAAACTATAGTTATGAAATGAAGCGTAGCGATGATCCATCGATCTTAAGCAGGTAGCGAAGGTTAAAGGTTTAACGCTGGGTACCGAACAATCAAAACAAGTTAATTTTGATACAATGAAAAAATCCATTGAACAAATTATAAACGATGGTGGAATTACGGATAGTAATAGCGTACTATTAAGCTACCCATCACAAATCATGTGCACTGATCATTTTAGAATTCTTTCAGTAAATAGCAGTAAGATTTTCAGACCCGTCTTTAAAAAACGAATTTTGAAACTGGAAGATTTATCATCAGTACCATATGGTTACACCACCGGAATATAAATAGTGACATTGCACCTTTTTTTTTCAGTCAGTGCGTAAACAATGTTGGTGTCATCCATGTCCACCGAAGCCGCACTAGCTGCTCACGCCATGATAGTAAATATTGCTAGTCTGTGTAATGCTGATAAGGATAAGATGCATGCATTGATTATGAGGAGCATGCGGTTCGCTTTAAGAGATGACAAAATTAATGCAGGAAGAATTATACTCATGTCTGAAATTAGCAAGGGTTTATTAACCGAATATGGGATAGACACAGTGCATTGGGTTCGCGTATTATTGTTGCGAAGCTACATTAATCAGTGTCTTTCTCATTCATAATGTATGCATGGTTATCGGTCACATTTCAAGGCTTATATTACCGCAAAAATATTTTGCCTGAAAGTTGTTGGCATCATCCATGAACTTACAGATAGATAGTATTCAAAATATTTTGCGCATCCTGCAATAATATGCATTGACTTTAGTGTACCGAGTCTCTCAGTCGTGTAATGGTTAAAAGTTGGTTGTACGCGTTATTGCTCATAAAGTGTGCATTGAGCGGTAGAACACAGTGTCTTGTCCTGCGTGAATACGAGCGTTATTGATCGAACAAATGCACTCCATAAAGTCAAATTAAGCGCGTCTATGCACGTCATTGTAATGCGTGTGTTCCTCTGTACGCCATTGTGCACATGGTATTTATGCCAGATGTCGTTCAATCCGTGTGCGGCTGTTCGTTATCGTTACTAATGATATATAAATGCAGCAGTTTCACGCTATGATTATTCGTTCTCCACGATGTCGTCTGATCCTTGCTTTAAATATTTAAATCGCTCGGCATTTTGGTACGATCTTCGTAATACGCGTAAAGCATGTATGATACATTTTTGCGAAAAGTGGTGTATCGATCTACAGCAGTTTCATCCTGATGGTTATCCTACTAAACGTGGTTTATATCTCAGCGTAGTAGCATTTAAACAGCTGTTACATATCATACCCGGTCTTGAGGACGTGGTAAAACGTGCATGCAAAAAAGAAGGCATACTATTTACATATTCTTTGGACAATTCTGTTCGTATTTATATCTGTGACGAATTTCAGTGTATTGACATACCCAATTTTTTCTGCTCTGACGCAGAACCACGTGCCACACATTGCGGATTATACCTGCAAGACAACGAGTGGGAATTATTGAAACAGAACGCGAGTAATTTGCTAGCAGCTTTACCTACCTTTTACGTGCCTCCCGACGCGAGCGGTGACGTGTTGTGTTAGCCCGATACCTCAGTGCTTTTACGGTGTGAAAAAGCGAGAACATGAATAACATTCCATCCACTAGTGATTCCGCAGTGATATCTAATCACACCACGCTTACTACGGACACTATATACCTCGATGAGTTTTTAAGCGATGATGAACTAAATCTCGTCGATGACGATACCGTCAAACTGTGTCACTATTGTAAAACTATGGGGCCGCCACACCATTATTGTCCTACGGATCATGTGCAAAAGATTAGCCAGAAATTATTCGCATTCATGCTGTGTGAAAAGATACATTCGTTGGTTGTGCGAGATTGTTACGGATATCTAGTAAATCATCCGAGTCAATGTGAACATTCTTGTTTAGGGATTGATGTTGACATTAATCTAATTGACAATTTTGAACTGTATAATGAGGCGGCATTATTAGAAATGGCCGAAGACGAATATTGTGCGCGACTAGCCTGCCATTACTATATATGCGAACATTGTACTGATCTGTACCGTATGTGTATGATGGAATGGTATAGGTACATTGTGGATGTAATATATGAAAAACAAATGATGTCGCCATAACTATAATTAATATTTTCTCTATGCGCGTATTAATTTATTTAGTTTTATTTAAAATCAACCGTGTTTTAAGCATTAAACCACACGGATAATTTTTAATAAATTAATATACGTATTTTATTTTATTTAAAAAAAATAACATAATTAATTGTCTTATTTGGCCAATCGTAGCTTTGGAAAATATGTTGTATTTTGTGTGTTTTTTCGTATCTTTGTAACGATATGTATTATTGCTGTATGTATTAATAACAAAAAGTTTTAAAATCGGGTTTCACTTGTTCAGTACTAGCACCTTGCTCTCTCTCTCTTTATCTGTCGCTAGCGACTCGCTATTCACTCCCAATCCCCCCTCCGCACACGCTGGTATGCCTGCTTTTCACTTGACATAGGCACTTGATGGCGCATGCCATTGCTATTCTTTAGAGAAGAATGGTCCAGGTGAATGATTGATAGAGTGAGCTGAATAGTGCATACTTAAATAAAACACCGTTAGATGTTTTTTTGTTCAATTTCATGGCAAAATATTCACTGAATATGGTGTTTATTTTTGTAACTATTTAAAGATGTTATGGATACGTCGCACAAGTATCTGATGTCATAATCATACACTTAAATTTTCATAGTATTTCTCCTACGTCTCGAGTATCTGACGTCACAATCATAGAATTTCTCCTAATTTTATGATGCAATTCTTAAATAGCCATAACATTTCACCTACGTCACGAGTATCTGAGGTCGCAATCATAGCATTTCTCCTAATTTTACGTCACAATTCTTAAATGATCATATCATTCCTCCTACGTCACAAGTATCTGACGTCGCAATCTTAGCATTTCTCCTAATTTTACAGGGCATTCTTAAACGGACATAGCATTTCTCCTACGTCACGAGTATCTGATGTCGCAATCGTAGCGTTTCTCTTGCGTCACGAGTATCTGACGTCACAATTCATAATGCTCACTAACCAGTAAGCATTGATAAAGTATTCGCAGAAGAGTAACTACATATTACATCACAGTGACGGTTCACACGCATCGACGTACGCATAAGGTATATATATAGATATGCGCATGAGCGTATACCTCCTTAGTCGTACGTGGACACACGTGTGCCGACGTAATGGCAGCAACGCTTGACTGCAATACGTCATTACATCACCCATTTACTATGATTGTCTGCGGACCAACGCAGTGTGGTAAAACTGAGATGATAAAAGCACTAATAAGAGATCCCTATGCCATTACTCCTCCTCCACAGAGGATTGTGTACTGCTACGGTGTGTGGCAAGATGGGTATAACGATTTGGCGGAAGAAGTTGAATTTAAAGAGGGTGTGAATGTTGAACTAGACAGAAGTTGCAGAACATTGGTCGTACTTGACGATTTGATGAATAAATGCGACGAGAATGTGGCTGACCTATTTACAAAACGTTCTCACCATGAGAATTGTAGCATAATATTTGTCGCACAAAATCTGTTTCACAAGTCGCACAATCAACGCGACTTATCAGTTAATTGTCACTACATGGTATTGTTTAAGAATCCACGTGATGCATCATCTATTCGTTCTTTATCTAATCAGATGTACCCAGGCAATACAAAGTATTTGATCGAATCATATAAGGACGCTACACGCGAACCTCACTCATATCTACTCCTAGATTTGAAACAGACGACACCTGACAATATCAGACTCCATTCATCTGTTCATCCGAAGGAGGGCTGCTACGTTTACATACCTAAGAAAAATGGCATCACGTAAAACGGAACGCCATTTACCTATGCTGCAATATTTGGCTAAACTAAAGCCTTCAATCAGAAATGATGTAATCAAACAGTGTTCGAACGAATTGGTGGATGTACTATGCGAATCATGCCTAAACGTATTACGTGGGAATGTTCATCTCACTAAAATACGATACAAGCAGCTGAGTAAATATAAAGCGAAAATGCGTACGCTGACTAGTCGCGGTGTGCCATATGCACGTAAAAGAAAATTGCTACAAACAGGCGGATTTTTAGGAGCCTTATTAACAGTGGCGATCGGTACGCTAGCACCATTAAACTGTTCACGTAAAAAGATGGAACATACACGTAAAATGGTGCTAGTTCCTCACGAATTGATAGGTAATTTAAATGACCAGAGTAAAATCTCGTTGCTACAGACAGATCCATCGATACGTAAAGCTATTAGTTTCGACAACGAGATATCCAATATATTAGCCAGGCATGATCTGATAAAATCATATTCACAAGTATTGGATAAGTATAGGCATTACTATCAGCAAACACAAGGACAACAACAACAATATCAACCATTACCTCTACAGCCCATAACTAACTACGATGCACTGCCCGCACAAATACTTGAACGTACGATGAGGGGAATACCAAAAACGTACAAGACAAAAGCCAGTGGAGTAATTGATATTTTACGTTCGGTTCGGTTTCACGTTAATGACTTGGGCGAATTGACAATAGAGGGTACGTTTTCCCCCAAAAAGTAATGTACTCGACCTGCTTACAAACGTAGTAGTGCATGGGCGTAAACCTCTTATGGCTGGTATGCATGATCAAGCGGAGGGAAAGTTTCTTAATCTGTTATGCGACCTAAACATACCCCGCAGATTTGTAGGGCAAGAGAAAACGATGAGAAGCATTTTAACGCCAGTGAGTACACGTCTATGCCCATGAGCAAAACAATATGTAGAAAAGGTTCTCTAGCAGGCATCAGGAAGAAACAATTCCGGTGTGGGTAAATTTAGATACGTCATGAATGATGCTAAATTGGCGAAAGTATATTTTGATCCGAAACATTACGCATCTTTTGGTGGGAAAGAAAAGCTATATAATGTGTTCAAAGGCAAAATACCTCACAACTACATCGACAAATGGTTAAAACACCAATAAATATATACCCTACACAGTCCCCGGAGAACAAAGTTTGACAGGCAAAAAATAAGAGTTTCATCCGTCGATGAACTATGGCAGGCAGGTCTATGCTCGATGGGTATGCTGGCAAAAGGGAACAACAATGTGTTATATTTGCCATGCGTAGTTGATGCCCTTTCAAAATATGCATGGGTGGAATGCCTGTTTAGTAAAACGTCATCATCAGTCAAGAAAGGGTTAGAAACAATATTGGAGCATACGGAGCATTGCCCACACACTATTCAAACAGACAAAGGGGGCGAGTTCGTAAACCGTGTAATGAAAAAATATTTGAAAGATAATGGAATACATTTCTACACTTCTCAAAATGAAATGAAAGTGGCAATGGTAGAGCGTTTTCAACGCACACTGAAGGGTCGAATATACAGATACATGACGTATAAAAATACACGAAAGCATATCGATGTATTACCTAGTTTAGTCACAGCGTACAATAACACCACACATTCCAGTACACACATGGCTCCTTCCGAAGTCGACCGTAGTATGGAGTTAATCGCGTGGAGGAATATATATGGAAAGAAGATGAAGAAACATTCCAAATCTAAAAACAGCCCTACTCAAGGCGACCATGTTAGAATATCAAAAGAAAAAATGCCATTTCAAAAAGCATATCACGGGCAATGGAGTCGCGAATTGGTTAAGGTGCATGAGGTGCTTACAGACAAATATCCATACTTATATAAATTAGAAGACTATGGAGGTGACCCGATTTTTGGTACTTTTTATCGTGATGAGATACAGCAAGTGATAGAAGAAACTGATAAAGAGTACGCTGTGTAAAAAATACTTAAAAGTGGAAAAAATAAAAAGGGAAAATGTGATTATATGGTAAAGTGGCTCGGTTACCTGGCTAAGTTTAACATGTGGATTAATGAACTAAGTACTATACATCATTGACAATGGATGAATATATGGAGAGAAGATCGGATCAGAACATGTGGCGAATGATGGGTTCGCGAGTACCGAAAGAAGAAATAGTATACCTAGCTCAAATTATAATAATTTATATCGTAATCATTACATGTATCGTGAGTCTGAGTATACAAAATGGGCAATCAGGCATATGGATATCGCTTTTGAGTGGATGTCTAGGGTATATATTGCCTAGCCCACGCATAAAGACGTCCAAACATCATTCAACTCAGAATGAACGAGGATCAGTTTTACATAACGCTTCCGAGCAATAGTAGTACCCAGTTCTTTCCAGACAATAAGATATCAGAGTTTTGAACACGTCTGCAAACTCCATTAACATTAGATGGCGAATGGGAAGTGGGCCTCTCGAGTGTGTTATTTCCGAGGAGTTGGCTTACTATTGCGGAGGAAAGTTTTGTACAAATATATGCATTTACTAAGAAGAAGATAAAGAAGAATAAGAAGAAGAAAGGTAGTGATGCGTCAGAAGAAATTAGCAAAGATGTCGCCAGCACATCAGAAATAGAAAAGACAACAGCTTTTCCCCTAGTTTTAAAAGATGGTTTCGGTAATCCACGTCCTGCCGATCGGGGAAAACGGTCACGAAATGCTCGAGGAAAAGATGCACGAAATGATCAAACAAATAATGTCGGTAAAAAACGTTCACGTGGAAGCGAAAATTTTTATTATGTGCAAGCAGAAGCTCCATTTATCAATGTGCCGAAAGGGTACTATGCCATAAAAAATATGGTAGGCTATCTAAATGATAGAGAGCAAGACAAGATTTAGACACAAAAAAATATTTTTAATTTTTACTTGCATCGCGCGAATCTAGTTTCTCTCACAGTTAAAGATAATTACGCTATACGATTAGATGGAGAAGTAGCAAATTTAATCGGATTCGAAGGAGGAAAAATACATATGGGACCTATAGACTTTAAACAATCATTTCGTTCAAATCATGAGGGGGTCCTTCGACCGTGTATATATACTGCGACGTAGTCTCACACAGCGTGGTAGGTGATACTTCCGCACCGCTACTCAGAGTGATACCCGTTTCTAGTACAGACAGAGGAAAAGATATATGCCAGTGGACGTTTCCTGATATTCAATACCGTACTGTGTCAAAGAACTACATCGATACTATTGGAATACTTATAATGGATAGAACTGGTGCCACTGTCCCATTCAAGGACGGAGCATCACCGAGTGTACTCTGTTTGCATTTCAGACGACGAAGACAACGATAATGAGAGGGACGATAAGAGGGACGATGGGAGGAAGAATGAACGCTCCAGCGCTGGCGCGTTACTACGCGAGTCAAGCGGGTCATAGACATATTCCAGTTTTTGTGGGCGCACGATACCAATCAGGACATGGACTCGGTAATATCTTAGGTAGTCTATTACGTTCAGCAATACCCATCGCAAAAATGTGGCTAAATCTGTAGGTAAACAAGCTCTTAGTGCTGGAATCGGACTAGCCGAGGACGTAATGGCTTGAAAAAATGTTAAAACAGCATTAAAATCGAGAGCACATGGTGTTGCCAGGTCTTTGATACCGGAAGCTGTAACAGCGGTGCGAGGTAGTTTAAGACCACCTCAACCTAAACGTAAAAAGAGGAATAATACAGGTAATGCTCAGTCAATGCATGCGATACCAAAGTGGAAGGGTCACAATAGACGGCAGAGAAAATAAGCAGATATCTTTAATTAACAATAAACATGGAACTTAATCAGATCTGCGAGTGCTCGAAGAGCGAATTAGACATTTTTCAGATGCGTCCCATAGTGACGACATTAGAGTCTGCAAAATAGGAACAGTTTCAGCCTGTATCTAGTTTATCAGATAGTGGACCGATCAAGTTTTACGTCAGTGGGTCTGCCAATAGATATTTAGATCTTACGTAATCTTATCTTTCGATTAAAGTTAAGCTAGTAAAGCTAGATCGAAATGGTGATGAAAAGACACTCGAAGCGAATGACCTGATAGCGCCTGCGAATAATCTTTTGCATACAATGTTCTCACAAGTGGATGTTTTTTTGAATGGAAAGCGTGTCAGTGACTCGAACGAAAATTATGCTTTCCACTCATACATCGAGATGTTACTAAATTATGGCAGCGATGCTGCATCCTCACATCTACAACTTGCTGGATGGAAAATAGATGATGCCGGCGAATTTGATAATATTGCCGATACTAATTTAGGATTTCAAGCACGTAGAAGAATGATGGCGCAGAGTAAAACAGTGCAATTAATAGGCTCCATACACAGCTATATGTTTCTGCAGGACCGATTCCTGCTCAATTCCGTTGATTTAAGAGTACACCTACAGAGGAGTAAAGATGCATTCACCATTATGGCCACAGAAGGAGTGAGGCCTAAATTGAAAATAATGTCAGCTAACTTATTTGTACGCACAGTTATCCCATCAGCAGATCTGCTGGTGGCGCACGCCGTTACTCTGAGACAGACAAGTGCGAAATATCCTATTCGCAGGGTAGGGTGTAAGACTTTTACAGCACCTAGCAGTGTTATGAGCATCGATAGAGATAATATATTTATTTGTCAGCTACCTACTAGAGTATTATTCGCTTTTGTACCTAATGATGCCTATAATGGTGTGGTACATAAAATCTGTTCAAGTTTGATAACAATAACACTACCTACGCTACATTTCATATAAATGGAGAAGAGGTTACAACATCGCCAATACGTCCTTCATTTAGCGACAACATTTACTCGGACGCTTATTTCTCACTATTCAGCGGTACTGGGGTGTTATTCAAAGAAGGTGGCTACCTGATAAATAAGACGCAGTTCAGACATGGAACCACATTGTTCACATGGGATTTTATGCCAGATCTAGCTGATTCAGAACATCGCTACCCTACACACACTGGTTCGCTAAGAGTGGTCTTCCATTTTGCTCAAGCACTTGCCGCTACAACCAATGTAATTTGCTATGCTGAATTTGATAATATGATAGAAATTGGATCAGACTTTAATGTATTAACAGATTATGAACACATATGTTGAATACATTTGAAATAGAGGATCTATTATTCGGCAACAATAAAACTCGTGAACACTTTCTCGGTGCTTTTCCAATTGACAATGTACCCGCACATATTAAATATCTCCCGGCCTCATTAGTAATAAACACGCATCCCAGTAATAAATCTGGACAACATTGGGTGGCAGTTTATTACAGTAGAAATGGAAATGCTGAATATTTTTATCCTTATGGAAGATGCCCTTCTGATGGAAGAATGATATCAAATGTACAAAATGGACACCGTGCGCGTGTTTATTATTACAACAATGTACGTGTTCAACCAGCCGTGATGACAACTTGTGGATATTATTGCGTATATTACTTATACCATCGTTCGAGAGGTGTACAAATGAAACACATATTATGGGCCCTAAGAAACAGAGACAAAAATGACACGATAGTGAAACGTCTGACTCGCAGGTTTATGAATAAACAGAAAAAATGATCATATTTAATGTATAATTATTTATGTACTATGTTTTCTTTTTTAATGATCGTGAATAAATATCGCTAATATTTATCATAAGAAAAATGCACGTGTCAATAAAAAATACATTTATTTTGGAAAAATATGTTATTATTTCTTCGTGTTCCCTTCTCACCCCTCACCCATCCATCCCCAATTATTGCTATTTTGATACGTCGCGATGGATGAATGCTGATAATGGATACAAAAATTAATGGTACACTAGGCACGGGAGGCGTACCACAATGATCCAAAGATCCGTAAATAATCGTATTCACATCGTGACAATGACAAAATGTGGACATATTTGAATACAGAGCAAACCATACGACGTGCTCTGTAATTGAACCCTGCGTATCAATTCCAGTTTTCTATTAAAAAAATGTCATTCAAACATGGTGCAATATTAATGTTTTGAAAACCGATGATGTTAATTTTAAGCGGTGCAGAAAAAACCCGTGACCGAAATAAGGGTGTGTTCAGATTGGAAAGATAGTTTTACTGACAGCTCATATTTTAGCTATAAAGGCGAAATGCATGCGACTAGTAAGGCATACAGCTCTTTTGAATTTAACAAAACACGTAAAATGGAATCTCAATTATGTGATCGATGGAGAATGATAGGTTCTACGTCTATTAATTGTGGTTGCATCGAATGGAACAAATATAAAGAGGTAGCAGTACAGCAACCATTTGCAATGTCATTGCGTGAAATCCGTAATCGCTGGAGAGATTATCTAGCAGATCCGGATGAACGCAATTACAACAAATGGTTGCATGCGAAGTACCAACTTCATAATAATTGTTGCATGTATGTGGTGCGAACAAAACAAAAGTTATCGTTTGCATTAATTGAGATAAAAATATTTACGTTAAAAAAAAAAGCAAAATAAAAAATAACGACATTATTAGTTCGCGAGGAAACAGGCATAGACAAAATCTAACATCACATGACCGTAAAGCGAATGAAGCGGACATGTTTAATGTTAATATGAGTAATGCGTGAACACACCATAAATATGCATAAAGCACTAACGCGCCAAAACGTGATATTCTAATAATTGCCCAAGGGAATTAGTACATATGTCCACTCGGTTAAGAACTAGGAAATGATACGATATTGTATCCAGAGCACAAAGCTGTACGCATTCGCGTCTAGTGAAATCTCCTAGCGAGTAACATAGATGATAATTCAATAGTAATTTTGAATATTTCTAAAAAAAACCATGTAGTACGAGACGTGAGGTACTAACACGTTCTTTCATTATTAACACATGGTATGTTTGTATCTCGATTCAAGATTGATCTCATGGCTATTCAAGACGTATGGATAAATTAAAACCATACGCACCAAATAATCTTTTTAGCATAAGTACGCTCGACATACAAGTCTATAAACACACGGAACCCTCAGAGACATAATGACCACATTTTAACCATCGTGCAACATCTAAAACGACTGACGTTATTGAAATATTAAGTATTTAAAAACAATTTGTCCGTAATGACGGTTAAAAGTCAATACGTCAAAATATTCAACAAAAATAGTTTACTAATAAATTAACGTTAGCAACGGCAAATTAATTTCAAAATATTCAACAGTTTTCCTGTATGGTATCGATGAAAATGAGATATGGGGAATTCATCGGTGAAAGGGTTAACATTTTTAACCCATGATACAATCCAATGAATCCATCACCACCAAGTCTTGGTAACCATTCCAACTGAACACTCCATACCATTAACACAAGATTATTTTTAATATTTTGTTATTAATCTGTCTGGTAGCTGTTGCTTACTAAGACAGTGACAGCTTACAGTCAAATTAGTCTCTAAATATTCTACAAAATAGTTTACTAATAAATTAACGTTATCGACGAAACAGTCAAATTATTTTCAAAATATACATCAATATTGAACTGTAATTCCTCAAACATCCTCAACCTCATACTCACTACTACGACTCCTATGACCTCCATTATCAGACCACCTCTTAAACTCTATTATTTTACTATTATCAATACCACTCTCCATTATTTTACTATTATCACTCCTCCTCTTAAACTCTATTATTTTTACATTATCTACCACGGTAGATAACCACGGAGGGGGGAGCGCCGCCACTACATTAAAACGTAAAATACGCAACTTTTAAGGGTAAAAAACTTCAAAATACTAGAACATTCCAGAGTGTTGCAGATTCTTAAAAACGTGTGAATGTAGTCGCCATTGTTATCTAGAAAACGTGGCGTTATAGTCGTCATTGTTCTGAGAACAATAGCGATTTGAAATTGAGCGTTTTGATTGGTTAAAACCACATTCCAACGAAAAGAACAATAACGACTAGCCGCACGCTTTACTACTGAGCAGACCTGTAACAAAAATACCACAGACCATGTTTCTTCATGTATCAACTTCTCTTGAAGAAGCCTTAATGGCCCTTCGTCATCAATATCATATCGCCCAAATTTCGGCCCATCAGCTCTGGAGACGATGTCGCTTTCAGGAAAACCAAACCCATCAAAGATAGCCGTCTAACCATTTGACCAATCAAGTTCCCTTGAAAAATTTGGTTCAGCTCGTGCCCTAAATGATATTTTATGAGTTTTGAATCAATCGCTCAAACAGATTTTTAAAGACATTTCTAAAAAATCGGCCAAAATCGGCCACCGGCCAAATAGACCAATCGGCTTCGTTTGAACACACTTAAACCTCCATGCCCCAAGGATGTTTCCTTCCAAATATAATTGAAGTCGGGCCAGTACTTTTCGAGAAGACATTTTAAATTTCCCATTGCTTTAGTATGGGAGATTTTGGCGGGGAAAATGATCGAAGATGGGCACAAAACCATTTATCTGACAGTTTTGAAAATTGCACATTTGAGATCAAATTACCCACAAACACACATAAAGCCAATTTCGGCCTCAAAATCTATCAAATAAAAAAATCCCAATATGGCCACCAAACACGCTATTTTTTGATTGGCCAATGGCAGCCCTGTTTTTTGACGGGTCAGCTTCCCATGAACAAACTTTAATGTCCGTTAGTTCCTAATCATACATGCCAAATCTGGGCCCAATCCCTTCTGTGGTTCTGGAGAAGAAGTCGTTTTCACTAAACTAGGTTAAGCAAGATGGCCGCCAACCCATTTGACCAATAAAGTTCTCTTGAGCAAACTTGGTTCAGCTCTTGCACTAGATCATATTTCATGAGGGTTGCATCAATACCCCAAGCTTTTTCGGAGAAGGTTTTTAAAGACGTTTCCAACGATAGGGCAACATCCAAGATGGCCGCTGGCCCAATTGGCCGTGTGGGTTCCTTTGAACAAACTTGGATCTCTATGCCCTAAGGACGCTTCCTGCCAAATATAATTGAAATTGGCCCCAAAATTTTCGAGAAGACATTTTAAATTTCCCATTGCTTTAGTATGGGAGCTTTCGGCGGGAAAATAATCCAAGATGGCCACCAAAACCGTTCATCCGACAGTTTAGAAAATGGCACATTTGAGATCAGAATACCAACAAACACATATAAAGCCAATTTCGGCCTCAAAATCCATCAAGTAATAAATAGAAAATCTGGAACGAGGTCACTTTTCATATCACTATTATGGACCGAGTTGGAAATTATCAATTTGCACGAGCTTTAGTCAGTGCAGAATTGATAATTTTCAACGAGTTTCATAATAGTGATATGAAAAGTGACAGAGTTTGAGATTTTATTTATCAGATAAACTGTAATTTTGAAATATTTACCAATAGTTGCTGATGTGACTTTTATCTGATTTCTCATTGGTGATTTTCGTGAAATCGATACCGCCGCTGTTACGCACCACTACTTGATAACAGATACTGAATGTGCAGCAAAATAGTGACAAACACAAAATCTGGCGATGTCAGCCGTAAACTACACCTATCGCAGAGCCACGGTCATCAATCGTTACTTCGCTGCCGACTGATAAACTGTCAAACGATGACATTTCATCAATGACAAATCATAGTAAACAAATCGTAGTAAAACAGTACCGCGTAGTAATCCCTACACACCACGCTAACATCAATCTATGTTTTAATTGGTCGATTTAAATGGGTTTTGCACCCAACAGCCAATGAAAATACTCCGTTGAATATGGCATGTGTGCTCATATCGAAAAATATGGAACGGGCTAGAAGGCTTGTTTATATGATAAAATCCAGTATGGCCACCGAACACGCTATTTTTTGGATTGGCCAATGGCGGCCCTGTTTTTGACGGATCAACTTCCGTTGAACAAACTTTAATGTCCCTTAGTTCCTAATCATATATGCCAAATCTGGGCCCAATCCCTTCAGCGGCTCTGGAGAAGAAGCTGTTTTCACTAAAACTAGTTTAACCAAGATGGCCGCCAACCCATTTGACCAATCAAGTTCTCTTGAACAAACTTGGTTCAGCTCTTGCCCTAGATCATATTTCATGAGGGTTGCATCAATACCCCAAGCGTTTTCGGAGAAGATTTTTAAAGACGTTTCCAACAATCGGGCAAAATCCCAGATGGCCGCCGACCCAATAGGCCGCGCGAGTTCCTATGAACACACTTGAACCTCTATGTCCTAATGGTGCTTCCTGCCAAATATAATTGAAATCGGCTAAGAAGTTCTCGAGAAGAAGACATTTAAAATTTCCCATTGCTTCAGTATGGGAGCTCTCGGCTAGAAAATAATCCAAGATGGCCACCAAACCCTTTATCCGACAGTTTCGAAAATGGTACATTTGAGATCAGAATAGCCACAAACACATATAAAGCCAATTTCGGCCTCAAAATCCATCAAAAAAATAAAAAATCCACTATGGCCGCTAAACACGCTATTTTTTTATTGGCCCACGCCAGATATGTATTTTGACAGATCAACTTCCCTTGAACAAACTTTAATATCCCTTACTCCTTAATCATATCTCCCAAATTTTCGCCCGATCCCTTGAGCGATTCTGGAGAAGAAGTCATTTTCACTAAAACTAGGTCAACCAAGATGGCCGCCGAACCATTAAACCAATCAAGTTGCTTTGAACAAACTTGGTTTAGCTCTTACCCTCGATCATATTTCAGGAGGTTTGCATCAATAGCCCAAGGGTTTCGGAGAAAAACATTTTTAAAAACGTTTCTAAAAATCAGACAAAATCCAAGATGGCCACCGGCCCAATTGGCCGATTGGCTTCGTTTGAACAAACTTGAATCTCTATACCATAAGGGTGCTTCCTGCAAAATGTAATTGAAATCGGCCCAGTAGTTCTCCAGAAGACATTTTAAATTTCCCGTTGCTTTAGTATGGGAGACTTTGGCGGGAAAATAATCGAAAATGGCACATTTTTGATCAGAATACCCACAAACACATATAAAGCCAATTTCGGCCTCAAAATCCATCAAATAACAAAAATCCAATATGGCCCCATCCCAAACATTATTATTGGCCCATGGCGGCCATGTTTTTGACAGATCAACATCCCTTCAGCGGTTCTGAAGAAGAAGTCGTTTTCGCTAAAACTGGGCCAACCAACATGGCTGCCGAACTATTTGACAAATCAAGTTCCTTTGAACAAACTTGGTTCAGCTCTTGCCCGAGATCATATTTCATAAGATTTGCGTCAATCCATCTAGCGGTTTTGGAGAAGATTTTTAAAGACATTTAAAAAATTGGTCAACATCCAAGATGGCCGCTGGCCAAATTGGCGGATAGGGTTCCTTTGAACAAATTTGTATCCCTCTGTCCTAAGGATGCTTCCTGCCAAATATAATTGAAATCGGCCCAGTGGTTCGTTCAAAGGAAAAGTTGATGGACGGATGACGGTTTCAGGCCAGGTGAGCTAAAAATGAACATCGGTATCAATATCAGGAATCCCTGCAGGCTTTTAACTGCAATGTGGTTCATAGACCCGGCAAACTGCATGGAAATGCCGACACCTTGAGCAGAATCGGGCTTGAGAATGAACCCGAAGTAGCCACTACCATGATACATACACCACAGCCATCTCCAGTGTTCCCCGAATTGCGGTGCGCAGAGTGGAACATGGAGAAAGTCGCTCACGAACAAACAACAGACGTGCAGACAGGAAATATATACATGTGGATCCAGGAGGGGGTATGTCCTCCGCTGGAATCTGTTACACCGTTATCCGCAACAGCCAAGTACTACTACCAGCGGTTCAAGGAATACCACATACAACAAGGCATTCTCTACATTAATAACTGCCTGGTGATTCCGGAATATTATCGTGAAACACTACTACAACAATTGCATGGTAACGCCGGTCAGCTAGCTGTTGAATGAACATTAACATGGATAAAACAGAGATTCCACTGGATCGGAATTCGCGATAGTGTAAAGGCATAGGTCGCCAAATGTGTCCCATGTCAAAGACGCGCTTAGTGACCCTTGGCCAGCACCATTCCACACCTCTACAAGTAAAAATTGTTGGTGCACCATGGCAGCAAGTGGCTATTGATGTGCTCGGACCCTTGAATATGACGGATGATGGAAACAAATACATCCTCGTAATGCAAGATTATTTTACGAAGTGAGTGTAAGCATTCACTCTGCCGGACCAAGAGACATCCACAATAGCGGGGGTCTTGGCAAGCAATGTGTTCTGCCGGTTTGGAATGCCTTATGAGCTGCACTCCGACAAAGGAAGTAATTTTGAGAGCCGGCAGATCTCCGAGCTCTGCAAATTGTTTCATATGGTTAAGACAAGAACAACTCCATATCATCCCGGAGTGATGGGATGGTGGAACGGTTCAACCGCACACATGCGGAAATGCTTACCAAGGAAACATGCCTTGATTGTCGAGATTGGGATCTACGACTCTCATATGTGCTCATGGCATACCACACTTCAGTACATTCCAGCACAGATTATACCCCTGCACGGTTAATGTTAGGCCATGAATTAGCCTTACCACTGGATCTAGCCATGCCCAGGTTTCCGGTGGAGAAAAATTCACCGTATCTCTATGTAGAGCCCATGCGGCAGCGGATATCACAGACCAATGAGCTAGTGAACACAACTTTATCCACTGCACACCGGCGTCAGAAAACATGGCACAACCGGAGGGTGCATGGAGATCCATATGAAGCGGGAAGAATGGTTTGGGTACATGATTCGCAACGATCTGTAAATGTGCCCCTGTGTAGTAGTAGGTAAGACGTCGGACGTGACCTACCATATCTGCACTTCGGATAGCCTGATTTCAGTCATCTACTTCGATCGGCTTAAAACTTGTGTCAGTGGTGTTCCCATACCAGAGCTCAGACTTGGCATTCCACATACCACTGGTACCCAGACAGATGTCTCCACAGTGACGAGTATTCCCGACGTTAGTCTAGAGCACCGCAGTGCCAGTTCGACCCTTCTCCTACCAAGCCAGGAGTCCAGTGAACAAGCGACTAACGCTGAGGACTAGGACGAGATACGTACTCGCCCTCTCCCTCCTCAGTGCGGGTCTACTCGATCTGGGAAGTGGTATCTGAAGACTTTCTCATTTGTATTGCCCAGGGGGAAGGACGGAAAAGTTGTTCCGCCGACCTCTTCCCATTCCCACCCACTTCATGCTATACCCCACCCCCATTATAGAGTTACCACAAGCAGAAGCTGAGGCCACCCCCCGGGCCATGCTTCTTGTGAGGTGGAACATCTAGTGAATAGCATGGAAGTGCAGAGGCCGGATGAGGCCTTCGCTCGTTTTAAAGAACAGTGGAACCGCACAACTCAGTGTACCCGACCACACCCCGAAATCGCACATCCCCGCCCCAACCAAGGTGCTCCCCACCTGTATGCACCCCCACCCCAAGGTGGTGGGCAGGGAAGCAGCCTGTTCGGCAACTCTCGGCTCGAATTTTCCCTATACTTAAAAAAATGACTAAGTACCAACCATCATGTAATGGGAGATGACCAACTCCTCCATTCCAACGAGGCACCCTGTCCACATATCCTCGACCAAGCCCCGCCGTCAGCAGTCAGAACATCACACTGGACACAGAAATCCAAGAGCACACAGAACACACTTGCCCACAAGGCTGGATACGTCAATTCACCATTGCGCGAATACTACATACATATCCGGTTATAGAGAGGATATAACGGAGACAATCAACACCAGCAACAACAAGAGTAGCAAGCACCTAACGTTTTAAAATCGAAAAGGTTAGAGACATAAATTTCCACAACTTTCCCTCCCACACAGATACGGGAAGTATATCACTTCCCGCAATCTCAACTTTTCCGCAACCGCAACAGCCTTGGCATTCACCAGTGTGGAAATCTGGATATGCCCAATTCGCAATACACCAGCATCACACAGCCAATATTATTGTCGTCCGTCACGAGTAGGATTTTGACACCAAAAAGTTGAATTCGATAATGGATTGATTCAAGTTACGACAGCCCCCTTCTTCGTCATCCACGCCCTAAAGTAACTCTGTCCGCCCATGGGCTGGGCCATTACAGAGTGAAAAACCTCCTTTCTGATAAAGTTGACACCGCACTTCACTTACTTCCTTCCGCCTCCCCAAATAATAAAAAGTCACCCTTCACGACAGCGCAAGATCATCCGCAGATAACCAGCCACGCATATTAATGAAAATCACCAACACCACAGAAACATAGACACTCAGAATGACTGCATTCACAATCTCCATACAACGGTATTGTTATTGTAAACTGTGGCACACATTTTCCGAGCTGTATTATAATAAATTAAGTTTGGTCTAGGTAGGGATGGGACTTGTCCTACGAGCAGAGGAGGATGCTTAGCAGTCCACCCACCTGGAAAATACATCCCAGCTTGGCGGTGTTAGTATTCTTAATTTCCGCAAGTAATGGAATTGTTTATACCGAACAATAATTATAGACAGCTATACCATCCTAATTTTGATTAAGAACACCATCATTCTACCGTGTATACAGATCATTAGCGCATAGGCCAATGAAGTGGCATCAAAACTTCGACAGTATAATATCAAGGAGAATTTAAATATTCTCTTACCTACATATTCCCGCACGAGATCGACACAGGCTGGAATACATTCTTATAGACAAGACACAGACGCATGCATAAGATCACGCGCATATAGGGACGCTGTTCTAGGGAACAGAATTAAAAACATATATTTCCGTCTTTCGCATCAACTACGAATATTAATCAGCATCAACCCGCCACCATTACGTAGATATTGCCTAGGTTTCTGATTAACCACGTGCTTTCACAACAAAGAACCACGTGACTATCACTTCTATTTCCAGTACATTGGATCAAAGGCTTCAAACACAAGAGCCGCCCAAAACGCGCAACTACCACGGCGTGATGGAGGAGGTGAGAGGGGTGAGGTGGGTCAATTGCTACTGACGTCACCGTGCTCCAGCTTGAAATTAAAACAGGAAAATTTATAAGCACCCAATCTGCAAAACCGCCTCACACTAATTAAAAGGTGAGCTTCCACAGGAATAAGTAGTTCCGAGTTTTTACGTTGATCAGAAACTTGTTTTTCCATTGAGTAGGGACGAAAGTGATATACATTTCTTCCTATAATTATAATTACTCCCTTTATACGGGAGGAAAACTTTATATGACTCCAGGTTTAATAAATCAAAACTTTCGCTATGGGGCATGGCCGAATCACCTTGGAACTTTCGTGTGTGGTCATCCGCCCTCCTGTGACGTCACCAAAAAGTATAAAATGAGGAGATTGCGCACTGAAACTTCGTCTTCCCATCAAAACTCGCACAAGGGAAGAACACGCATTAGGCTACTTTCGTGTCGCAAACAAAATTCTGCTGTTTATTTTATTATTAGTAATTTATCCCTTCTATTATATATTACTTGGCCTGGAAAGTTATGAAGAGCTAGGAAAAATTAGATTAGGTTAGGCAGTCCGCACCTCCATTAATATGCGGAAATAAGATGTCACTTGACGAGGACCTTGCCTTGTCCGACAATTCGGAGGAGTCGACGCCAGCACTATCCAGAAAGAAATATCCATGTTCAGCATTTCAGCTCAATGGCCAGCCATGTGAACGTGCCTTCTCCCGTAACTCGGACTTAACATTGCATATTATTCATGATCATCTTACGCAGAGAGCCTTTTTGTACAGACTGCAAATACCTTTATACTGCTACCCATTATGGTGTGACCCACGCATTGACGTATAAACATCATCTGCTTATAGTTACATTACAGCCTGGTGAACAAAATTAAAACGTTGAAGTGCTAGCTGCTCATTTTGAAACTAGACTTCCTATTAACGTGCTTCCTACGAAGAAGATGGCCAAAACTAAACGTACAAAATGGCGACCATCAAATTTCCGGATTGACCGGATGGGTGCCGGCCATCCCAGCAAGGCTGGGTACAGACCGGCCATGTCGGATTCGTTTTGGAATGCACCCCCTAGGTAGAACAATAAGCGTATCTAAGCCCTATATGAGAGGTTTCTTGTTAAAAATCGGCTAAGTCCGATAGAATGTGTGGTGCACATGCGCGCGCATCAGAGCTTCCCTGACAACACGTCTCAGAATTGTAAGCGAGTGCTTACCTGTAGTGTACCGAGTAGGTACTCGTAAATGCCTAGAGTTTATCCATTCTCGTTTTTCTTGTTACAACTCTGACTATGTCTAACCGTCTAACAAGAAACTGTGCTCGAAATCCTCGGACAATGAAATCTTCCCAGGAGCTTACCATAGCTATGTGGAATGTACGTGGTCTGACTGCAACATCAAAGAGGTAAACCTTGGGTACAGACTGTGAATACTATAAAATCGATATCACATGCATTCAAGAGATTAAAGTAGCTAAACACCCAGAGCAGCAACATCAGACAGGCCATAAGCTAGTACTCATGGAGCAAAACCAGGCCACTTACCATGGATTAGGCTTTGTAATCGGACCAAGGGTATTGGACGTTGCCATTTGGTTTGGATATGTCAGTGATCACGTTGCATTTATCGACCTGGCTATACCAATGCGAAAGCTCACCTACACTAAGTGTTGCATAGTCAATGCATATGGGCCAACTACCGAAAGGACCAAAGAGAATCCAGTTATATTAGATTCCTTCTATGCAGAACTGAGCTCCGCCATTGCTATCCCAGCTAGATGGCAACAGCTGGGTAAACTTGGCATTGCAGACAAAGGTTCAGGACTTGGCTCATGCATGGGATCGTCTGGAGAGGGCACACGCAACAACAATGGAGATGCATTGGTGGCATTCCTTAGTCCCAATGTCCTATTTGCCACAAATACGGCTTGCAAACACCCATGCCACCACCGGACAACATGGACTGGACACATTGCTGATCGCAAAGCTCCAAAAGGTTCTAAGGCAACAAAACCTGTCTTCAACCAAATAGATTTCATACTATGAAAGACAGCAGCAAAACCCCTACTTCGGCATGCTGGTCCCTATGGAGGCACATACCTCAATTCCGACCATAAGCCAGTCATTACACGCCTCCATATGAACCAGCTTTACCTAATGTATACACGCCATACCAGGCTAGAGGCTAGAGTCACCTACAACTTACCCAAGCTCATCGGCGACACTGACACTCAAATGTCATACAAAAAGGCCCTCAGGGAGCAGATAGCTAACATCGAGGTCAGCTCCGATCCAACCGAAGCCATAATCAAAATACTGATATCTATGGAATCATCAGCTACTAGCACCATAGGTGTTCTAAAAAACAAGAGAACTCGGTATACTGACGACCCTCTAGTAGTAAAACTGTCAGCAGAACAGAAAGCATTACGTCTGCACATCTATCAAAGTTGTCAAAGTGAAGATGATACCGAATGCAATAACATTCTGCGGCACATTAGTGAACGCTTAAAAAATCTTGCTATCCAGCAAGCAGATGCCCTAGCAGATGAAATCACTGCCACGGATGACTGCCACACAATGTTTCACGCAGCCTGAGCCCTGTGAGTTGCTGACTACACACCACGACTAACTGTACACAACTCTGAAGGACACTTTATCGGGACTGACCAGGGCAAAGCCAAGGCAATTCGAGAATGGTTCAAGGAACAGTTCACTGACCACGATGATGAGCCCTTGCACCCATTCTCATGAGGCCCCAGGTCATTACTAACACGAATTAATACACTTAAATTCCTGACAAATGGACGTGCATCTGGACCTGATGGCATGAGCAATGAATTATTCAAATATGCATGTGACATTATCTCAAAACCGATCATGCACATACTCAATTCAGTTTTTATGCACCACCTTCCCATCGACGCCATAAGTCAAGGCATCCTTATTGCGCTACCCACGCCCAAGAAGCCACCTGCCACACCCCTAGCCGGTCTGCGGCCCATTGTGATCCTTAACAGCATACAGAAAATCATATCCAATGTTACTCTATGGCGCATCCGAGACAAGATCGACGACTTCACCGGATCATCTCAAAGTGGCTTCAATCGTCGACGCAGCTGTGCAGACATTGTATGGGCTCAATACATGCTTGTTTCGGTAGTCATGTCCACACACTGGGATTTCCACAAAATGGGCATTGACATGCCATGAGCCTTCGACACAATTACACCCTCAAAGATCCTAGACGTACTACGCCAGGCTAGTTGCAATGAAGATGAGCTACGACTAGTGAGACTACTGCTTGCAGACACCAAGCTGAGAGTACGAGTCAAGTCAGTGAAGTCTGTAGAGTTTGAGACATCAATCGGCTCCCCACAGGGATATGGTCTATCCCCTGTACTCTTCACCTGTTACCTGGCTGCCGCATTGAAATCTGTGCAGGAAAACTCCACAAGCCCAAACCCCCTGGTGTCAATACTGGGCATGCCACTAGAGATGGAATATGCCGACGATGTGGACTTTATAGATGAGGAAAAGAAACCCCGTGACGAACTTTCACTGCTTTGCAGTACTGCTGACATTGCAGCACGCTGCATCATGAGGAACACAGCTTTCCAGTCCTTCTGGAAGCTATGGATTCGTAGATCAAAAATGCCCTTGGTAAAAAGACTACATTTATACAATGCAACGTGCGTATCCTTGATGGTGTATAACTGTAACAGTTGGGCTGCTCCAAAGTAAGCTCTAGACAAACTTGATGCCTGCCACACCGATGGCCAGAGAGCATAATTTCCAATGATGCACTATACAAGATGTGTAATACGCCGCCGCTGTCTGTAAAAGTCACCCAGCAAAGATGGCCTATGTTTGGCCATGTGCTAAGGATGCCAGAAGATACACCAGCATATAGAGACTTGGAATCTTCCCTACTCGGAGCCATCAAATACAGAGCCAGGAGAAGACCTCATTGTATACATCTGCTAAGCGTACTACGAGGTGACTTCAATACAGCAGGATTAGGTACACTTAAGTCACGAAGGGACCTGAGGAAGCTAAGGATTTTGGCTGAGGACAAGACACAGCGGGCAAAAGCGAAGAAGGACCGATTGCAGCTGTAGGATGTTTCTACTACTACAGCCGCATAATACAGTAATCATGCATACTGAAACAAGACTGGATTTGTTATTAGAAATTCTCTAATCTGGTTGACAATTGTGGTATCAATGGTGCTGAAAGTCGTTGATGTTTAGGGCAGCAACGGCTTTCAGTCTTAATGGTTTCAACTATTTTAGCGTAATTGTCACTTGTACAAATTTAAAGAGTGCATTTTGGCTGTTGTGAATTGAATAATTATCGAATAAATTTGCCTAAATTTTTCGCTCAACTGTAAATCATAATAATAGCGCTAATCAGGTACAGTCAAAGTTATGCCGTGTTCAAATTATTCAACTTTAAGCCATATTCTGAAGCCACTCTATTTGCGTTAAAGCAGGCCATCTTGCCGTTTCAATGATGATACGATGTTGCTGCCATTATTTCACAAATTATTAGTAATAATTTAGCAACATATGGGCATCATGTAATTGTTGTATGATCATTCAGCAACATGGGGTATTTGGCCATGTTGAGCGTGTGGTTAAATCTTCTACGCTTGAATAATTCCTCCCGCGATCACGGTGGCAGTATAGGGGCCTAACGCTTTTATTCCCAATTCACAGTGAGTTGAAATTTGGTCATCAAATCCGTGAGGTGGGCGGTAGTTTGTGAGAATTTGATTGCTGAATTGCGTTGCTGAATGTGTATGCGCTTATGACATTTAAAGATCATTTTCCCTGTTTATTGATTTTTGAAATCATCTGGGCTGGTGATCTTGGATTTTGGTCATGAGCGGGTCTGTCTTTAAAATACGAGCCGGGTCTCGTGGTATTCTGCTTTACATAAGATGTACGCTAATTCACTATTCCAATCACGATAGCGTTTTTAGTTATTCTTCAATATTTCATGTTCCCGTATTTCTTTTGATAGTCAATGTTTCAGAATATGGTTGCTCTTTCCCATAGCAACATCAAACAGCAACATTGTATAGAGGAAATTATGGCCATTTCGTTTGGGCGATGTGACAAATTATGCATTTTGTAAATGTTGCAATGTATTAGAATCTGCATTCCTGTCAATTTAGCGTGTCAGATTTTCCACATACATAACCCTATTAGCATATTAGAGTCCGGTGCATTTGCACTCCGTACCAATGCCTAATCTATTGTTATGCTTATGTTTAAATGAGTGGGCCATCACAATGGTGATGTTTAAACCAGCAATCTTTTGATATGGTAATCTGACAATCTATTCACCTATTGCTGTGTTAAAAATGAGCACTTTTTGCCAAGGATTTTCTACATGGGCGTCTGATTCTTGGTGCATGCAACACTTTTTGGGTATAAATTCCAGGTAAAAATGGGACTCTGGGTCCGACATTGAATTGCCCTAGCTGGTGTAGGGCGCTGAACTCAGCGTAGTCTCTTAGTTGTTGTGCTAGTCCGAATTTCTGTCAGTTTGCTTAATACTCAGGTTACTAATACGCGAGTACGTTGTTCAGATAAAGTGTACATTGAGATATAATGTAGCTGTGATTTGAGTAGTGTAGTATTCCGTGTTGAGCTTTGGGCTCCACGAGGGATCTTTAATTTTGCTGTTTAGCATGTAATGGTTCTTAATTCGAGTGCTCGTGTACTATATCATTTTAGGTTTATGGTTAGAAACTGGCAGCAATGAGGACCGGCATTAAAACCGATTGACGACTTCATAAGCCACCGTGGCTTACTTCTAAAGAACAGGAGCTGATGTAAGTGTATATTGTAAGTCTTAGGGCTTAATTAATAATATTCCCACTATCAAATTAACCACTTGATTAAATTCTAGAGTTCCTGTTTTTCTTAAAAATTAAGGACATGTCCTCCAGTAGTTGATATTATTCTGACTTCTGGATTTCTGAAACTACCCATTTGAGGCTGTAGCCATTTATATACCCGATTCCCCAAATTGTTTGTCCAGGTGACCATGATATTAGGTAAATCCAGTGCACTCCATGTTTGAGATCTCATAGTGGTAATAGTTGCTATTTCATATCACATATCATTCCTCTCCGCTACCCCTAGCAACCACTGTCGATACTTGTACAATTTCTGATTTACTGTCTTGTCAATGTGTAAAACTTGTTTCAAAGCCAGAAAATCATGAAATTGTAAACATAGCTTCGCCAGAACCAAATAAAACTGCTAGTTCTTTTTACAGACGAGAGCAAATTTTCATTAAAATAGGTATCTGCCAATTTCTATTTCATATAAGTCGACATTTGACCAGTTATCATTTAACTGTGGCTTTGTACCTGTAACCGTAATTCAGTATACATGATCAGTTAACATTCAGTTCCCTTATCAGTTAATAACTTGGGAACCTATTGACATTACAACTGTTTCACGGCTTATATCATTTAATTGAATCATTGTAACTTTAATTCAGTATAAATGATCAGTTACCAGTCAGTTCCCTTAGCGTTAATAACTTGGGAACCTATTGACATTACAACTGTTTCACGGCTTATATCATTTAATTGAATCATTGTAAGTTTAATTAGACACAAATGATTGGATAATTGTCTTAGCAGTTGTAATACTTGGGAACTATTCATACTTACTACTGTTTACCAGCATACTGGCATACATTTAATTTTAAGTTATTAAGTTCTGAAATAGGGCTTTTGTCAAACGCATTTCTTCCGTAGCAACAGAGCATACATTATAGCAGTTATTGAATTTCATTCATACTTACATTAGGAGTTAATCGTATGACCTGCCCTTAAGCCGTAGTTGTTAAACACTGAGCTATGCTAGGGTCAGGTCTTTATTAATTGCATTTCTACCTTGTCAGTGAATAATCCAAACTTGTATTTAATTATTCTTTGTGAAAGGAAATTATTAAGCCCCCACTACTGTGAATTGCCACTTCACTTTGGCTTTAATTTCCTGAAGCAATTTACGGCCTGTTCTTAATATTACAGTGTTACTATCACTGATCGTACCTTAAGTTCAGATCACTGTTAAATAGTGGTTTTTCTACACTGTTTGGATTCCTCGGATCCATAATACAACTGTGGTAATCCAAGGTAAAATCACTTAATGATTAATTATCTGGCTTTGTATTCCAAACAGTCTAGAATTGGCATTTGTTAATAAGCAAGATCCTGTCTTAGGCCACCTATGTTATCACACATAGGCATTCTAAAATAGACATTGTAGAGTAGATCCAAAATGGCGGAATATTCGCTGACAAACACTGTCCCCAGTGCATTAGAGCACCTTAGTGATGATGCATTTGCGCATCCTAGTACACACACCCCATTAGGAATTGAGATGCGACCTCAACACAGCATCTCGGAATCACATGTGACCTTTCAAGATGGAGTCACTATATACGCTAAGGATCACTTTGAAGATGGGTATGACACTGATTACAGCAATGACGGCTGGAGTACTAGTGAGGAAGATGCAAATTCAAATATTAGTTCTTTGGAAGGTTTCCAGGATAGTCACACTAGTGGATCTATTTTTCCTTCCAGTGATTTTTCTGTTCCTGCAAGTGATTTTTCTGTTCCTCCTTGTGGAAATGTGTCTACCCCTTTGGTTGACACTCTTTCTCAGGTTGCTTCAGTACAGCAGCCGGCCCTCTCTTTTATGGACACTGTGATGCCAAACCACTGTGAGTCTTCTGGTTATCCAGAGCCGCCTGGTGGTTCCTCTCCCCAGTCTCCTGTAGTGAGCATGAGTGAGTTGAGAGAATGTCTGGATGAGTTAATTAACCAACTGTGTGATAGCTACGCGGAAAATACGGTTCCGAAGCCAAATCCGGGCTTGAATACGAATTTTCGTTTTCATTTACAGGATCGCCCTGTACCGCGCCTTCAAACAGCTTTTACACGAGAGAAGCAGCCTTTGAATCTGCATTCAGAGAATGTAGAACCAAAGAATGCTTCTCAAATAACAGCTATGCGACCACCACCCGGTTTTCCTCAATTAAATCGACCCCAGATTCAAACTCTGAACCACCACCAAATCTTGCTACAATACATACATACGTAATTATATACATACAATAATTACACGTAGCAGACAGACAATGGTACTTGTTTGATGCTACAAGAGAGAAGTCAAGTACATAGTGTCAAGTTGATGACTCATCATCATGGTCCTCGCCAGAAGTACCTCATGGATCATAATCCATGATACATCCCTGCAAAGGCGCGTCCTAACGTGGCTACCTAGCAAGTTTAATAAAAACTAATTCAACCCCTAACACAAACATTATTTGTTGCGAAAGGAAACTTCCTCACGTGAGCCTCAGAAACAGGAAACTGCCTACAATGCCAAAGCTAAGGAACAGAGAGGGCAAAAGGGGCCACTCTCTTGTCCAAACTATGCTATGTAAAGGAGTCAACCTAGTAAAATTATAAGTTAATATGATGCACGCTGTATTACATGAAGATGAGGTGAATGATTTCCACAGAATTCAACACCGTCATCTTATGTAAGTTCAAAGATACTGAATTAGTTGTTGCCGCTTTATTTATGCAGTCCTTCTGCTCGATCCTATCCTAACATTTAGTTTTTGGCTCCAGATCAAGGTTATGCCGCAAATGGCTGTGTATCCTAACGATCTTTAACATAAAAGCCTGACAGGTGAGAATACTCGATGAGCGTATGGTCACCCTCACGGAAACCCCTTACCCCCCACCCCCCCCCCCTAGTTATACAGTGTGCGGAAATTCCATGAGGTGACAGCTCCAGAATCATATGACGATCCTGTCACTACCTCATCACGACCACATATAGCAACACAGGGATAAGTCACATTACATAAGCATTGAAAAGCACATAAGTTTATGGTGGGGACAAAGGTGCAGCTATCCGAATATAGTGACCTTCCCGTGAGGGCGTGGTGGGTTCTAAAACCGCACCTAGTCACTTGTAGAGTTAGATGATGAACTGAGTCCTGTATATCACCAGTGTGTCGGGCCGGATCATCCTGATGCTATGTTTATGTAAATTCGTCTAGATATACACTGCAGCCCAGTAACTATAATAGTTTTGTAGTGCTTCCTACTTTGGCGTGGTTATCTAACTAACTTGTATGCGAAGATATGGGGAAGGTATGTATGGTCATCGACACTTTGTTTCTAACGACTCTGAAACACCAATAGTTTCAAAGTCAGCTCTAAACAATGTGATGGAGGGAGGTCCAAACTATTAATAAGCCAGGAGGCTGGAGGGGCATAGACAGAGACAATCACTTTTATATTCGTAAGAACAGGAGGCCTTAGTTATATGGCTAACTTATACAATCTAGCCGGTGTGCAATGTTACCTATCTGCTACTCCAGGAAAAGAGTCTTACACAAAATGTCTCCTACAGAGTAATCGTCCCTACTACTATAAACCTATCCTATTGAGCAAAATAGTCGAGGTTTAGTTGGCTGCATGTCATGTTCGCATAATGAGAACATGAATGGCGACCTCAGTGAAAAATTGATGCTGTGGGGGAACAAGATGGTGTGGTTGTTGTTGCTGTATTGTGTAGCCTAGCGAACTGCGGTTCTAATGTTATTATATAAAATAAGCAAAACATATAACTAGTTGGCTATTGCCATATAAATAACCATCACAGTAGAGTAAAATAGAAGGTCACGCAACCTTGACAGTGCTTAAGCGCACAAAATAAGAATAATGTATACAGTTAAAGAATAAACCATAGAAAATGCAGTCTCAGACGACTATGCGGTACCTCTTAGTCATCATACCGGTTACAGAAAAGTAATATATAAATATAACAAACATAATAACGGAATACCTATTAGTTATCGATACGGAAAACGTCATGGAGTCACAGTAGTTGAAGCGTCACACATTTGGAACTCGAGATGGCACGATGCGGAAGTCAGCTGCTAGAAAAAGCTGCAGGCAAACTGTCTGATGTGGCTCATTCTAAGGCACGGTGAAGAGGAATGTTTGCAGTTGCGGATGGCTAGTAGTTAGTCACGTCTATACACAAAATTAATAATTTAAGCAGTGTTTAGAAAGTTTCATACTGGTCCGGAAGTTGAAAGCTGCCATGTAGTTATGAACGGCTATGGTTGAAAGTTAATAAATGCAGATGTGTGGATTTGGTACCTATGACTGGTCGGCGTGGTATGGCAGATCTGGCGAGTTATTCGTCGAGCACATCACTCGCCCTGCATACTTCGACGAGCTTACATCGGGGCCATCTGCACGAAGGTCTCTACTTAAATTTCGTTATTGCCCCTGGATGATATCTTTCCGGGAGCATACAAAAACTGATGCGTATGTGGTGGCTAGTGCCCCAGAGGCGAGTGCTCAAAACCGATAGGCACCACAGTAGGCTATAGGGAGTCTGCTATGCGGTAAGCAGTTACCCATGACTCGCTTATCTCAGACCAGGTACCTCACCACCAACTTTTCTCTCCCGACTGCTCTCGATTCTGATTTTCCAGCTCTTTTTATACTACTCATGACTTCACAGCTGGAGCGCCACAGCCAACCAGCAAGCGAGCTACAGAGGCAGGGAAGTGACCACGCGATGCTCTATCGTACCCATGCGCTAAGTACATGCATGCACTAACCCTATGGAGAAGTATATTTTGAAAGGAATTTACTGGTTCAATTACGGATAATGGGGTATTTTCTGGACCGATTTTAAAATGGTAACAGGAACGACGAGGAGAATAAAAATTCAAGTAATTCCACGTACCAACTCGGTACAAAATATGACGCTTTTCTCTCCCATGCTAACGCGTGTTGGCAAGCAATCTCTGACGCCCGCGCATGAACGCTAGGCGGTCTCATGGACTTTTACGAACCCCTCTTATATGGCTTTATATATACGTACTGGTCTACCCAGCATATTGCTAAACGTTGCGTTGGCAAGGGCGAACTGTTCTCGAGTCAGCCTAAAGTAGCGAATACACTTGTTTTCATCCAAGTATAGACCTTTTAGTATCGAATTGTTGAAGCACCCTTGTTCTGCCCGCCTTTCTACTATTGGATGTTCCCAGCATCCGCGTTTTCCTTTCCTACTATCTATATGGTACACTCAGGTAAATACATGCGTTTAACGCAATTTAAACGCATTCCTAATGCAATAATGTGTACGTGTTCAACGCTTGCGTTTAATGTGTGCATTATGCGGATCCGACGAACGCATGCGTTGGACACATATATGTGTATCTAGCTTTAGCCATCGGCGCCCTGATTAGACCATTCGCCTATTGAATTATAACTACCGGTATTACCGGTATATAACGCAAACTGACACCACTTTAGTCCGTGGGCTAGAGGGGTCCACCTGGATAACCCCACCCCACTAATTGACGAAACTATATTTTCCTAACAGCTTTCGATGTCCTCTTTAAGATTATGTATGTTAGCATGTGATAAACTGGGACACAACATGGTTTTTGATGGGTTATATTAGAGCTAATACCCACAGTGAAGAAGACCATATTAAGGGGTAGGGGTATTAAAAACTGAGATATCCTTTGATAGAATCATTGTAGATTAGTGATTGACCACTCAAAATATTGCTTATAGTATAGTCTACGATTGTGTATGGTTTACATGCATATCGGTTTTATAATGAGGTCGGCAGAGGTCAAAAGTTCACAAATATTCGCCACAGCTTAAAATCTAGCAACTATATGTTACCATCACTGACCAAGCACCGGTAAAGTAACATTCTAGTTTGAACAGCTTAAGATTGATTAAAAGACACAATTTGACAAATATAATGAGTAAAGGTTTACTCATTTAATAGACTATTGTTACTATGACAACTGACAGCATGGCCAATTTTTGAGAATCGATGAATAATGCATTCATTGTAAATTAATTAAGTAGATTTTGATAGCATCGTTGTAGATTGGTGATAGACCACTCAAAATTTTGCTTATGGTATCGTCTATGATTGCATATGCTTTCCATGCAAATCAGTTTCATAATGAGGTCGGCAGAGGTCAAAGGGTCACAAATCTCTGCCACGGCTTAAAATCTAGCAACTATGTTACCATCACTGACCAAGCACCGGTAAAGAAACATTCTAGTTTTAACAGCGTAAGATTGATTAAAAGGCAGCATTTGACAAATATAATGAGTAAAAGATTACTCATTTAATAGACTATTGTTACTATGCCAACTGACAGCATAGCCAATTTTTGAGAATCGATGAAAAATGCAATCATTGTAAACTAAACTTGAAATGATCATATCATCGAATCGAAATTGTGTAGAGCAATAAAAGAGCATTCAAAATGTTTTTATTGTTGCTTGTTTTACGTACCGACTATAAATCCACTAACTATCTTTGAACCTTTTTCTCCATTTTCGCTATCTTCGTCAGTGGAACTGTATTCCTGCTATTTCTCTTCCTTTTCACATTCCTTATCTAGAATATCAGCCAACATAGATGGCAGTATCTCACCATCACACCACTTGGCTTGTGTCTCTGTTCACTACATACAGTCCAGCCATTATTTTCAATGGGTTCAGGGATGTATGGCTTTGGTACGTGGGATCATTTCGAAATAGCTACCTGATAGTTAACCCTCTTTATGTGCTGCCAGAAGCAAACTCTCGAGGGACGTAATGTGGATAAGGCAACGTTTTCGAATTGATATCTTTCTCTGCATCACCACGTTTTGCCATTAACATTGAGAAACAGTGTGTCAACGTTTGTTATGGGAGTACATGTAATCTTGTACATTCAGCAGGTGAAATCCTCTAATTGAAGAAAGAGATTATCTGTGATGTCCCATGACGCACTAATCGTTTGAAAAGCCTCCTGATATCTTGGTAGCTTCTGTAGGAGTCTGATGGGTTTTACTTTGTCTATTGCTCTGAATGCACTCGTTGTATGACATTTGGTGAAGGCATGAAGACCCGAAAGGGCAGAACAGTAAAGTGGCGTAAAATTCTTAGCCAATTTTGAAATGTCCAACAGCTTTCTGTTGTTTTCAGAACCAGTATCAAATAATGTGTGTGTCTTCTTGATTTGGTCATAGTACAGGAGAATTAAAAATGCATCACTAGGTGGACTTCTGATACGCACAAAGTCATAGCCCTCTTTTGTTGTATAAGCACAATAGAGATTAACCCTTAATTGTGTCTGTTTCTTCTTGGTCAGATTCTATGGCTTGTATCTCTGAGATCAGCACTGTGTTGCCATCAGTAGATGTTAATCCGTAAGCCTTGTCCTCACAAATGGCAATGACCATTTTATTAAGTAGTTTTGAACCAAATGTATCACTTCCCCAGATTTTAAGCATCAGCTGCACTAGTTGCTGCTTGTTTTCGTTGTTACTAAGGAATTCCCAATTTTCAGGTCTCTGTATTTTCACGCTTGATTATACATTTCTCTCCAGAAGCTATGTGTGTTCTTTTCATTGATTAGATAGAATTTTACTTGTACATGTCTGTACTGAATATTGCATTTGATTTCCCTACTGTACCAATATCAAACCATTTCTGGATTATCTGCTTAGATGATCCTGGCACCTCTTTCATACACTAGAAAGTGGCGTTTCGATTTTCAATATTCAGTGTTCTGTGATCAGATGGTGTGTCTGCATTTGATATTCCGTTGGTTAAGTAGGGGAACCCTTTACCTTTGTCTGTTTTCAGCAGGTACCCATCAGCCATGCCAACTAATGATGGTACTGGCATAAGTAGATACTGTAACAGTTCTGCAATATCAAGCTTCACTGGCTTATTCTGTGATAGTACCAATAACTGAAAGGCAATATTTCCGTGTTGTCTTATTTTATTTCACGATTCTTTTCCCAAGAGCACTCTTCGTCATGTCAGAAAACGTTCTCGATTTTTGCTTTTTTATTGGTTCAAATAAATCTGTATTCCTTTCAACTCTCTCTGTTATAAAGGTCTCTTTGGCCAGTTTCCCAATTGACTCAGTAGCCATGATATCAGTTTGGTGCTGGAGCACCAGACCCAATACGGAACAGCTTATCATTATAATCGAGACTGAAAGGATTCATAAAGCTTTCTACGGACTCCATTACATTTACAGTGGCTGCCTCACTTTTGCGCACCTGTGAAGAATGGACATCCCAATGTCTATTGTTCCTATCTGTCTCGTCTGTCATATCTGCCATTTGGGGCATTGTTTACACATATCTTGTTCGTTCATGTGCTGTCTTTCCCCAGCGTCGATGTGCATCATAGTTTTATATACTGTCCACAAATTTCCAGGCACCACGGATCGTACAATTTATAGCACCTAGCTTAATCAGCTCCATTGCTCCAGGGTGTGATTCTTCTTAGCTTGCCAAGAAAACAGAAAAGTGGGTAAGATAGCTTGCATAATTCTGCCCATCAAAGCTAAAGAACAGGGCAGCCATTCGATTGAGACATGTTCCGTACAGATAATAATTGTTTGTCTTAACTGCATTTAGGAGAGACAACAGCAACCAAACATGGTCCATGTAAGATAACCAAAACTGGGCAGTCTTACCTAATTCGCCATTGCTAACTCGCAGTCGCAAGTCTTAGTAGTCATTTATATATGAATGAAATACTGTATCATTCGCCAATAGTTCGAAATTCTCTTTGGTTCTTACTTCCAATAATGTGGTTACTTTTGCCAATGAATTTGGTGGCAAAGTCTCTGATAATCGGACCCTTTCGTAGAATGGTATTTGTAGAGTAACAATCGTTCAAGGCCTTCAGCCATTGCTTTGTGGCAGTAGATTGCCCGACTATAATTCTTACCAGACAGCACACCTTTAATAGATCCAGTAGACATCAGGCCAGAGTCATGCTCTTAGCTTGTATCTGATTTGCGACAATTTAAAAATCGATAGAAATTGCGATGTAGACTACGACAATTATAACCACTACCCGCCAACAACAACAACACCAATAACAGCAATGACGCCAACAACAGACAATGACTACTATTACTACCGATACCCCTCACTATATTAATAATAATAATAATAATAATAATAATAATAGCCTACCACCTACAATAGTAGGCCTATAAATAACCTCTCCCTCATATGCTATATATATATTGTAGCGAGATGTGGTGGTGGTTCAGAGTTTGAATCTGGGGTCGATTTAATTGATAAAAAACGGGTGGTGGTCGCATAGCCATTATTTGAGAAGCATTCTTTGGTTCTACATTCTCTGAATGCAGATTCAAAGACTGCTTCTCGCGCGTAAAAGCTGTTTGAAGGCGCGGTACAGGCCGATCCTGTAAAAGAAAACGAAAATCCGTATTCAAGCCCGGATTTGGCTTCGGAACCGTATTTTCCGCGTGACTATCACACAGTTGGTTAATTAACTCATCCACACGTTCCCTCATCTTGTATAACCCACTCACGCTCACTACATGAGACTGGGGAGAGGGACCACCAGGAGGCTCTGGATAACCAGAAGACTCACAGTGGTTCGCCACCACAGTGTCCATAAAAGAGAGGGCCGGCTGCTGTCCTGAAGCAACCTGAGAAAGAGTGTCAACCAAAGGGGTAGACACATTTCCACAAGGAGGAACAGAAAAATCACTTGCAGGAACAGAAAAATCACTGGAAGGAAAACTAGCTCCACTAGTGTGACTATCCTGGAAACCTTCCAAAGAACTAATATTTGAATTTGCATCTTCCTCATTAGTACTCCAGCCGTCATTGCTGTAATCAGTGTCATACCCATCTTCAAAGTGATCCTTAGCGTATATAGTGACTACATCTTGAAAGGTCACATGTGATTCTGAGATGCTGTGTTGAGGTCGCATCTCAATTCCTAATGGGGTGTATGTACTAGGATGCGCAAATGCATCATCACTAAGGTGCTCTAATGCACTGGGGACAGTGTTTGTTAGCGAATATTCCGCCATTTTGGATCTACTCTACGATGTCTATTTTAGAATGCCTATGTGTGATAACATAGGTGGCCTAAGACAGGATCTTGCCTATTAACAAATGCCAATTCTAGACTGTTTGGAATACAAGATTCTATCTAAAAGCCAGATAATTAATCATCAAGTGATTTTACCTTGGATTACCACAGTTGTATTATGGATCCTAGGAATCCAAACAGTGTAGAAAAACTACTATTTAACGAGTTGCTAACTCGATAATGATCTGAACTTAAGGTACGATCAGTGATAGTAACACTGTAATATTAAAAACAGGCCATAAATTGCTTCAGGAAATTAAAGCCAAAGTGAAGTGGCAATTCATAGTAGTTGGGGCGTAATAATTTCCTTTCACAAAGAATAATTACATACAAGTTTGGATTATTCACTGACACGGTAGAAATGCAATTAATAAAGAACTGACCCTAGCATAGCTCAGTGTTTAACACCTACGGCTTAAGGACAGGTCATTCGATGAACTCCTAATGTACAAGTAAGTGTGAATGAAATTCAATAACTGCTATAATGTATGCTCTGTTGCTACGGAAGAAATGCTTTTGACAAAAGCCCTATTTCAGAACTTAATAACTTAAAATTAAATGGATGCCATTATGCTAGTAAACAGTAGTAAGTATGAATAGTTCCCACGTATTATAACTGCTAAGACAAATATCCAATCATTTGTGTCTAATTAAACTTACAATGATTCAATTAAATGATATAAGCCGTGAAACAGTTGTAATGTCAATAGGGTCCCAAGTTATTAACTGCTAAGGGAACTGAATGTTAACTGATCATTTATACTGAATTAAGGTTACAAAGATTCAATTAAAAGATCTAAGCCATGAAAGAGTTGTAATGTCAATAGGTTCCCAAGTTATTAACTGCTAAGGGAACTGAATGTTAACTGATCATTTATACTGAATTAAGGTTACAAAGATTCAATTAAATGATATAAGCTGTGAAACAGTTGTAATGTCAATAGGTTCCCAAGTTATTAACTGCTAAGGGAACTGAATGTTAACTGATCATTTATACTGAATTACGGTTACAAGTACAAAGCCACAGTTACATGATAACTGGTCAAATGTCGACTTATATGAAATAGAAATTGGCAGATACCAATTTTAATGAAAATTTGCTCTCGTCTGTAAAAAGAACTAGCAGTTTTATTTGGTTCTGGCGAAGCTATGTTTACAATTTCATGATGGCTACAGACTCAAATGGGTAGTTTCAGAAATCCAGAGGCCGGAATAATGTCGACTACTGGAGGACATGCCCTTAATTTTTAAGAAAAACAGGAACTCTAGAATTTAATCAATTAAGTGGTTAATTAGATAGTGGGAATATTATTAACTACGCCCTAAGGCTTACACTATACACTTATTGCTGCCAGTTTCTAACCATAAACCAAAAATTATATAGTACGCGAGCACAGCTACATTATATCTCAATGTACACTTAATCTGAACAACGTACTCGCGTATTAGTAACCTAAGTATTAAGCAAACGGACAGAAATTCGGACTAGCACAACAACTAAGAGACTACGCTGAGTTCAGCGCCCTACACCAGCTGGGGCAATTCAAGGTCGGACCCAGAGTCCAATTTTTACCTGGAATTTATACCCAAAAGGTGTTGCATGCACCAAAAATTCAGACGACCATGTAGAAAATCCTTGGCAAAAAGTGCTCATTTAACATAACAATAGGTGAATAGATTGTCAGATTACCATATCAAAAGATTGCTGGTTTAAACATCACCATTGTGATGGCCAGCTCATTTAAACATTAGCATAACAATAGATTAGGCATTGGTACAGAGTGCAAATGCACCGGACTGTAATATGCTAATAGGGTTATGTATGTGGAAAATCTAACAACGCTAAATTGACAGGAATGTAGATTCTAATACATTGCAACATTTACAAAATGCATAATTTGTCACATCACCCAAAACAAAATGGCCATATTTTCCTGTATACAATGTTGCTGTTTGATGTTGCTATGGGAAAGAGCAACCATATTCTGCAACATTGACTATCAAAAGAAACACGGGAACATGAAATATTGAAGAATAACTAAAGACGCTGTCTTGATTGGAACAGTGAATTAGCGTACATCTTATGTAAAGCAGGATACCGCGAGACCCGACTCCTATTTTAAAGACAGACCCGCTCATGCCCAAAATCCAAGATCACCAGCCCAGATGATTTAAAAAATCAATAAACGGGAAAAATGATCTTTAAACGTCATAAGCACATACACTTTCAACAACGTAATTTAGCAATCAAATTCTTACAAACTACCGCTTACTTCACGGATTTGATGACCAAATTTCAATTCACTGTGAATTGGACATACAAGCGTTAGGCCCCTGTACTGCCACCGTAATAGCGCGAGGAATTATTCAAGTGTAGAAGATTTAACCACACGCTCAATACGGCCAAATACCCCATGTTGCTGAATGATCGTACAACAATTATATGATGCCCATATGTTGCTAAATTATTACTAATAATTTATGAAATAATGGCAGCAACATCGTATCATCATTGAAACGGCAAGATGGCCTGCTTTAACGCAAATAGTGGCTTCAAAATATGGCTTAAAGTTGAATAACTTTGAAAACGGCACGACGTTGACTGTACCTGATCAGCGCTATTATTATGATCTACAGTTCAGCGTAAAATTTATGCAAATTTAATCGATAATTATTCAATTCACAACAACCAAAATGCACTCTTTAAATTTGTACAAGTGGCAATTATGCTAAAATATTTGAAACCATAAAGACTGGAAGCACCATTGATAGCACAATTGTCAACCAGATTAGAGAATTTCTAATAACAAATCCAGTCTTGTTTCAATATGTATATTATATATCGATATGTAAATTATAGGTTTGTTAAATAGCCTGAGTGAATAAAGGAAACTAAAACTGAAACTGTTTAGATTAGAAGGTTTGAAAAATTAGTCTTAGATATAGGTAACCATGTGTCTTTAACGGAGTTGTGATAATGAATCATTTACACAGCACGAGACTCATCCATTACACGCCGAACAAGCGTCAATCATGCGCAAAGGTATAAAAGAACGAATACATTTCATACCCGATTAGAATATGTTAATACTGAATGTGAAACACCAATCATTTACGATTTATAAATATTATCGTGTATGCTAAATATTTAGAGCCTAATTTGATCGGGATATCGTGCTATAAACAACAGCAACATCTTCCAGTCACGTTAGTTTCAAAATACTGGAAAGTTTACAGACATAGTGCAATTAATCATAAGCAATTTAGTGGGAATAGAAAATAACGGAAATGTTGACTTTTGTATACTCAAATAGGTCTGTGTTGTACCCCTTTAAATTAGTCAATATAAGCACGGCTTGCAAACCGTCACCATATTGAACCGGTTTACGATGTGAGATGATGTGGGATCGGTATATCGCGCAGATCTAGTGGTATGGGTATTTTCACGTTGATAACTGACGAAACAGTTGAAATTCACAGAAATTGACCTTCATGACACGGTTACTAACTCACAACAAGATATTCAAAACCGCGTAACACAGGACAAAAATCACCCTAACAACTACGCTACAGACTGATTGATCTATGCAAATATAATAACTTGTATATAGGGGTCCTACTAAACGGTAGAATAGATTCTGACTCATATCGGCAAATTAACAAGTCGTAACGGTAGCGTGATTGATTATGGGCTATCTACACACCATTCTTTCAAAATCATATCAGCAAGAAAATAATAATAAAAGCAATGCCCCTACCATGAATAATGACACTTTAACGAGATCAATAAAATGAAAATGAGAGAAGTAAGATGCAATTATCGAGAGAATCACCAACCATCAAAACATACCTAACATAAACATACAGTTAACAAACGACACATTGAATATGCAAAACATTAACGAAATAAACTTAGCTATCTCAGACATGTTTGAGCAAACTGTTTTAGAGATATTCGGCAAAAGAAGCGCTGGCCTAAAAACGTAACGCACTGACCCTTGTATAACGATGATTGTAAGAAAGCCCCTACAGATTATCATAATTCGGGACAATTATATAGACAGAGAAAAACGGAAGCAAACCAAGATCTTGTGATGAATGCAAACAGGACTTACAAACTAGTCATGAAGCGCTCAATAGCGCAATATAAATACAAACGTCACAGGGAAATCCCATCAATATGTAGCGGGAAACCTATAAATTATTGGAAACTTATTAAAGAGAATAGCCCCCAGGAACCATCAACTATAAGCATAGACAAAATGTACAACTTTTTCAAATTAATAAACCAAGCAGAACCAGAAGCAGACTTAAACACCGAACACGCCTATGAGAACACACCCTACGACTACAGTCCACTTTACTCGCCAAGAAATCTCTAAATATATTAACTGAAAACCAACATGGCAGCGGGGCCAGATGGAATATTAAATGAGTATATAAATTCAACAGAACAAATCATTATTAATATATGTTATAATAATAAACTTACTGCGTGTAAATATCCACTACCTGATGTCCGGATGCAATCTGAGGACTGAATCATGTGCTTTTGAGGTTGACGTGCTCTCAACTGTTCAGCTCTAGCGAAGCGTGATGTCAATGTTTATGATTTGAGCAAAGTAGCGACTGTCGCTAACAGTTATGTCAGCAACGGGTCTGACACAAAAACTAAATTTAATTTGCAGCTGTAAATCCAGATCATGTCTAATTCCGCTTTTCGTGATAACCTGGTAACAGCAAATTTCACGCTGGTGTCTCCGAAACCTTACAAGTTCAAAGGAAAGGTGAAAGATTTTAATTTTTGTTAATTTTTCAGAACAACGCTAACCGAGGCGCTGAACGTATCGGATAGGTCCGCTTTAAAATCGTGACGCCACGGCACTAGAATATTTTATTTGATTTAATAGGAATTGACGATTTTTTTCAAATTGGGATATTGGTCTATTTAGCAGAGGAAACTTTTTACATCGCGAATTGTAAATATGTCACAAACGCACATTATATATTATATATTATGATATTCTGGTACGTACGCCATTAAAATGCCTACACACGCTGTTCTGTGGTATCCATCTGTCTAATACAATGGGTCTTTCCAGCTTTAACCATACCCCCGCCCATTTCTATCCAAGCTCCACCCACACCTCACTCAGGTTGGGATGATCGATCTCTGAACTTCCTGACTATCTATTTCCAGCAAACTATACAGGTAAGCTGTTGAATATTTTGGGACTAATTTGACTAGGCGCTGTTGCTGCCGCATAGTTGATTATGACGACATAATTATGATTGAGTGAGGAAATGGATACATGAATTGTACGACCTTGTCTATTTTTCCTATAAGCACAACATACATTACTTATATAGTCAAACTTGTCTATAGTGGACACATACATAGGCATCGCATGCTGCTGCTATGCTACTGCTGCTGCTATACTACTACTGCTACTACTGCTGCTGCTATACTATTACTACTACTGCTACTACTGCTGCTGCTGCTGCTGCTGCTGCTGCTATACTACTACTACTACTGCTGCTACTTCTGCTACTGCTGATGCTGCTGCTATACTACTACTACTACTACTACTACTACTACTACTACTACTACTACTACTACTACTACTACTACTGCTATACTATTACTGCTGCTGATGCTGCTGCTGATGCTGCTGCTATACTATTACTACTACTGCTGCTGCTGCTATACTATTACTACTACTGCTGCTGCTGCTATACTATTACTACTACTGCTGCTACTTCTGCTGCTGCTGATGCTGCTGCTATACTATTACTACTACTGCTGCTACTTCTGCTGCTGCTGATGCTGCTGCTATACTATTACTACTACTGCTGCTACTTCTGCTGCTGCTGATGCTGCTGCTATACTATTACTACTACTACTACTACTACTACTACTACTACTACTACTGCTGCTACTTATGCTGCTACTTATGCTACTACTACTACTGCTACTACTACTACTACTACTACTACTACTACTACTGCTACTACTACTACTACTACTACTACTACTACTACTGCTACTACTACTACTACTACTACTACTACTACTACTACTACTACTACTATTAATGAATGACAGATACTTCAGACAAAATATTTTCAAAATATTCAGCACTGGAGGGTGTTTGGTTAAAAATGGAGGGTAGGTTGAGCGCATTGACTTCTCTCGAAAGCAAGCGGATAGCTGGCAAGACTTTGTTTAAAGTTACTTTGAGGGGTCTGAATGTTAAGTGATTAGGCGTTATACCCCATATATGGCACTGAAGCAATGATAAGTTTATAGGATTTCAATAGATAGACATTAACTCGGGAACATACCAGGAGCCACGTTTCACATTGAGAACGTCATCAAGGGAGATAACTCCTGCCATATTAATATTTGACTTTGAGAGGGGTTATCAACGGGAGGTAGCTTACGCAAAGTTTCAATAAAGCAGAAACCTGTGATCATTTTTATACTCGGCTGAGCATTGTTGATGACCCCCAACCCCTACATCATCAATGGAGGAATCACGTTTAACTATGCCCCTAACCCTCTCGAGCTAATAAATATCTCTACATCAACAATCAGCAGCTCAAGTCATTGCTTCAAAGATGATTTTTATTTACATTGCATATGCCTTATATTAGTAGCATACACAAAATGGTCAATGGTGTAATAAACGAGAAGTCAACCGGTCAACTTTACGCATCAGTAATAACAATACTCTCAACAGCCTCATCAGCATCATTATCATCATCATTCGCATCAGTCTGAAGCTCGCTACCTGATTGGCTGTGGCGCTCCAGCTGTGACCGTCACGAGCACTATAAAAGGCGCTGGAAAATTAGATTGAGCAGCAGTCAGGTGGTGGTGAGGTGCCTGGTCTGAGAGGACGAGTTGTATAGTACTGAAAACTCACAGCAGATACCAAACATCTGCTGCGGTGCCATTCGGTTTTGAGCATTCATCGTCTCTAGGGTACTAGCCACCACATCCACATCCACAAGTTTTTGTAAGCTCCCGGGAAAATATCACCCAGGGGCAGTAAAGAAATTAAAGTAAGGTAACCCAAGCCACTACTAACGCAAAGGGACCTTCGTGCGAATGGGCCATTTGGCCCCGATGTAAAACTCGTCGTCCAGTATGTGGGGCGAGTGATGTGCTCGATGATAACTCGCCAGATCTGCCGTACCACACCAACCAGTAGTATTATAATCCGCACATGATGTGTTAGTCTTTAAACACTTTGCCCGCAGTTAGGGGACATTGCCTGATGCACCGTGTGAGCTATTCAATGCATCTCGTCTTGTGATCCAACACAATGCATCCGCATTATTAACTTCATCTGTAACCCTTCAAGAACTATAGGTCAGCATTTAATTTCCACACCAGTACGGAACATTCAACCTACCGCTTAAATTATTAACTATTTATGTAGACATGACTAGCTACTAGCCAGCTGCTTCCGCAAACGTTCTTCTTCACTATTCCTGAGAATGAGCCGCATCCAACAGTTCGCCTGCAGTTTTTCCTAGCAGCCGACCTCCGCATCATGCCATCTCGCGTTCCGAATGTGTTACGCTTCAACTATTGTGACTCTAGAACCTTTTCCGTACCGATGACAAATAGGTACTCTGTTATTGTCATATTATTATTGTATTACTTTTGTGTAACAGGTACTCGTGACTAATAGGTACCGCCCGGTCGCTGGAGACCGCCTTCTCTTATTTTTCTTATCACAAAACAGTAAAGTAGAAAGTCATGCGACCTTGACGGCGCTTATGGGCACAAAAATAAGTCAGATGCCATCCAAGTTATATTGTTTTGCTTATTTTATAGAAAATCTCTTGGACCACAGTATCACTAGGTTACACTATACAGCAAAAACATTCGCACCACCATGTTTCCCACACAGCATCAATTTTTCACTGAGGTCGCTGTTCATGTTTTCATTACACGAACATGACATATGGTCGACTAAACCTGAACTATTTTAGCTCGATAGGATAGGTTTATAGTAGTATGGATGATTACTCGGTAGGAGTCATTTTGTGTTAGTCTCTTTTCAGGGAGTAGCTGATATGTAACACCACACACCAGCTAGATTGTATGAATTGGCCACATACCTTAAGGCCTCCATTATATGAGTAATTGTCTCTGTCGCCGCTCCTCCAGCATCCGGGCTTATTAATTGTTCGGACTACCCTCCGTCACGTTATTTCAAGCTGACTTTGGAACTACTGTGGTTTCAGAGCGGTGAGAAATAAAATGGCAATGACCGCATACACCCCCCCCCACCCCCGCTGTATCTTCGGATACTAGTTAGTTAGAAAACGCCCGCCAAAGTAGGCAGTACTGGCCTCAAGTGCATCTCTGGGCGAAATTACATAACCCTAACGTCAGGTAAATGTTAGTTCACCGGGTGCGGATCTCATATGATCCGTCCCGACACACTGGTGACGGACAGGATTCAGCTACCCATCTAACTCTGACTGGGAGCGGTCTTAGAACCCACTACCCTCTCACGGGAAGGTCGCTATAGTTGGATAGCTGCATCTTTGCCCCCCCCCCCCCCCACATGGCTTATATATGTGCTTATCAACGCTTACGTACATTGACTTGTCCTTGTGCCGTTATATGTGATCGGGATGCGACGGTGACGAGATGTTTATATGATTCCGGAGCTTTCACCTCATGGTATTTCCACACGCTGTCTACCGGGTGCGTGCGTGCGTGTGTGCGTGTGTGCGTACGTATGTACGTACATGCGTGCGTACGTGTGTGCGTGCGTGTGGGCACCGAACATTCTCGCCCATCAGCCTTATATGTTAAAAACAGTTAGCTTACATTGCCATTTGCGGCTTAACCTAGATCTAGACCCAAATGATAGGATAGGATCTAGCAGAATGAACACATAAATAAAGCGGAAACGACTAATACAGTATCCTTGAACTTACATCAGATGCCGGTGTTGAATTCTGCGGAAATCATCCACCCCATCTTCACCTAAAACAGCGTGCATCGCATTAAACTTATGATCTCAAAGATAACTCTTTTACATAATTTGGTTTGAACAAGAGAGTGCCCCTTTTTGCCAATTCTCTTTCTCCACTTCGGCGTTGTAGGCATTTTCCTGTGACGGAGGCCCGCACGAGGTACTTTCCTCTCGCAACAAATAATGTTTGTAACGGTTTATATAGTTTATACAAGTACACATATCGATGCAAGGCATCAATGGTAAATAGCGTGCCCGGAGGTTATTATAATTCTGAGAATAAACTCAACTGTTTCATGAAAAAATGAAGTTATATAAAGGCATACAAGCCACTCATGACAAAAATAGAGGCGGACAATACCACAAAATAAGGAATATTTCTTGCAAAAAGATATGGGCAATATTAGCTATGGGCTAGGAGAAGAAGCTTATATTTTTGGTCAGTCCAACGATTTTTCCATCCATCCTTTTTCTTCAGGCCAAACTCCTTAACAGAGAGAGAGAGGAACAGACAAAATTAAGAGCAGCCAGTGATGAGAAAATTGCACTACTGCATCAACAAAGCGTAACAGATCAAATTTGGGTCATTAGGTACAACAGCTTGTAAAGATAAAGAAATCAACAGAACTGGCAACCCAGTCAGTAGAAAATCGGCGCAAGAAGCAGTACAGACCCTGACACCCATTCAAACATATTAAAGAAGATACCTTCTTAAATAGACGCGAAGAGCTTATTACCCAGAAATATATTGGTGAAATATACACTGCAATGCTAGTAAAATGCACAAAGCAAGTATATTTTTGATGCAATACAGGACCCCGATCTGTACCGACAGATAATCTGTTCAACAAAGTTAAGTGGCCAGGATATAACCAATACCGTGAACCTAGTTTTCTCCAACGAAAATGATATATACACCTGTGCAAAAGTTAAGCGCCACCCTATTTTTACGCACATGCGAGGGTATATTCATGTGCGATGAAGAAAGCAATAGCATAAACATTTATGTACCCATCCATCTTAGTGCAAGAGGTAATAATGCAACTAGAGGAATGCTGATTATGATGGTGGGGAAACACTATGTTTTTGTTTGAACTTGAAAACGAGGCCTGAATATGGTTACGTTGACACAACTGACAACTATTGCCCTACAGTTGACACACGTGGCTAGATTGTCATTAATGGTGTCTAAAAACGAAGTTTAACATATGTGCACGAGTTTGAGACTGTCATTATTAATACCGGGTATATCCACCTTGTGCCTGGATGACGGCCTGGACACGACGTCTCATGCTGGTCACCAACCGACTGATACGCCATTGTGGTATTCGTTGCCATTCAAGATGGAGTGCGTCTGTTAATTCCTGTAGGTTCTGCACAGGAGGGTCCCTCCTTCTCACCATGTTTCCCAGAATGTCCCAGATATGCTCAATAGGGTTCATGTCAGGGCTCCTTGCTGGCCATGGTAGGGTTTCGATGGCATTCTGGCGGAGGTATTCATGCACAGCTCTAGCACGATGTGGTCTGGCGTTGTCATCCATGAATATAGGGTGGGTTCCAGGTGCATGATTTACAAAATGAGAGACCACAACTCTATCCAGTATGGAATCTTGATATCTTTGTCCATTTATTGTTCCAGGTACAGTCAACAGATCCAGCTTACAATCAAATGAGATGCACCCCCATATCATAACGGAACCTCCACCAAATGGAACTTCTTCCATGATGTTACGTTGGTCGTACGCCGTGCGTCTGGACCTCCATACACGAGTTCGACCATCTGTGGCATGACGCAGGAACCGACTTTCATCGGACCAGTGTACCCGTCTCCAGGATCTCATGTTCCAGTGTCTTCTTTCGTTGCACCAGCTCAGACGCTCCTCTTTGTGGTGTGCAGTGAGGAGAGGACGTCTGACAGGTCTCCTAGCTTTCATGCCAGCAGCATACAGTCTCCTTTTGACGGTAGACATTGACACTCTATTGCGTGTTTCCCATTGCTGGCTGAGCACTCTGCTGTTGGTGAATGGAGATCTCCTAACAAGGCGTACTAGGGCTCGATCATCACGGGCAGTAGTCTTCTTCGGTCTTCCAGATCTAGGCCTGTCCTTCACCTCGTTAGTTTGCCCATGTTTTGCAATCAAACGACTGATTACAGTATGGTTAATGTTCAGCTGTCTGCCAATCTCTCTGCATGACATACCAGTGGTATGCATGCCTATGATTTGCCATTTCACACGATCACTTAACCTTCGTCTTGCCATAGCGGTTCACAATCAAGAGCTAATTCTCTCTGTACAAATAAACCACGGTCATGAACACAAAATTCCTAATCTTGTCGCCTAAATCTGTATGTAATGTTCTACACCTCAAACTGGACTTTTACATAACTGAACACGTGTGCTGTTTCCCGCCACGCACGGACATCAAGCGGCGTGAAGTCATGCATGCATGTGCATTTCGTACTTGGAATTATGTCAGCTAACGCGGGGACAAAAAGTATGGCAGCCTAGTTGTACCATCATGTTTCTACGTTCTATTGTTTTTGCTGGTGCTTAACTTTTGCACAGGTGTATAGTAGAAAACATTCTGACTGAAGACCCAGTGGAAAACAGCCACGACATCGTGATCTGTTTCATTTAGCTACCATATCTATGTCACCTATTAAACGATATCTTTACTGGAAACAGCGACAAACTATTAGATCAAATATTTGTGCATGACAAAAAGGCCAAAATCGGCCTCAACCATTGTAATGATGCCGATCTTGTTGACCATATGTACAAATGTTAGGGTATTAGCCTGATAGGTCAGGTTCTACCAGTACACGCGGCTAATAATATGGGATATATAGAAATATTTTCACATTACTATAATACATATTTGGTGGTAGAATTACTACAAAATTTCGCACAGCACGAGCACATAGTGAGTTCTACATGGCCTTATGTTCGAAAACTGGCGACAAGGCATGTAGAGATATTCTGGTACAGAATATAGTACATTATTGGAATTTGGCAATTGTGTGCCACTACTAAATTGCATATGAGGAAATTACTGTATAGTAAACATTTTTTAAACCTTTGATACTTTATTAGCGTATTCATATACGTATCTAACCATATGGGTGAACTTCTGGGGGCCGAACCTATTGCAAACAGTGTGGTACAGAAAATCGTTGATCTGACAGAATTTGCGCCAATTTTCGGTATGGAATTGTGTACTAGGAATTACGTGCCTGGAAATTTTTTTTAAATTCGGAATACAACCAGCATATTTCCTATAAGTATTTGTGGGTGAAATTATGGGGGTGAAAGTAGTGCAATGAAAACCATGAATTAGCCTAAGTTTGAGCTTATTTACGTTACGAAATTTTGTAATCTCACTACGTCGTAAGCTTATGCTTATACCCATCTAAACATATGGGTGATATCTGGGCCGAACCCATTATGAGCGATATGTCAGGACATATCGACACCTATCTAAATGTGGTGAATGTGAACCAACCATATTACAATTGGGCCATATGGCGAATATGTAACTACATATTACCAAATTACCTGATGGTAGAATCGTGCAAAAGTAGTAGTACATATTCACTTATATACAGCTATATGTAAAAAAATGATTACAACCCGAGAACTAAGATTCTAATACTGAATATAGTAAATTGTTGGCATTTGACAACTGTCCGTGGCCACTAAATTGAATATTACGTAATTACAACGTGGTAGAAATCTCAAGATTCATTGGCGTATTCATATCCCTATCTGACCATATGGGTAAAATTATGTAGCCACACATATTGCAGATGGTAGGGTATTGAAAACCGCAGATCTGCCAACTTTGGAACAAATTTATGCGATGAAATCGCATACTACGAAAATACTCCACATTCGAATTATTTAAAATTCCCAATGTAACTAGCATATTCAAACTTCTATACGTCTATGTGAGCGAAGTTCTGGAACCGACCATATTACGGAAAATAGGGTACCGAAAACCACGAACACACCATCATTTAAGCTAAATTTTGCGTATTAAAATTACATCATCTAGAATTTGTTAGATTTGGAATATAACTTGCATATTAAAGCTCAAGTCTATATGGGGTAAGTTATGGGGCTGAACATACTACAGACAATAGGGCACCGAAAACTGTGGTGGTTTATTACTACAATGTACCTTTCCAGTTTAGCTATGCTCCGCCCATCTCTAGCTAAACTCCACCCATACCACTCTCGAGGTGGGATCGATGGATTTCTTAACTTCTAGACGATAAATTTCAAGAAAACTGTACAGGTAAGTCGTGGAATATTTTGACACTAAATTGACTGGGTCCTGTTGCTGCCCAGTAAAATCACTTTCAAAATATTCAACTGCATTCAAATCCCTCTACGTCTATGTGAGGGAAGTTCTGGAGCTGACCATATTACATACAGACAGTAGGGCACCGAAAAGCACGAAAAACCCAACATTTAAGCCAATTTTTGCCTAATAAAATTATTTCATCTAGAATTTGTTAGATTCGGAACATACCTAGTATATTAAGGCTCAAGTCTATGTAGGTGAAATTATAGTCCGGGAGCCAATTTTCAAAAGGGGTCTAGAAGAATGGTTTCGTAGCACACCCAGTATTCAGAAGGTTTGTCTCTATATTATGCTAGACCGATGTCTTGGGTATATTCTGAGCCGTGTTGTACAAGAAAATGGTGGTATCACTAACCCGTGAGAAGCCCATTTACAATAGGTGTTGAATGTAGCTCTCAAACAATTTTCACAATGGTAAATTTTTCACAAACTTAAGCGGATGTTATATCAATACAATCTTAACCAAAATGGAAAGGAGTGATCGTATATCGCAGATTTATACATAATCAACCTCGTTTAAGACACCCATATGTTGCTTTGTACATATTGGGGCACTTAGGTCTTCTTGCGACTAGCAATACCTTAGCTACAACAATGCCCATGTTTTCTACATTTTTCATAATTAAACTTTTAACTGACATGCAGTGCATGTCTACACAAGCTGGCAGGACATATTTATCACGTGAGCAAATGAGAGAATGTTACTCATCCGTGTCAGAGTCATCTTCGACAATTGTATGCTGAAGATTGTCACACATTTCACCTCCCATACAAAGGCATGCTTCAGTGCAGAGTAGATTGTTAGCCTTGCATTGACAGAGATCTGTTCTTTTGCAGGCAGACTTTTGACATCTACATGATGTGAGTTCAATTAATCCAAATGGAGCAGGATCCTTTGACATTAGAACAGGCTTGAGTAGACCATCCACTATACTCCAGCCATGTCCATTTGGAGATGGAAGATTCTGAACAGCTTGCAATGAACGTCTCCAAACAAGAGCTTAAAAATTGGCCCTTTCGGTGTGATGCTTTAGACTATTCTATGTAGGTGGAAGATTTTCATTTCTTTGTCTCTTTTGACAAAAGAGCCAATAACGGGTTTCATCAGCTGTCTTTCCCACATCCCTGGTGGTATACAACTCACAGACAAATTTCTCACATAGAATTGCAGTATTCGGTGATAAGTGAACATGTTCGCCGAGTTGGGCTAAGCTAAGCTGATGACATTCAGATGACTTTAAGAGATTGAATGCTTTTCTCTTAGCGACTCCAAATAATGCACTAGTGCTATCACAACATGTAAGAGAATGAAACCCAGGCAAAGACAGACAGATAGCTGGGCCCAGTACTTGAGCAACTGTATGTATTGGTATGTATCGCAATTTGTCCTTTGTGCCCGTATGGAACCATAGTTCAGAACAGTGACGTGAACGATACGTATATATACTATGTGCTGCCACGTCTGTATCAGGAGACTGTATAACAACATGCATGTGGTCTTTTGAAGCGTGTAGCGCATGCAACATCATACGCGTATCTGCTTCCTCGTGATCTGATCGAAGTTCTTCCAAATACGACGAATTGTTCGCTGAAATGACAACAACATCCATTCCATCGTTAAAGCCACCAGCAAGAATGACGCAATTGTCGGCAGATAGCATTTTTGGACCAGTATCACGCCACCGCTTGCTGAGAAATGCAACCAGGTTACTTTTGTTGCTTGGATTGCTGATGTACTTGGCCCATTGCTTTGGAACGGGAGTATTTTCTCCAGCAATCTTTACTTCCAATGCTGTTGATGACCCACGTTTTAGGCGCTCTTCCGCTTTGAGAGATTCCAGTCTATCATATCTGTCAAAAACTAAATCTACTCTGTTGCAGTCTTCTTGATTCAGTGGAACTGTAAAGATGTGCCAGTATTTATCAGCCAATTCTCCAAATGTAGACGTACCTCCAGTTTTAACCATTTGCACAATTGCCATGCCATCTACTACATAAGCTGTTGCGCCTGTCTTGTCAACAGGTGGAAGCCGTCCATCAACATGTACTTCCTTTTCTAGTTCACTTAACAAAACACTTTTCACATTCTTTCTTAGAGTCCCATCCGTATGTGACAATGATAGTGGAACAGCAGACAGTTCATACGTCATCACTAGTTTTAGATCAACATCTCTGGACCTTGCGGCAATAATTAATCGACCAAATAGTTCGCGGTCAGATCTCACATTGTGAATTTTTTCATCATTTGTTTTGAGTTTTTTCTTCTGTGCTAGGCTGGCAAATGTTTTAAGTTTTAAGTGTGGCAACGTGTCCCAAAAGCTTCTCGTGTTAGAGTCCAGCCGCTCCTGAACACAATTTTCCATAATCTCCTTACCAATGTCACAGGCGGAAACAAGTCTCTTGGCGATTTCACTAGGCAATACCACGCCAGTTGCAATGTTTACAAGCGGAAGACACTCGCTGTCGTCGTTTTCCGCAATATTAAAGGGATTGGTCATTATATCTGATGAGAACATCGAAAGTATCTTCTGCACATCGGTTTCATCCCTGTTCATTCGATTAGTCCCCATTTCCTTATGTACTCCAAACATGTGACTATCTTGTAACCCACACATTTGCTTTGTGACCGTTGTTATGGCTGCCCTCTCGTGGCTAGTTAAAAACCACCTCTCCAGAGCTCGTGGCTTTTGTGTTATTCCAATAATACAACCTCGCTTTTTGGAATCCAAATTAATCGATTGCTCTAAGGCCATATCTGTCCACACTTGATTGAATGGATGGTCTGAGCGACTTACGGAATGATTTCCATTCAAGAATTGTTCATGTACATGGGGATGTGTACTTGGAAGCATCTTCATGTCCGCAAGATATATTGGCAGCCATCTTGCATTATTGGTTCTGTCCATGCTGTAGAAATATGGCGCCATAGCAGCAGTAGCAGATAGGTGTGCCTGCCAATCTCCAGTTCTCTCAGCTCTTATGAATCCAAGCAGCAGCTCTACCACATGAATATATGAGTTCCAAAATGCGAACAGGTGTGATTTCGAGCTTGACTCAACTTTAAAGGATTTGAACAGCTGTTGCAATTTATTCACGTACATACACACCTCTTTGAAATTTTCTTGCAGTGCGGCTAAGTTCATTTTAATTTGTTTTTCCGCACAGATTACCACCACATCCATCTGTCTCATTCCAACCACCATTACCTGGGTGCTTTGTCAACAGTGGTACAGCTGGATATACAGATTCTATGATGGAGTTAGTATACATACATAAAATATAACCTTCACATTTCACCCTCGCCTTTGGTATATGCATGCAAAATGTATGTTGGATATATGTTAGGTCGATATCCGTCTAAATATCATATATGGTGTATCTAATACGATATTACTTTGAGTTATGACACGATCATGCTTATATCGTTGTGTACTGTGGATACAGCCAAAGCCTAGACCCCTTATGCAAAGAAATCAGGATAACTAATTAGTGCTACCACAATTTGTTTGTACAACAGGGCTTAAAATGTGTGGGACATGTCCCCCAAGCCACAGCAAGTGTCAGACCTTCCGAATACTCGGTGTGCTACGTCACGATTCTGACCTAGCTTTAGCTCCTGGACTATTATGGGGCTAAACATACTACAGACAATAGGGCACTGAAAACGGAATCACCGGAGATTTAGCAAATTTTCGGTATGAAATTGTTCACTACGAAATTACTTCATGGTAAAAATTGTGTTAACATCAATCCATTACTTTACTAGCGTATTGATATACCTATCTAACTATATGGTTGAAATTCTGTGGTCGAATTTCCTGTAGACGTACTTAACTTAGCACATGCATAGGCCTACACTTTCGGTTGATTTCTGTATTCAACAATCTGCTACAAAATTATTGACAGCAGTTTTTACTGGAAATTTGGAACATTGGTAGTCTATCAATACTGCTACACAATTACATTGACCCTACATGGATTTATTCCCACGGATGGATTAAAGACAAAAGGATACTACTGATAATCACACATCCATTATTCATTCGTATCCCGCGAGTTCTCTTTCGATACGAGATCGGGAAATGTATCTCGTATGTAGGGGCCTGTTGAGTAGCCATTGACGTAGTGAGTTCACGATCCACAGTGCTACTTTTACAGTCCGCTACGGATATAGACTGGGTCCCGGTCTGTCTGGTATCCGAAGTTGACTCTAGTCGTTGTGATAACCGCTACATAATTACATTGACCCTACCTGGATTTATTCCCACGGATGGATTAAAGACAAAAGGATACTACTGATAATCACACATCCATTAATCATTCGTATCCCGCGAGTTCTCTTTCGATACGAGATCGGGAAATGTATCTCGTATGTAGGGGCCTATTGAGTAGTGAGTTCACGATCCACAGTGCTGCTTTTACAGTCCGCTACGGAGATAGACTGGGTCCCGGTCTGTCTGGTATCCGAAGTTGAGTCTAGCCGTTGTGATAACGTAAGAAGATGACCGGTCATTACATTAGAAGTGTAGTTTCGAAGAAGCCAAGCCTTTATTTTTAGATGGATCCATTATTGTTAGCGAACTCTGTCTACTTTTTCGCCCTCTACAATATTATTATGCATGTTTTTCTTTTGAAATTTACCACACACATAGTACACCTCAAGACTGTCTGTATTAGTCTGTAATTTTACCCTCGAATGCAACAAATGTGAATCATACTATAATACAAGACGGGAGAGGTTAAACAGACATGGCACATCATCGTCGTCCTCATAATTTATTAACCATGTATTACCTAAATTGAGTCAAGAATAAATTTTTTTTTGGCTAATTGAGTGCCTATTTGCAGGCCAATAGACGACTGTTTTGAAGAGTTACTATTGGAATGACTCGCCAGTCGTTTCAGTGGTGAATTTTCAAAAACTAACTTCTCTTGACCTGCAAATTAACATCCTCAAGATCATTGTAGATGCCGGTTTTGGCGGCCTCCTCTTCAAAGGGTTAAACTACAATAAGAGAAGATGATAGGCGTATATGGACAGCCGTTGTCGTTGCAATATTTAATACAGGTCTATGATAGCAGCAAGTAGGTGGGTAGGGTGGGGTGGGCTACCAGTCAGTCTTAAAAAGATATTCATATAGTTGTCTTTATCTGAGATATTGAAATTTCGGTGTTAAACATTCTAAAGGATTTTGTTAGAAAGACACACAATTGTGCCCAAGTAAGACACGTCTTGGTGGCAGTTGCTTGAAATGACTTCCATAGGCCTAACGTTAGTCAATCGGTCACTGAATCTGGATGGTTTATTAATACATTAATACCACGCTCGTGTTGGTATCGCTGGATCGCTGAGCTTCTTGACTATCAATTTCCAGAAAACTATACAGGTAAGGTGTTGACTATTTTGAAACCAATTTGATTGGGTGCTGTTGCTGCTTGTGGCGGTAACATCGCCCAGTCAAATTAGTTTCAAAATATTCACCAACATGTTTTGTAAATAGCAAAGACATACAGTTCGTACAACGTGTCGGACTATTATGCATTTAAGATGGACTACTACTTCGAGTCAGTCATGACGTCATGATTATGACGTCATCCTATGCGTCACGTCGTTGATTATGACACCATATGACGTAATATGATAGATAGACAACATGAAAATGCCCATTAGCAAGTGGTATTAATTATCCTCCCTCCGTCAGAGGACGAGTATATTGTATTCAGGGCAACACTCTATGATTGGCCTTGTTAAAATATGTGACCTATAAATATGGGTGGCCTCTTAATACAAGTGGCCCATAGTGTGTGGGCCACACATTATCAAGTGGTATTAGCCATGTAATGCTCAATTTGCTCATGCCAATTTCAATAGAGAGATCCATTTCTAGGTATGCCACGCCTATTTCTAGCTAAGCTCCAACCCTTTTTTGCGTGTTGGAATCAATGTATATATACGCTGAATACTGAATTCCCAGACTTCCAATTTCAAGATAACTATACAGGTAAGCTGATGACTATTTTGAAACTAACTTGACTGGGTGCTTTTAAAGGTTGGCTGCCTCTGGCCGCAACAACGCCAGGTCATATTAGTCTCAAAATATTCAACACGATGTTGATTAAACAGTAAAGACATACAATTCGTACACTTGCCGGACTATTCAATGTTCATGACTGAGCTCGATACGCCATTCATTTACACATTTTGGATTGTGACGTCAGCCTGTATATGGCGTAATTGGTTATGAAGTCATATTCTTCAGTTACAGATCGAACCCAGCCATTATCATAGAAAATGACTGTTGAATTAATAGTAAAGACATACAATTCGAACAGCGTCTAGTCAAATTAGTTTCAAAATATTCAACAGCATGTTGATTAAATAGTAAAGACGTGCAATTCGCATACTTGACTGGCTATTCAATGTTCCTGGTGGAGCTAGATACTTCATTCATTACACATTTTGATTGTGACGTCCAGCTACATCTGACCTAAATAATTATGACGTCATATACTGTATAAACAGATCAGAAAAATCCATTATCATAGAAAATGTCCTATGTCTAATTGCCGTCCAAGAGACCATTGTGGTTTTTCTTTTGCAATTTACTACTGGAATTATAGGATCGGTTATCCAACCTGTCATTCCAGTGGTAAACTTTTAAAACAAGTTCTCCGGCGAGTAGCTAATGCAAATGGACATTTCTCATGATCACCTCAAGAAGCCATTTGTGGTCAGTTTGATAGAGTGCAAAAGTGGACATATACGAGACGCCGCGAGTGGGCGTGTGCTCGAGTACTTTCATCTGCAGAAGGAATGATAAACATGTTTTGTAGGCAGTCCTCCAGCAAAGGAAGAGTACTTATTTAGAGTAGTTATTTTGGAGTTCCGTTGGCTGTTTATTAAAATAATTAAGCTGTCACCGCCGCGCAAACTCTATTACAGTCGGACCAGAACAAATAAGAGAACTCACCAATCTAAAAATAGAGCCGTGTCTTCGCGCCGAGAATTATTAGATCTCGTATAGATGGAGATCTCGCGAGACACAGCCCCACAATCCCCTGCGCGAAATGGCCGTGCCTATAGGCAATTCTAGACAGCAATAAATAGAGAGCGGGCACGCAATTAAACTTGCTAAGTAGCCGCGTTAGGACCCTCCTTTGCAGGGATGCCTCACGGATCTTACTCTGCAAGGTACTCCTTGCGACGACCACGATGACGAGTCATCTACTTGCTTCTATGTACTAGACCTCTCCCACGTGTAGCAGCAAACGAGTACTATTGTTTGAATGCTACACAAATTAATTATTGTATGTATTTAATTATGCCCCCGCCCTAAATGTAGCTGTGGGAGTGTCACACCGGTGACACCAACAGTGAGGATGAGACCATGAGATTCAACCTCCGCGGCCATGGTCGCACGGCCCTACTGGAACGCGAATGTTCCACTGGCTCTAGAAGTCGGTCTTTGTATAATCTGGCAGCGCGCAACGCCGGATCCACAACCCTGAGATCCGTAGCTAACCAGCAGCCCCATCCCAACATACCGCGCACTGGCGGTACCACGGAACGGGAGTATCCGGCGGACCAGCGCGCATACCCGGAGGCTACATAATATTAGTTTTAAAAGGTTCCCCAGAATAGTTAATGCCCTAAAGAAATTATTATATTTAGTAATCAACTTATTTTAAGTCAGCCGTCCGTAATCTGTCTATCCATCCAGCATCCGTCCACCTTTTTTCTTTAAGTGCGTTCTCAAGAACAACCGGGCATGGGTGGATCAATAGGGTCGGATCCACCGTTGGTCCTCGGAAGCTATTTTAAAAATTACATTTAACGATCTTCTGTGAAACTGCCGGCTCATTGGCCTGAAACTAAACAACTTCATCTAAGGCAAGAGCTGGAAAACTTTGTTCACATGTTCAAAATGATTAGTCGAATTGACTTGTGGCCGTCTTTGATAACATAGTGTTCATAAAACACACTTTTCCTCTGAAGATACAAAACAAAGCGTAGCGGTGCTGGGTACGTCAGCCAGCTCTGAAGACACACCGGGCAGAGTTTACTTGCTGCTGTCGAAAGTTAGAAGAACCTGCAGGACATTAGTGCGGTGACAGTTGAAATACCACTTTTAGGCATGGCCGGCAGATCCGGCGAGTCATCCATCAAAGAACATCCTGCCTCTATATCTGTAGAATCACATATTCAGGCCGTAAAGGCCTCACCGCAAGTTCGTGTTCCGAAGTAGATATTGATATTCGTGAATGATAATTAGAAGGTTCCCGCAAGTAGGAGTTACAAAATAGTTTTTAGTGCGGTGGGTTGGCACTGCTAGCTACTGGAGAGAACACGTCAGAAACCGAAGTTGTATGTGTAATATCTGTCGTAGCTAATAATAGCGCAGTCGAATGTTCTAGAACATTCTAGAAGTTCTGCGTCCACGTGGATATGACGTCACGGCAATATTTTGAAGATAATCAAGACTTGTTTTCCGTAGATAACTGAGCCATTTCTTAAACGATTTTGAAATGGTTTACAGATTTAAAAAGCCCGTCGAATTCTGGTCTTGATTAATGCCAGATTTAACGGGAATAGGTAATCAAAAAGGATTACAGGGTACGATCTCGGTACACTAAAAGCGTCATCCTATCTTGGTCGTAAATGACGTGCTCCATCAAAAATAGCATCTAAACGTGCGCATGCACATTATGTGCTTTAACGAACTTAGTCGTTTTCGCAATGCGATCTCTCTCATAGGCCCATATACGCTTATGGCTCTACCCAGGGGGTGGGGCGTGTTCAGGGAACGAATCCATGACGGGCGGCACGTACCCAGCTTAGCTGGTACGGCTGGTACCTGACCGGTCGATCCGAACTACATACCACCCAGATCCTTGAATCCGCAGCTGTATCCCCGCAAGAGAAGCATCCACATAAGAGATCACTGAGTAACTTAATAAAAGTTATTATACTCCCAACATACACACAGAGAACAATGTTGCTGCGAGAGGAAAGTGCCTCGCGCAAGCCTCCATCACCGAATGTTCCATGATGGTGCGAGAGGAAGATGCCTCGCACGGGCCTCCATCACAGGAATTCTCGCTGTTGCGAGAGGCAAGTGCCTCATGCGGGCCTCCGTCACAGGAAAATGGCTTCGGCACGGAAGTGGAGGAAAGGATTTGGCAAAAAGGGCCACTCTTTTGTTCAACAGAAAATACTAAGTGCTGAAAATCCTAGTGAAGCCATAATTAACGTGATGTGTACTGGTTTATGTGAAGGCGGAACGAACGATTTCCGAAGAATTCCCACGTCATAGTCTTATGTAGTTCCAAGATGCTGTATTGGACGGTAGATGCCGCTTTATTTATGCGGGCCTTCTGCTACAGTCTAACCTACCAGTTAGTTGTTAGAAAAGAAAACTAGCTTTGGCGCAAGTGGCAAAGATTCCTACTTATCGTTAGATACAGCTGTCCAATGGGCGCAGACGCCTAGCTTCCCATAGGTCGCTTTGAAAGAGCATCTACCTCCACAGACAGCATGCATACATGTTACATCGCAATGCATACGAATTTGATGAAAATTCAGCTACCTTGCTCCGCAACCACATAAAACCACATAAAACATCACCTGGACAATGGCTACATTTCACATAAGCCAGTTTGATCACTGACATATCGCTAAGGCAGTGATAGAAAGGCGAATATCCATCGTGAGCATCCTTCCCGTGAGGGCATGGCGGGTTCCAAGATCCTTCCCAGACACTCCACGAGTTGGATGGAGATGCGCGCGTCTCGTCCGTCACCGATTCCTATGGATCTAACTTTTGACCTGTCATGAGGATTAGGTTCCAATGCGCCCAGATATGCACTGTGGGCCGGTAAATGAACTATCAAACTCACATTTATAACTGTATGTTTTTGCAGTGCTTTCCTTCGTTGGCTGAGTTATCTAGCTAACAAGTATCCGAGGATATGGGGGACATGTATGTAAATCAGCACTTTAACCATCACCGCTCGGAAATCTCCGATAGTTTCCCAGGGTCAGATCAGACCAACGTACTGATAGGGAATCCAGACAATTATAAAGCCATGCGGCTGGTGGATCGTGGAAAGAGACAATAACTTGGTATCTACGAAGCTCTATAGGTATTTGGCCAATTTTACATAACCTTGCCGGAGTGTGGGTCTACATTATTGGAACAACCGGAAAAGAGACGTATACTATATGTCTCCTAATGAAGAGATTGTCCCTAGACACTTTAACCTATTCTATCGAGCTACATAGTAAAGTTTAGTCAGTAACATGCCAAACAATTAGAGCACAGTCAGCGACCTCAGTGTAAAATTGATGATGATGGGAATAAGTGATGCGGATATAAATGTTGCTGTATAGTATCTCCTAGCCTACTGCAGTCCAAAGTTTTCTACAATTAAATAAAACATATTAACTGGATGGCTATCTGCCATATACAACTAATCAATGCAATAGGTAGATTGTAATTAAATTAAGTAACTAAGTATCATAGACTGATAAACTTAGACGGTGCAGCTAGTTGAGAGCACCACAGTAAACAAGAATAATATTCACAGTAATAAAGAAATTATAAATTGCGGTCCTAAGACCGGGAAGGCACCTATTAGTCATCAGTACCAAATACGGAAATAATGATTAGATGTACAATAGCATAGTTACTTAAGTACCTAATAGTGATCAGTATGGAACAGGCTACTATGTTACTGAAATTGAGGCGCTAACATATTCATAGCGCGAGTCGACACGATCTCTGGAGCTGGAGAGATTTCAGTAGGCGATTCCCACAGCTGGTTTCCGCAGATTGGCTCCGCAAGCTGACTCCTCCAGGCAGGGTAGATACAGTACACACTCAGGACAGTGAAGCAGCGCAGTGAAGTGACATCTATTAGATCGTCTCTGTAACTAAATCACAATTTATGCGGAAGTGAGAGTTTTGCGTCCAGCGACGGAAGTAGTAAATTTGAACGTTGCCCATTAACAGAGAGGGCGGTATACAATGTTACGCAGCTACATAACTTGGCACACGGTGCGGAATGTGTCGCATAGCTCTTGCGGCGCACCTAGCAAAGTCCACCAGACTGTGTAAAAAAGTTAATTAAAACACACACGACATGCAGTGCGGAATTTAGTGTTCACTTTTCAGTGTTGTTGGCAGATCCGGCGAGTCATCCACTAAGAATCACCTGCCTCTACATCATGTAGGATTACATTCCGGGCCTGCACGGCCCCTCCTGCAGAAGTTACATTAGGAAAGTCCGGATGCAGAAGGTCTAACTTTAAATTAGGTCATTACTCCCGGATGGCCATCTGGGAGCATCCAAAATTCTGTGGAAGCCGAGGACGTCCTACCTCCGTGGATGTGCTGGGATCCGTAAGACACCAGTTGAAGATCACAGTAGGTCAGCAGTTACATCCATCATCATGATGGTCCAGAGGTCCTGCGCCGGGCCGACTTCCACACCAGTGATGCTCTTGATCCTCGATTTTTCACCCCTTTTATACTCGCTGTGACGTCAGAGCTGGGAGCCTCAACCAATCATCGGCCGAGCGCCAGCCAACCAGTGTGTTGGTATACTAGTGATGTATCGACCACGTGTACAAATCACTCTGTATTTAGTTTAATATATACACGCGATTACGACGTTATAGCAATATTCTAAGTATAATTTAGCGGGGAGCTTCGATGATAACTCAGCCATTTCTGGGCCGATTTTAAAATGGTTTACAGTTTTGGAAAGTTTCTTTAATTCTGGTCCTAACTGGTACCAAGAACAGAACGGATGAAGTGTAAACATTTACGAGTACCTACTCGGTACTCTATGGGCATGCACTCTCTTCCAATTCCGAGACGCGTTGTCAGGGAAGCTCTGACGAGCGCGCAAGCGCACCACGCGTTTTATCGGACTTTGACGAGAAACCTCTCTCATAGGGCTTATGTACGCGCACTATCCTCCCAGGGGGAGTGCTTGGAGCGAATCCGGAGTGGCCATTCCGTTCCTGGCTTTGCTTGGACGGTCAGTACCCATCCGGTAGGTCCGCGCTACCACTCTCATTTACAATATAATGTAGATACAGGGTTCATACACAAGTATGTTAAGTCTGGAAAAGTGAAGAATTATAAGAAACCTGTTTCCAGGAATTAAAATATATGGAAAATCTGTCATTTGATTTGTGGCTAGTGGTTTGAATTTAAATATCAGCTGTGATTCTCGTTGCAAAATAATATAGATAATATTCAAAATTCTGACGCTCTTAACTAGTACAAATTCAGACCGTTTTCCGCAAAAAATTTCGGTTTTTGAAATGGAAAATGTTTGTGGACTTCATGATCAGGAAATTGAGAAATTGGGTATGGAAAATGCATGGAATTTCATTTTCCAGATGTATGAATCGTATAGATAATATTCAATGTATTGACTACCAATTCTGACAGTTATGTCAAATGTGTTTGATTTGAAATGGATAGTGGTTGGGGACATCATAAAGTGGGCATGGAATTTGATAGATTAGGTCTGGAAAAGGTACAGATTTTCATTCTGCAGATGGACATGTTATAAACATGTGATACCCTGCCATGTGGACACCATGTGGATACCCTGCTATGTGACATTTATTATTACTGAACCAATCATGTATTTGCGATCTGGTAAACAAAATTCTGTTTACTTTGCTGATAGGCAAAACTTCATTTGAAATTTAAGATGGCGGGACTGGGCTCAGACATAATGGATGTTGAAAATATTTGAAACCAATTTGACTGCAACAGCTTACGGTCATACTAATTTTCAAAATATTAAGCAGAATATTTCTGACAGCATAACTATTTGTCTTTTCCATGACTTTTCCTTTATTAATCAAGTTCATTGGTAGAACGTACCCCCTCACCCCACCCCACACAACAACCCAACCCCACCCCTACCCACCCACCCACCTCACTGAGCTCGTGAATAATTATTAAGTTTCCTGAAGTTAGCGGTCATCAAAAGGCTAATGGTACTGGTCGAGTCTGAAGTGTGACTGAGGCCAGTGTGAAAAAACTATGGTTATTAGCTGAAATTTAAGCAACACATTTTAATACATATTCCTCACAATGTGAATAAAATTACAATTAATGGAATATGCAAAAATGAAACGCCATGTTAAGGGAGACCATTGATCAAAGTAAAAAATGTGGCTTAAATTATGTCCCAATGAAGAATTGTCTCCCCTAACATGGCACGCGATTTTTACCTTATCCCATACATTGTAATTTAAAACCGTCATATGTGCATATGCCAACTAAAAATGTTAAAAGGCTCTCGCTTGGGTTCTGTTTGAAAAATGGATTGAAGTCAATTAATGAATTATATCCCGAAATAGAAAATACGTCTAAAACTGCTTGAATGGACCTTCGTATTCCGTCAACATAAGATGGAATCGCCATCTCACTTCACAGAATGAGTAAACCATTATACTTTCTATAGTGGGGCGGATATGTAACAAATTTGAGGTAAGATGTTTCATTCCGGCAGAAAGCATGAAATTTGACATATAGGTGGTTTACGGTATGCTGAACATAATTAGATGCGGTCCCACGTGATTCTACCAAGGGAACCCAATCAAAATGGCGGATTCAAAATGGCCGCCTTCCCAGCGGAAAATCTGCATTACTCAAGTTCTAGATGGAGTAGAGGGCTGGAATTGATGTCAAATTAAGGGTTTCTTGGGTCACTGGTTATGATTTTACCCATTACAATACTCTAAATAGATAAACATGCTGAAAAATATATTATTATTGTTGTTGTTGTTGTTGTTGTTGTTGTTGTTGTGGTCGTCGTCGTCGTCGTCGTCGTCGGCGTCGTCGTCGTTGTTGCTGTTGGAACATTTGTAAATTAGTAGTATTATTGCTAAACGGTTGTACACAGATGTTCCGGTCGGAACATTTTAGAAACTAGTTTTCGCTACTCAAAACAATTGGTCTACACGTTTTCTCCAGTAAAAGTAATTGTATGCCAGCCCCTCGCTTCGCCAAGCATTATTTCGTTGCGGATTTCCATATAATTATTGTAGTTTCCTAAACTCACACTGACTATTTAAATATATCAGGAGAATACATAGCTGCATAGCAATCACGTACACGCGTATTGTGCTCTGCTTTTAGACAGAGACAATAGCCTATTATATTCTCGCATTCAAGTCAATATGTCAAAGAAAGTGAAATTGACATCTGATCCCACAGTGGATTTAGCACACACGAACTGGTCCATGTGTGTTATTTGCCAGCAGTCCACAACGGAGCATCTCATAGACCCATGTAGTAACACAAATCGTGACAATGTGATTACGAGTTATAGGTCATTAGCTGATAACCTTGATAGGCTACAGCAACTCCATGCCCTTCCACCATACCTGGATATATGTAGGTTGAACGATGGATCTGGAATTGCGGAGACGCTCATAGAAAACTGCTAGGTGGCACAAATCTTGTTGGCATCTCTGTAGCCGGACTCGGGTTGATCGCGCCGTAAAAAGAAATGCGAAATTAGAATCCAGCAAGGATCTCAGGTCACCAGTCAAATCTAGATTGAGGTCTAATTTCACTATGCCAAGTATAAATGACACCACTCAACCACTGTGCTTTTTCTGTGACCAACCGATAGAGCATGACATTCATAGAGCCGCAACAGCAAAATTTGACCAAAACATACGCAAAATGGTGACAGAACTGAGAGATACTAAACTTCTTGCTAAAATGTCATCTGGAGACATGACAGCATTGGATGCTATTTACCACAAGACGTGTCTGACAAAACTATACACACGACATAGATCTATTTCGAGAAGTGAATCTGATATTGCTGACGATATGAAACCTGACTCTGTTGCTCTTGCAGAGCTAATATTATACATGGGTGATCGTCAAGCCTCTGAGCATCCTATTGGCAGCATATTTACGCTTTCTGATTTAACACGATTATACACTCGCCGTCTTGAACTACTTGGTGGACCTATGCCAAGTAGGATTAACTCTACCATGTTGAAGGAAAAGATATTGTCGAAAATGCCAAATGTGGAGTCAAACAAGAGTAACAATGAAATGATTCTCATATTCAAGAAAGACATAGGCGATGTTCTATTACTACCCACCAAAAATTATTCTGAGAGTGACGCAGTTGCGTTGATGAGGGAAGATCAAATAGTCCGCCAAGAGATTTTTCAGATTAAGTATGATTGCAAGGGTTCACTTGATGCTGACCAGTATGACAACTTACCTCAATCACTTGTTACTTTAGTTCAGATGATACTTGGCGGTACCAACAATCATAATCAAAATGAGAATTCCCAAACTAGCAAGGGGGAAGTATCGTCATTGACCCAGCTACTCATCTTTAATTCCATTAAAAGAGCGCGTAAAAGCAGTATGGGAACTCGCCGTAATCCTGATCGTGAAACAGCATTGCCACTCTACCTAGGCCTACTAATTCATGCCAAAGCGCGAAAGCGGGAGCTTGTGGACGAACTCTGCAGACATGGACTGTCAGTATCCTACGATCGCGTCATGCAGCTCTCGACTGATGTAGGAAATAAGGCTATAGACATGTTTAAAAAGGATGGGGTTGTTTATCCGACTAACTTGCATGGTAATCTGTTCACAACTGGGAACCTTGATAACATAGACCATAATCCTACAAACACATCAGCACGAACTGCATTCCATGGGACAGCAATCTGTTCAGACACAAATACTGGGGTCATTCGAACTCTTGAACAATTGACACCAAACGTTGTACAAAAATCCACCACCATCCATCCATTACGCGAGACGTACACAATTGTGAATCCAGCTGCTTTCCCAAGTGATAATCATCTGCCTTCTCGAGCTGTTGATCCTTTGATTCCCAGTGATACCATATTAATCTTAGATAAGACTCTAATTGCGTGGCTGGACAAGATAAACGAACACTCGATCGAGGGCGATATGTATGGGACAGATGACATATCGTGGGCAGCTCACTTTGCTGGTTTGCAAGATGTCCCACCTCCGCCAGCAATTACTGGACTTTTGCCGCTCTTTCGTGTTAGTATAGTATAATAGTTTGGCAATGGTGAAACATGGTATGGATTTAATTCAGCAAGCTACACAGCATATCAATCATGGACAGGTGCCAGTCATCACTCTTGATTAGCCTTTGTATGCTATTGCAAAGAAGATACAATGGTCTTGGTCCCTTCTATATGGTGAGGATAAGTATATGGTGATGGTGAGTGGGCTTCACATTGACATGGCGCTACTCAATGTGTTGGGAGACTGGCTAAGCAACAGTGGATCGGTGGCTGTGATGACAACAGCTAATGCAACTACAGAAGGCCGAGCCGATGCCATTCAAACGGGCTCGCATACATCACGAGGGCAATGGGCATGCCCGGTGACATCCGCTGCTCTCTATGTATTGCAGAAACGTGCATATGCTGCCCCAGAGGACACACTGCCATTCGAAGACTGGTGTCAGCAGAAGGAAACATACCACCCACAGTTTAAGTACTGGAATTCAGTCTTGAAATTAGAGCTGCTGTTTCTTCAATTCATGAGAGCTCAGCGAGAGGCCAATTTCCCGTTGTATGTAGAAACATTGGGCAAGATTATCCCGTGGATGTTTACCCTGGATCATGTACACTATGCACGATGGCTCAGCATCCATGTGGCTGATCTGTTGCAACTTGAGAGCCGATGCCCACTTGTACATAGAAAATTTGTTGAAGGAAACTTCGTTACTCAGAAAACTGTTCACAAGTTCTCAGCCTTGGCACATGATCAATTCCAGGAGCAGCAAAATGCTATTCTGAAGGGCGATGGTGGAATTATCGGAATCACAGAAAATGAAGCTGCTTTGAAACGATGGATGGTGTCAGGCCCAGAAATAGGAAGGATGATCAACGAATACGAAGTGAAACATGCACACAGAAATATCAATGATAACTGTCACCATGAGCAGATTCCGAGTAAGCGGAAATTGTTTGCTTTAAACACAATTTGTCTTATTGATGCAATCGAGGAAATGGGAAACCCATTTTAGATGACAGTTTTCACTTAGTAACTCTAGATACCAAAGCCATTATGTCCGAGTCTGTAGTGAATGCGATCCGAACAGCAGAAGAACTAGGCATCAGACAGTACCACCCATTCGTCGCAGATCGACTATCTGTATCATCAAAATGGGTATATGATCCAATCCAAACGAACAATTTGGCTTTGTTCAAATCAAAACAGAGGAAGAGTACCAGAACCAACAAGAAGCTTGTTGCAATGAAGAGAGATGTACAGTTATTCTCTAGACTGTACATTTCCTGCCAATCCAGAAACTCATGCCTAGTTCTTCTGCTGTTCGGATCGCATTCACTACAGACTCGGACATAATGGCTTTGGTATCTAGAGTGTATGTTTCACTCCGTCAATGATCTTCACTTCAACCTCTGGACAATCAGCTGCACGAGCTACTAATGCTTCCAAACATCCCATCAGATCTGATTTGCTGCCTTGGCGCATTGCGTTGCTCTGAGCAAGTGACGGGGGCCATGGATGATTCTCATGCTCAAAGAATGAACCAAGGTTATCGAACAATAATGATTCATGCTACAGATACAGACGTCGTAGTCCTAGCCATACGGACAGCAAACTTTCTTCATGGGTGTGATCTCTGGGTCGCACTTGGCCATGGGAAGACCTTCCGCTATGTATCAGCTCATGGCATTGCAACAGTTCTGGGTGCAGAGGCGTCACAAGGACTGCTATTTATGCATGATTTCTCTGGGTGTGACACTGTGTATGCATTTTGTGGGATTGGCAAGAAGACAGCATGGGAAGTTTGAAGGACTTCAGATCTATTCAAGTCACTATTTAGGAGACTGTCTGATGCCCCGGCGTCTCTGTGTGACAATGACATGGAAACGCTGGAGAGGGTTGTCGTACTACTGTACATACGCACATCACCATTGTCAAAGGTTAATGAGGCACGAAAACGGCTTTTTGCTTTTGGCAACAGGCAGCTAGAAAACATTCCTCCGACCAGTGCAGCTCCATTGCAACACACCAAACGTGCTGCGTTCCAGGCAGGTCATCTTTGGGGCCAACCACTCCACGCAAATGCAAAAACGCCATCGCCAGCTGACTGGGGTTGGGTCAGGGATGGAGACACTTGGTCACCGCAATGGAGTTTGCTTGCAGACGCATCTAATGCATGCCGGGAACTCGTGAAACGCGCTTGCAAAGGTAATTGCACTGGCAGATGTAAATGCTATAAATCCAACTTACCTTGTACACAGCTGTACTCATGCGGTGCACAGTGCGTGTGACGTCTGTGAATCAAGATTCAACAATCAACAGCATCGTGTATAGCCTTGCATACTCTAATAGGACAATTGAACGTATCTATAACGACCATTACTTGGTTCGATATTAAGACATCAAATAATTTAAACTATTTCTGTATTGTAGTGCGTAGAATTATAACGATTGACCCATGAAACCCCTAATTTGACATTAATCCCATCTCTCTACTCCGTCTAGAACTTGAGTAATGCGAACTTTCCGCTGGGAAGGCGGCTATTTTGAATCCGCCATTTTGAATAGGTTCCCTTGGTAGAATCACGTGGCACCAAATCTAATTATGATCAGGATACCGTAAACCACATATATGCCAAATTTCATGCGTTCTGCCTGAATGGAACATCTTTTTCACATATCTGCCCTACTACTATGAAAACATATGATCATCGACGTATAATTGGGGGCCTTTTAATGCCACTTTGTTGTGCTCACAGACAGGCTTCAGTATGCTTTTCGGTTACTGTTTACTTGTGAATTTTGGCTATATTTTGCATGCAGTTATCATAAAACTCATGTTTTTATTTCAGAACTACACATTTAATTATTATGACAAAGAATCTTGATCAGCCAAGAAACTGCTTCACAAACTAACAATTACTACTCTCTGTTACCAGTTTTCGTGACCGTTACCTTTTCCAGTCATAGTAAGACTAATAGGGATTTGTTTATGTTTTTAATTGCCACACGAACCCTTTAAGAACGCAAATCACTTATCTGGTGCATTAGCATCAGAATACTTATTTAAATTATGGACAGAATCGCTAGGAATGTGTATGTCTACATAGACAACATCGTTTAATTTCGTGACACCCACCACCCCCCCCCCCCCCCCCCGGAAGTGATAAGTCACGTGAGCATGACGTCATACTTAACACGCCCATAATTAACTAAGTCGGTATTCAGCGAGTTCTCTCTACAGTACTTTCATTATGTGACGTGATGTTTATTAACATATCTTTATTGAGATACGATGTAATGCATTGGATTGGGGGTAATTCTATGCGATATTTGTTTTGCAGATATAACAATATTCAAACGATTCCGAGTCGCACGCGCCAGCTTTTTCTGATGACCTTCAACTTTTACACACCCACCCAAAATCACGAGGTTGTTTAGGACCAAACACCCTCCTATCCATGGCTAGATTATTTAACCTGAGCACACACTAGGACAATGTGACGGCGATGTGATGGCAACATAAACCAACAGCTATTGCTACCTATTGCCTACGCGATTCATTGCGTCGTTATCGCATCAAGTAGTACCGGCAACAGCCTGGAACCTATCAGGGAATACTGACCAGCCATAGATAAAAATGTGGTAAAGTAACAATTCAGTAGAATGGCGTGTGAGCGTGTCCAAAAAGATCAGGAATAATAAAAAAGACCATGATCTGTATTAATCTGGTTGAAAACGGCCAAAAATTATCAAAAACATACAAATTGATGAAATGACCGGAAAGGTTAGAAAACACAGAACATGACCAAAGGCTTTCAGAAACTGTGGAAAATGAGAAAAATGGGCAAAGTCTGGTCCAAAAGGATGAAAATCATAACGAAAACGTTAAAAAAAATCAACAAAAATGAACCAAAATAGCACAAAATTGAGGAAAATGAACAAAGTTGGCCGAAAAACCCATCATTTGACCTTTTTGCACTAAAATGACAATTTCTGTACTCATTTGACCTATTTGCACTTAGATGACATTTTTTTCACCCATTTAACCTTTCTGCATTCAAATGACATTTTTGCACTCATTTGACCTCTTTGCACTTATGTTACTGTTTTGCACCCAAAGTAACCTTTTCTGCACTCGATTCACCTTCTTACATGTAAAACACTGCGTTATTGTTAGGAACATTATGTACACTACAGTACATAGGAAATGTGGCTTTATAAGTTTCCGACATTTTGGGTAAAACTCTGTTCTGTCTGTTTTTTCTATTTCACTCAGGCCATTACAAATGACATATGAGGGCAACATTTGTTAGTTTTTGGCGATAGAGGTATTATAATTTTTTACAATTTTTGTCCACATACGGGATTATTATTATCATCATCATCATCATCATCATCATCATCATCATCACCACCACCACCACCACCACGATCATCATCAACATCATCATCATCATCATCATTATTATTATTATTATTATTATTATTATTATTATTATTATTATTATTATTATTGACATCATCAGTTTGAATAATTTGTAAATTGATATAGACGTTAATCTTCGGTGGTTGTTGTTGTTGTTGTTGTTGTTGTTGTTGGTGTTGTTGTTCCCATCATCGTCGTCGTCGGCGATGTATTTGCAGTAGTGCTTCGGTTTGTTTGATCTTGTTTGTCTTTTCTCTTTGAGTATGGCAGTAGCGTGCATAATTTATACAAAACCTGGCATGGAATTTGGTGAGCACGGATCATGTGATGGCATACACACAGAAGAGAAGTGGGCATTTGTGAACAAGCAGGTGACCGATTAATACGAGGAAGTGATACATCAGTAAATAACAAGTAAGTTCCCATGAGTGTTTTATCATTACACTCATTAACCATTGCACTCATTTGAACTTTCTGCACTCAAATGACACTTTTGCACTCATTTAACCATTTTGTACTCATGGGACCGTTTTGCGCTCAAGTAACCTTTTCTGCATCCATTTCACCTTTCTGCCCTCAAATGACGTTTTTGTACTCACTTTACCTTTTTGCACTTAATACAAAAAATCTGTTGAAGTGGCTGCCTATATTACATCTATCTACACAGATTGTCCAAATTGGTCAAACAGGTTTCGTGATATATTCTCCAAAATTCACTGAACCATGAATATTACAAAGAAATGGTAAAAAAAGATAAAAAAACAGTGCCAAAGTATAAAGAATTATCGACCAACGCAAGAAGAAATGTTCAAAATCAGAAAAACAGCAAAATTTTAAACCGACCTGAAATGGTCAAAACCAGTACAAAAAACAAATATGGTCAAAACAATAAAAAAAGACAAAAACGGTAAAAATGTGTCAAAATCAGTCAAAAAGGGTCAAATAGGTAATAAACAATAAACATAACTCCAGTATAATGGTCAAAAATGCGTTAAATCAGGCAAAACGGCCTACAATGCTAGAAAACCAAAGAAAAATTACTAAAACGGCAAAACCATGAAATGTGGTGAAAGATGATAAAAGACCAAAAATGGCAAAAAGCGTCAGAAAAATAGTAAAAATCCGTCAAACAGGACCAAAAATCTTAAAAAAATTATTAGAAAATTATGTCAAAACTGTTTAAATAAATTGTCAAAACGGCGGAAAACGTTCAAGGAATGGTTAGATCCGGTCAGAAAGTATAAAAGATTGTCAGAAACGTCCAGACACGTTAAGAAATATTCAAAACAAAATCCGTAAAAATGGCCAAAATGGAAAAAGGTATAAAAATTACCAAGACCATAAAAATGTGTTAAAATCAGTCAAAAAGAAGCAAAAATTGGTTAAAAATTTTTTTAACCTGTTAAAAGGACCAAAATGGAAAATGCAATCAAAATGGGCAAAATGGGCAAAAAGCCCAAAAATGGTCAAAATGGAAAAATATGGACAGACACCGTCAAATGGTAAGAGATGATAAAAAATGACCAGGAATGGTGAAAAACAGCAATAAAATGGTAAAAATCTGTAAAGAAAATTAGCAAGAATTGTTGAGAATTAGGAAAAATGGTAAATAAAAATTTCCAATGTGGTAAAACTGTCCAAAACAGTAAAACCCCACCAAATCCGGTAGGAATGGTCATGTCAAAGATGGTCAAACCTGTAAAACATGGTTTAAATGGTTTCAAACTGGCCTAGCTTTTATATTTTGTTTTAGTAATGAGATATGACTAATGTAGATAATAATCATTTTATAACTTATGCTACTTACTGTATTGAACTTTTCGACGGTGTAAGCCCCAATAAACCCAAATTATTGGAGATAAACGAAATATTCGGTTGGGTATTTTGGGCTTAATCTGACCGAGCGCCATTGTTGCATAAAGCCGCAGAAACTTGTGATCAGATTAGTCTCAAACTATTCAATGGCATTTCTGTATGGTTGGTAAATTGAAATATGGATAGTCATCGATGAAAGGCTCATAGTTGTGAGTGTTATTTATATATATATAAATTAATATTTATATATATATATATATAAATATATATGTGCGTGTGTGTGTGTGTGTGTGTGTGCACATGCGTGCACGTGTTGTTTACGTGGGTGGATGTGTGTACATCTGTGTGTAGGTGTGTGTATCCGCTCTTTCTCTGTACATACTTTACTCTGGGAGGGGCTCAAGAAGATCAGTTTTTATTGATGAGGTACCCTAGTTAAATAAAGATTATTATTATTATTATTATTATTTGTATTATTAAAATCGGTCAGAATGGACCAAAAACTGTCAAAAAATGACCAAACACATAAAAAAATATTTAAAATCTGTCAAAAAGTAGGAAAGTTGTAAAAAAACAATAACAAATGACCAAAACCTTTAAAAAATGTCAAAATCGGTCATAAAGGACCAAAAATCGTAAACGCAATCAGAAATGAGAATAAAGACAAACAATTGTAAAAATGGTCAACACGGACAAATACCATCAAAAATAGTAAAAGATGATAAAAAAATTACCAAAAATTATCATAAATGGCAGAAAATGGTAAAAGAACATTAAAATGGTAAAAGTTACCAAAATTTCCAAAAACGATAAAAACAATCATGTCAAAATGTGTTTAAAATGCGATAAAATGTTTTCATATGGTGAAAAAGGTAAAAAAAAAGAGGCAAAACTTGCAAAGAATGGTTATAATCAGTTAGAAAGAGCCTAAAATTCTGAAAAACGACGACACATGTTTAAAATAGTCAAAATCGGTCAGAGTGCCAAAATTGGCAAAAAATGATTTTAAAAATGGACAAATACAATAAAAATAATAAAAATGATAAAAAACGAATGAAAAGTGTTAAAGAAAATGACCAAAAATGGTCAAAAATATTTTTAAATGGGCAGCAAGCATGGAAAATGGTCGAAAATTGCCAAAACTGTGGCCAAAAAAGTGATAAATGATAAATGATTATTAAAAAACGATCAAAAAGCATCAAAATGGTAAAAAAATCGACCAAACATGGTTAAAATGATTTTTAAAATATGGTCAAATAATGTCAAGAATGCTAAAAACGACCACAATTTTTCAAAAACGACCAAAACTTTATAAAATATGTAAAAAAGACTTGGGAATGGTACAAAATTATCCACACAAAGTTACAAATGGCTAAAACATTGAAAATGTTTACAAATATTTAAAAATGGATAAAAGCCTTGTAATTCAGCAGTAAAAGGGTTGATCTGCAGATTTACAATAAATTACTAAACGAGTTAGTGAAGACTTGTTATTCAGCAGTAAAATGGTTATGAGGACTTACAATTTGGCATTCACACGTTTTCTATATATAATCGTTTCTCCGCATTGCTGTTACAGCATCATTGATGGGAAATTGGCTTTAGTGCTGGCCTGCTGTTACAGCATCACTGAGAGGGAAAGTGACTTTAGTGCTGACCTGCTGTTACAGCATCACTGAGCGGGAAAGTAACTTTAGTGCTGACCTGCTGTTACAGCATCACTGAGCGGGAAAGTGACTTTAGTGCTGACCTGCTGTTACAGCATGACTGAGCGGGAATGTGACTTTAGTGCTGACCTGCTGTTACAGCATTACTGAGCGGGAAAGTGACTTTATTGCTGACCTTCTGTTACAGCATCAGTGAGCGGGAAAGTGACTTTAGTGCTGACCTGCTGTTACAGCATGACTGAGCGGGAATGTGACTTTAGTGCTGACCTGCTGTTACAGCATTACTGAGCGGGAAAGTGACTTTAGTGCTGACCTGCTGTTACAGCATCAGTGAGCGGGAAAGTGACTTTAGTGCTGACCTGCTGTTACAGCATCACTGAGCGGGAAAGTGACTTTAGTGCTGACCTGCTGTTACAACAGCGCTGAGCCAGAAAGTGACTTTAGTGCTGACCTGCTGTTACAGCATCACTGAGCGGGAAAGTGACTTTAGTGCTGACCTGCTGTTACAGCATCACTGAGCGGGAAAGTGACTTTAGTGCTGACCTGCTGTTACAGCATGACTGAGCGGGAAAGTGACTTTAGTGCTGACCTGCTGTTACAGCATCAGTGAGCGGGAAAGTGACTTTAGTGCTGACCTGCTGTTACAGCATCACTGAGCGGGAAAGTGACTTTAGTGCTGACCTTCTGTTACAGCATCACTGAGCGGGAAGTTGACTTTAGTGCTGACTTGCTGTTACAGCATCACTGAGCGGGAAAGTGACTTTAGTGCTGACCTGCTGTTACAGCATCACTGAGCGGGAAAGTGACTTTATTGCTGACCTGCTGTTACAGCATCACTGAGCGGGAAAGTGACTTTAGTGCTGACCTGCTGTTACAGCATCACTGAGCGAGAAAGTGACTTTAGTGATGACCTGCTGTTAAAGCATCACTGAGCGGGAAAGTGACTTTAGTGCTGACCTGCTGTTACAGCATCAGTGATCGGGAAAGTGACATTAGTGCTGACCTGCTGTTACAGCATCACTGAGCGGGAATGTGACTTTAGTGCTGACCTTCTGTTACAGCATCACTGAGCGGGAAATTGACGTTAGCGCTGACCTGCTGTTACAGCATCAGTGATCGGGAAAGTGACTTTAGTGCTGACCTGCTGTTACGGCATTACTGAGCGGGAAAGTGACTTTAGTGCTGACCTTCTGTTACAGCATCACTGAGCGGGAAGTTGACTTTAGCGCTGACCTGCTGTTACAGCATCACTGAATGGGAAAGTGACTTTAGTGCTGACCTGCTGTTACAGAATCACTGAGCGGGAAAGTGACTTTAGTGCTGACCTTCTGTTACAGCATCACTGAGCGGGAAAGTGACTTTAGTGCTGACCTGCTGTTACAGCATCACTGAGCGGGAAAGTGACTTTAGTGCTGACCTGCTGTTACAGCATCACTGAGCGGGAAAGTGACTTTAGTGCTGACCTGCTGTTACGGCATTACTGAGCGGGAAAGTGACATTAGTGCTGACCTTCTGCTACAGCATCACTGAGCGGGAAAGTGACGTTAGTGCTGACCTGCTGTTACAGCATCACTGAGCGGGAAAGTGACTTTAGTGCTGACCTGCTGTTACAGCATCACTGAGCGGGAAAGTGACTTTAGTGCTGACCTGCTGTTACAGCATCACTGAGCGGGAAAGTGACTTTAGCGCTGACCTGCTGTTACAGCATCACTGAGCGGGAAAGGGACTTTAGCGCTGACCTGCTGTTACAGCATCACTGAGCGGGAAAGTGACTTTAGTGCTGACCTGCTGTTACAGCATCACTGAGCGAGAAAGTGACTTTAGTGATGACCTGCTGTTAAAGCATCACTGAGCGGGAAAGTGACTTTAGTGCTGACCTGCTGTTGCAGCATCAGTGATCGGGAAAGTGACATTAGTGCTGACCTGCTGTTACAGCATCACTGAGCGGGAATGTGACTTTAGTGCTGACCTTCTGTTACAGCATCACTGAGCGGGAAATTGACGTTAGCGCTGACCTGCTGTTACAGCATCACTGAACGGGAAAGTGACTTTAGTGCTGACCTGCTGTTACGGCATTACTGAGCGGGAAAGTGACTTTAGTGCTGACATGCTGTTACACCTTCAGTAATCGGGAAAGTGGCTTTAGCGCTGACATGCTGTTACAGCATCAGTGATCGGGAAATTGGCTTTAGGGCTGACCTGCTGTTACAGCATCACTAAGCGGGAAAGTGACTTTAGTACTGACCTTCTGTTACAGAATCACTGAGCGGAAAAGTGGCTTTAGTGCTGACCTTCTGTTACAGCATCCGTGATCGGGAAAGTGGCTTTAGTGCTGACCTGCTCTTATAGCATCAGTGATCGGGAAAGTGGCTTTAGCGCTGACCTGCTGTTACAGCATCGCTGAGCGGGAAAGTGACTTTAGTGCTGACCTGCTGTTACAGCATCAGTGATCGGAAAAGTGGCTTTAGTGATGACCTGCTGTTACAGCATCACTGAGCGGGAAGATGACTTTAATGCTGACCTGCTGTTACAGCATCAGTGATCGGGAATGTGACTTTAGTGCTGACCTTCTGTTACAGCATCACTGAGCGGAAAAGTGACTTTAGCGCTGACCTGCTGTTACAGCATCACTGAGCGGGAAAGTGACTTTAGTGCTGACCTGCTGTTACAGCATCAGTGATCGGAAAAGTGGCTTTAGTGATGACCTGCTGTTACAGCATCAGTGATCGGAAAAGTGGCTTTAGCGCTGACCTGCTGCTACAGCATCAGTGATCGGGAAAGCGACTTTAGTGCCGACCTGCTGTTACAGCATCAGTGATCGGAAAAGTGGC